>VZRF01001603.1:0-53974 GCA_013396875.1 Vireo altiloquus
GGCTTTCCCTGTGACATTTGGAGGGACATTTTCCAGTAGATTAGGTTGCTCAAAACTCTGTACAACATGACCTTGAACACTTTTAATCATGGGATATTGGCAACATCTTTGGGCAACCTGTTGCTGTGCTTAACCACTATCATCATAAAATCTACCTCTTTGAGCTTAAAATTGTTGCCTCTTGTTCCGTCACCACGGACTTGGTAAAAAGTCCTTATCTGTCTTTCCACCAGTCATTTACCATTGGGACATGAAGCCTTTGCAGGTTTTTTTCTTGTCATGACTTACATTCATTTTCAGGATTTTTGTGTCCTTCATTTACAAAGTCTGTTTGTTTCTGCCTCATTCACAGATCGGGAGAACCAGTCCATTCTGATCACGTACGTACATCCCCTGCGTGGGTCCCTGCAGGGCTGCCTGGTGCCAGGGCACCTCCTGCCTGACCAAGCACCCTCTGCTTCTCTCTTGCCTTTGACAGCGGAGAATCCGGTGCCGGGAAGACTGTGAACACAAAGCGTGTCATCCAGTACTTTGCAACAATTGCAGCCAGTGGGGACAAGAAGAAGGAGGAGCAGCCATCAGGCAAAATGCAGGTGAGGTCCCAGGGATAGAAACCTGGAACTATCCAATTTCCTGATGAGCGAGATCATGACAAGAAGATTTCTGTTTTAGGGGACACTTGAGGATCAAATCATCAGTGCCAACCCACTGCTGGAGGCCTTTGGAAATGCCAAGACCGTGAGGAATGACAACTCCTCACGCTTTGTGAGTTCTTACTTGGGACAACTGTCATCATCAGTTTGAATAGTCTCTCTGTCTGGATTGGTAAAAGAGGTCTTGTTTTACTTTCCTGCTGCTCTCAGGGTAAATTCATCAGAATCCACTTTGGTGCCACAGGCAAACTGGCTTCTGCTGACATTGAAACATGTAAGACACCCTTCTGGCCTGATCCCCCTGCCCTCCAGCCTTCCTCATTCTTGTGCTTGACTCTATTCTACCATCCTTGTCAGATCTGCTGGAGAAGTCCAGAGTCACTTTCCAGCTCAAGGCGGAAAGAAGCTACCACATCTTTTATCAGATCATGTCCAACAAGAAGCCAGAGCTAATTGGTAGGAAAGATCACTAACTCCTCCAGGCAAAGGTCGTGGAACAACACTCAATTCCTTTCTGTGCTGATTGCATTTGACCTGGCTGGGTTTTGTCCTTCTTTTCAGAGATGTTACTGATCACCACCAACCCCTATGACTACCAGTACGTGAGTCAAGGTGAGATCACAGTCCCCAGCATTAACGACCAGGAAGAGCTGATGGCCACGGATGTAAGTAGCAGAAGTTTTCTTAGGTGAAATTTCATTTCTCTGAGCTTTAACAGCTGGGGTACTTACCTTAACAACTCTTTTGTTAGAGTGCCATTGACATCCTGGGCTTCACTGCTGATGAGAAAACAGCCATCTACAAGCTGACAGGGGCTGTCATGCACTATGGGAACCTAAAGTTCAAGCAGAAGCAGCGTGAGGAGCAGGCAGAGCCAGATGGCACCGAAGGTACCAGCACAACCCACCCCAGAGCACAAGAGATACTGAACAGTCACAAAGTTCAAGGCAGCATGTCAGGGTCAGGATGATTGACTCAGCCTGTGCATTTCCCCAATGCCAGTATTGCAGAATAGCAGTGGGTCCTAGCCAGAGGACTTCTCTGGAGGAACACACCTCAGATTATTTTGAATAATGCAAAAAATTAGGTCCAGTGACTTCTAAATCATACTCCTGTTGGCTGTCAGAGTAGGAGTCAGGCAGACCTTAAGTTAGCTTTGCTGATGTCTTGAATGGAAACTTCCCAAACCTGACACAGGATCAGGAGCAGCTCTCAAGTACTAATAAATAAAGATATAGTTACAGTAGAGTAGCCTATATACAACCACAGTGTGCATACACAGACACACACACACACATACATATATACTCAAAACTGAATTTTCCTTCTTGTTTCATCATTCTAGTTATAAATGTGCCTTAAATGCCTAGTTGGAAATAACACAGAAAATAAAAGCAGCTCAAAATTAGCATCTCTGTTTATATCTTATATAATGAGGTTTGGCCACCTCACATTGAAGAACTCTGTAAATAGTCCTGGTGCTTGCTATCAGCTTCACTATGAGACAGGACAGGCAGAAAATTGGAAGGTGATGACAGAGTATATGCAGTGCTGTGGTGCTTGTATTTGTTAACCCAGCTGCAGATAAAATGAGAGCTGGAAAAGACTTAATGTGTTTGATATTTATCCTTAGGGACAATATTGTCCTGTGAAAGTTGCACAAGATATCCTATTCATAATTTTAGCTTTTTACCTCACTAATTTACCTCTCTCTCTCCAGTGACAGTAGAGTTTCACTGACTACAATTTTTAGTACAGTGTACTAAACACTGTTTAGTACAGTACTTCAATACCAACCACTTTCCTATTCTGTTTATTCAGAAATTGTGACTGGTTGATCTGCCATGTTCATGGCCTTTGGTCCTTTTGTCTGTCTAGTCTCTTGCATGTTCACTGTAAAGGTATTGGAATAATATTTACCTTTATTAATCATATAGATTAAGTCAGAAAAAATTAGCAAGTCAAGAAAAACTACAATATTTTAAAGGATGTGGTAATATATACATGTCTTCTGCAGAAATAAATCTGAATTACTGCAAGATCCTTTCACTGGAAAGCTAATATCTGTTTCTGCTCTATGCTTGTTTCCTCAGTTGCTGACAAGGCTGCCTACCTGATGGGTCTGAACTCAGCAGACCTGCTCAAGGCCCTCTGCTACCCCCGAGTCAAGGTGGGGAATGAATACGTGACCAAGGGCCAAACTGTGCAGCAGGTAAGAGACAAATGATAATAGAAAACAAATGACTTGAATTAAAAATTTTGAACTTCTTCTTTTGCTGCAGATGGTAGATTTCCTTTAACCTTTCCTTAGGTGTACAATTCAGTGGGTGCCCTGGCTAAGTCTGTGTTTGAGAAGATGTTCCTGTGGATGGTTGTTCGCATCAACCAGCAGCTGGATACAAAACAGCCCAGGCAGTACTTCATTGGTGTCCTGGACATTGCTGGCTTCGAGATCTTTGATGTAAGAGAAGGATATTCATAAATGTTTCCTGGAAGAAGCATTAAGAAATTAAAATAATTTGGGGCTTAGGGTTTGCTCTTTTTCAATGATGGGTTATTTTTAATCGTGCTTTTCTCCTCAGACTGGTACCCTTCCAGTTCTCATAGCATATAGTATCCCACAGGGCTGCAGATATTTGTAGATCATTTCTGTTGCATGCAGAAGTGAAAATTGCACCAAAAACTGATGAAGGACTGATAAATAATAGCAGAGAGAGACTTTGAGGAAGCAAAATAGCCTCTTTAAAGTAAGATTTTGTTAATACTGAAGCCAGATTTCCTCTGAATGCTTGGGAATAGACATGCAGTGTACACAAATTCAAACAAATAAAAAGCTGGACTTGGACTAAGCTCTGCAAATCTTTTCAGAGCTCAGAAATATGTTGAGATTCTTTCAGGGCCTAAAAGGATAGATATATTAAAGGATAAAATATGCCAGTCACCTGTCCAGTTCCAGCACTAGAAGTTCAAGATTCCAATCATGGAGACCCTAAAGAATAAAGCCTATTGGAAGATGGAAGGTGTACCTGGAACTGAAGTTCACAAGTAAGTAAATCTTTGCCTTCTGCAGTTCAACAGCCTAGAGCAGCTGTGCATCAACTTCACCAATGAGAAACTGCAACAGTTCTTCAACCACCACATGTTCGTGCTGGAGCAGGAGGAGTACAAGAAGGAGGGAATTGAATGGGAATTCATTGACTTTGGCATGGACCTGGCTGCCTGCATTGAGCTCATTGAGAAGGTTATTATCCCCCACATACTTAATATTTTTTCAGATCTAAAATGTAAAAGGAACCTCCTATGCTCCAATTAGACCATGCTAACCAGAGGCACTCACATTTACTGCAGCACAAACCAGGATTTTTTCTGGATTCCAGGCATTTCATATACATTTTTTTTGTTTCTTACTTCACTGCCTGAGAGATTTTTTGCATTATACATATGCCAAACATGGAGCAAAAATTTCAGTCTTAGTCACAACTCTGAAGTTCATACTCAAAGGTGTATACTTTTTTAATGCATGCTGAGTGAGTAAATAGACTGAGTAACCTCCATTTTAACATTTCTTAAGAAATTTTCTGTCTCGTTTTAAAGAAAGAGCATATTGGAAGTTTAAACTCTTCCTTACAGCTGAATGCTACTACTTTCATTCATTTTGCTTTCCAATTTCACCTAACATGTACAAAATTAATTTCTACATGCTAGATCTTTATTACATCTCAACCCTGAATCTTATGGGGGAGCTTGTTTTTGTATAACTGATGACATATCCACTAATAACATGTCTTTCTGGAGAAACATAAGAGTACACATACTGAGGATGATTTTTTGGTATAATTTTTATCTTCCATTCCTTTTTCTTACATACATTGCCCCTTCTTCCTTCCACACTTCCTTCACATGTTGTTCTTTCCCCCAGCCCATGGGCATCTTCTCCATCCTGGAAGAGGAGTGCATGTTCCCCAAGGCCACTGACACCTCTTTCAAGAACAAGCTCTATGACCAGCACCTGGGCAAGTCCAACAACTTCCAGAAGCCCAAGCCTGCCAAAGGCAAGGCTGAGGCCCACTTCTCCCTGGTGCACTATGCTGGCACAGTGGACTACAACATCACTGGCTGGCTGGAGAAGAACAAGGACCCTCTGAATGAAACTGTTGTGGGGTTATACCAGAAGTCATCCTTGAAGACACTGGCCTTACTCTTTGCATCTGCTGGTGGGGCAGAAGCAGGTAACAATAATTTGCAATAATATATACATTTCTAAAATTGAAAACGCAAAACTTCATCTACTTTTTGGATCTCAGTCTAGGGTATTACAACTCTCTAGAGACCTTAGTAGATCTGTAGGTTTTGGAACAAGGCAGCTGTTCTACAGCATTAACCCAGTCTAGCTGAGAAACCAGATTTCTGCAATCTGCTTTCCCAAATACTTCAGGGAATACAATCAAACATATCAACATGCATTTATGCATATTGATAAATTTATGCATTATAAATTTATGCATACCCTTAGGTGTAAGGATACATAAACACTGCATTTGGTGTATTCACCAGCTATTAATTTAGTTCCTCAAATATCTATCTATGCAAAATGTAACATTTTATTTCCTGACTATATATTCTAAATTTCAGCTTGATGTCACTAGATTTCCTTCTGCTGTCGTCTGAAAAATTCGAGTCTCTTTTTGTAACTTTAACCATTGTATGCATTTGCAAATTTTGATCATATTATTATTTTTGCTAGATTTTTTAAGATGAACACACAAGGTTTTTCAGATTCTGTGTGCTTTTGTTTTCACTTCTTTACAAAAATTTGTTACTTTTTAGAGAGCAGTGGCGGTGGTGGCAAGAAGGGCGCCAAGAAGAAGGGTTCTTCTTTCCAGACTGTTTCGGCTCTCTTCCGGGTACTGTAGAATAATCATTCTAAAGTTACCACATTATGAAAAGAAAACCAGAAAATTCATTTCAGAAAACCTTTAGATTGATCTAATATATCTTTGTGTTAAGAAAGGATAAAATAATTTGCTTCCAGTAAAGAGGAATTCTTACTGAATCTTGGGAAGTGTTCTTTCAGAACTGCCCAAAAGTTCTGTTAAAAAAATTTACTGATCATGATTTTCTTATCGTGTTTTTATCTCCACCTAGTATTGAGATTGTGTAAGTAACACTTTTAAACCCAAGGCTTTGTTCTTGCTCCTAAGGAAAATTTAAACAAGCTGATGGCTAACTTGAGAAGCACACACCCCCATTTTGTGCGGTGCCTTATTCCTAATGAAACAAAAACACCTGGTAAGTTGTTACAATTCAGAGGTGTGATATATCTGATCCTCTCTGTGCAGTAAAATGAAATACAATTTCATTCTGTGATTTATTAGGTGCCATGGAGCATGAACTGGTGCTTCACCAGCTGCGCTGTAACGGCGTGCTGGAAGGGATCAGGATTTGCAGGAAGGGATTCCCCAGCAGAATCCTCTATGCTGACTTCAAACAGAGGTTAGATTACATCACCACCCTCCACCATATCCACAAGTGCTTAATAATTTGCATTTCCTAATAGTTTTAAATACTGTGGGAGTTATGGGAAAGGTTCACTGCACCTACCTTTAAGTATACAAAAGTCAGTTGTCCAAGATAGTCATCCAGTTTCTTTCTATAGCTATTGAGAAAAAAAGACATTTTAGAAAGGCTATTATTTATTCTTATTCTTTATTCATATTCTGGAATGAGGTAAAGTATTTTTTAACTGTCCAGAAATGAAGCTGACTACCTTAAACTTAGGCACCTGGAGAACAAATCTGTCAGCACAGACGTGAATAAAGACATTAAAAGGCATTCTAGACTAGCTTGTTGGAAAACCTAATGCAATGAAAGTATCTTGCTTCTAGTTCTATATCACCTGGAAAAATACTCAGATAGTATGTACTACCACTATTTAGGACTGAGATTTGCTTCTCCTTGCCACGTATTTTCTTCTTGTACATAAATTTCTCATTTAAAAATAAGATAGATAACATGGCTTGTGAAATATGTCAGCAGTTACCCACTCTTGATCCCCCTCCAGAAAATCTTAATAATGGCATTGGTTGGTACAGGTTTGATTGAGCTTTCCAGAATCTGACCTTCTCCATATTATATTTCCTGCCACAGATACAAGGTGCTTAATGCCAGTGCCATCCCCGAGGGACAGTTCATCGATAGCAAGAAGGCTTCTGAGAAGCTCCTTGGCTCAATCGATGTGGACCACACCCAGTACAAATTTGGACACACCAAGGTACAAACCCCCCCATTCACTTGCATCCCTGGGCTTTACTCTACCTGACAGTGATGTGCTGCAACATTCCCTCTCTCAAGGTGTTCTTCAAAGCTGGGCTGCTAGGACTCCTGGAGGAGATGAGGGATGAGAAGCTGGCACAGCTCATCACCCGCACCCAGGCCATGTGCAGGGGTTACCTGATGAGGGTGGAGTTCAAGAAAATGATGGAAAGGAGGTAGATACTTACTTGGCCTGCTGGGCCGATCCTTATCAAATACGAATGGCATGAACAAAATTGAAAAGAAGGTGCTTTACAAAAAAATCTCATTTATTTCTCATTAATTCAGTTTGCCAATATGGAAGTATATACTGAAAATAGATGAAGCAGTATAAAAACCCAATTTAGGGATTTTTTTTTTTTTTTTAACATTTTATACTAATTTTTGCTGAATTCAATAAATGGCTACATTTTACATATGACCAGAAACTCCATGTCTAATCTATGCTAATTATTTTAGGTCACTGCTAAAATAAAAAGAGATAAACACATATTTCTATCACAAGTGAAGTATCCTCTTCCTTTTGATAACTTTCATAAAAGCAATCAAGTCAATTTAATGAAGTGTTCCATTTCATTGGCCATGAAAGTGAGCCAAACACCTGGACTCCAAAACTATCCATACAGGTTGATACTCCACGTAGCACTAGAAGGTTTTCTGCAGAAATATATATATTATATATAAAACATGATATAAATATATTAAATATATATATATTTATTATCACATGATAAATATTTTATACATAGAGATATACAGAACTATATATATACATATATACTATATCTAGATACCTTATATAGATATACACATAACTAAGAAGTAATATGTGTAGAATTTCATGTTATACATATTAATATATACTGTTAAATAGGTTTTGTAGACTTCAAAATATGTACAAAATATATTTTGTTATTACCTTTCAGGGAGTCCATCTTCTGCATCCAGTACAACGTTCGTTCATTCATGAATGTCAAACACTGGCCATGGATGAAGCTGTTCTTCAAGATCAAGCCCTTGCTGAAGAGTGCAGAGTCTGAGAAGGAAATGGCCAACATGAAGGAGGAGTTTGAGAAAACCAAGGAAGAGCTTGCAAAGTCGGAAGCAAAGCGGAAGGAGCTTGAGGAGAAAATGGTGAAACTGGTGCAGGAGAAAAATGACCTGCAGCTCCAAGTGCAGGCAGTGAGTATTGCTAAAGTTTTTGACTTGTAATATCCTGTATAAAATCATCCCAAAAGTCTCACTAAAGACATATTCTCCCAAAATAATGCTAGAAACATGCCTGTGAAACAGTGATCTTATCACAAAATTTTACCGAATTCATGCTCAGAAAATCTCTAGTGAAGAAATAAATAAAAAATTGTCAGAAGAATGTTTGAGGATTGAACATTCAGGTTTTAAAACACTGCCTCCTAGAAAATGTGCCAAAATTGCTCTCTGCGGTAGACCTGTATGCCAAAGATCTCTTTCCAATCCACAAAAATGCAAATATAATTATTAAAAGATGCAATGGACATGGCTTTATTGTCAAATTAATGTTAAAGTTGAATGAACAGTTAAAGACTTGAAAAATGCGTGATGATATTTTCCTTCATTTTAGGGGATGGAGTCAGTCTAAAACAGATAATCTTATATTACTGAGCTTTACCAAAAAAGTAGATTGCAAAGCATCTTTGAGAACATTATGTTCTTCTTTGAAAATCAAAGAAAAATTAATTAATTGAAAACTGTTTTGTTTAAATTAATCATATAGGAAGCTGATGGTTTGGCTGATGCTGAGGAAAGGTGTGACCAGCTCATCAAAAACAAAATCCAGCTGGAAGCCAAAATTAAGGAGGTGACAGAGAGAGCAGAAGAAGAAGAAGAGATGAATGCTGAGCTGACAGCCAAGAAGAGGAAACTGGAGGATGAATGTTCAGAGCTGAAGAAAGATATTGATGACCTTGAGCTAACACTGGCCAAGGTGGAGAAGGAAAAACATGCCACTGAAAACAAGGTATGAGGCAGAACCTGTCACTCACACTCCACAAAAGAGCCCTGTGCTATTACAGGACTTCTGTATCTACTTCCTTTCTTTACACTTGCTCTCTTCTTCCTAAAGGTGAAAAACCTCACCGAGGAGATGGCAGCCCTGGATGAGACCATCGCCAAGCTGACAAAGGAGAAGAAAGCACTCCAAGAGGCCCATCAGCAGACCCTGGATGACCTGCAGGCAGAAGAAGACAAAGTCAATACGCTGACCAAAGCCAAGACCAAGCTGGAACAGCAAGTGGATGATGTAAGCACAGAGATATAGAGCAGGAACAGGACAGGTATGGAGTCCGACCTGGCTGGTAGAGAACTGATGGTCTCTTGTTGTGTTTAGCTGGAAGGGTCCCTGGAGCAAGAGAAGAAACTGCGCATGGACCTGGAGAGAGCTAAGAGGAAACTGGAAGGAGACCTGAAGCTGGCCCAGGACAGCATCATGGATTTGGAGAATGATAAGCAGCAGCTGGATGAGAAACTGAAGAAGTAAGTGTGGCTCTGGGACACCTGAGTGCTGGGCTGGAGCACTTGTCTTTTTTCTTTGAGCTCTAACACAGTTCACTTTGCCCAAAGGAAAGACTTTGAAATCAGTCAGATCCAGAGCAAGATCGAGGATGAACAAGCCCTGGGCATGCAACTCCAGAAGAAAATCAAGGAGCTGCAGGCAAGTCTCTGTTCCTTGCCCTCTCTTGCTCTGGCTCAGCTCAGGCAGGAGGAGGGCACGGGTTTGAAGGGTCCCTCCTGTTCTCCAGGCCCGCATTGAGGAGCTGGAGGAGGAGATTGAGGCAGAACGAACCTCTCGCGCTAAAGCAGAGAAGCATCGGGCTGACCTGTCCAGGGAGCTGGAGGAGATCAGCGAGCGCCTGGAAGAAGCAGGAGGGGCAACAGCAGCTCAGATAGAGATGAACAAGAAGCGAGAGGCAGAATTCCAGAAGATGCGCCGTGACCTGGAAGAGGCCACGCTGCAGCACGAAGCCACGGCTGCCGCCCTGCGCAAGAAGCACGCGGACAGCACAGCTGAGCTGGGGGAGCAGATCGACAACCTGCAACGCGTGAAGCAGAAGCTGGAGAAGGAGAAGAGTGAGATGAAGATGGAGATTGATGACTTGGCCAGCAACATGGAGTCTGTCTCCAAGGCCAAGGTACACAAATATTTCTTCTCATTTATTCGGACATCATCAAGTAGTTATATTTAAACAAAGAAATTTTAGTTAGTCATACTTTAGAATAAATGATTGCACTTTAAATCTTGAATTTTTGTTTAACCATTTCTGTATTATTTTAATAATTTTTGTATCCTTTGCGTGAGAGCTGAAAATCTTTACCTGTAACACCTAACCTAAGGAACTCTAGGGTCTCATTGCTTTGTTCAGAATATTACAAAATGTGAGGCACTGACCCTATTACTTTTTAGTTTCTTCTAAAATAGAACTTACTCCCAGAATAGATTGCCCTTTCCTTTTTATTCCTATTTTTCTTTTCCTTCCTTTAATACTTCAGTGATATAACCTCTAAGAGACAAAAAGAATTTTAAATCAATTCTTCATTTTACAGTGTCCCATCATTCTTGTTATCTCTTGAAAATAGATTATTGTTCATTAATAAATTGTAGAATGATGGAATGGTTTGAGTTTGAAGGAACCTTAGAGATCATCTCATTTCATCCCCCCTGCAATGGGCAGGAAATATACAAGTGTTGGAACTGGGGACACAAACTTCATAGAAATATATATCAGTTAGCTGAGAAATTTTGGCTTCTGAATCATTCTTTTTTTCTTCATAAGATTTCAGATTCTCACTAATTATGAGTTGAATCACCAATCATCTTTCCTTCTGTTCTTCATTTGCAAACAGGCAAATCTGGAGAAGATGTGCCGCTCCCTAGAAGATCAACTCAGTGAGATTAAGACAAAGGAGGAGGAACAGCAGCGCATAATTAATGACCTTAGTACTCAGAGAGCTCGGCTACAAACAGAATCCGGTAAGACATTAGTGTTTTTAAGAGAATACTGTATATTATATGGGTCCTTTAAAAAAAGGGTAAAAATCACCTGGGGTCTTGGAGGATTGAACATGAAGCTAAATTGAACTTGAGCCAAAAATGTGGTTTTGAGAAGAAGATGGCCAACAGAACCCTGAGAGAATCCTGAGTTGTATTAGGAGAAGCATTGCCAACGGGTTAGCGGAGAGTGATCGTTTTCCCTGCTCAGCACACATGAGGCCTCACCTGGATTGCTTGGCTTTTTTAAACCTCCTAAGATTCCTATGGGCTATAATCCCTCTGGATGGCACTGTAAACTCAAGGCTTAATGCAAACTCAGAGTAAGGCTATTTGGATTTTACATGACAGGTCATTTCTAGCCTCTAAGATAAATATGGGTAGGTATCAGTGATTAGGAAACCATGAAAGAAGTAAAATTTTGTTTAACCCAAAATGTCTTTATATGGGCATTTATTATCAAGGTTAACACTTTTACATAAGTCATAACAAGGTTTTTTTACTCATCTGAACTCTCCCAGGTGAATATTCACGCCAGATAGATGAAAAAGATGCTCTGATTTCTCAGCTGTCAAGAGGCAAACAGGCTTTCACCCAACAGATTGAGGAAGTCAAAAGGCATCTAGAGGAAGAGATAAAGGTAAGAAGGCTCTCCAAATTCTGAGTTGTCTGTTGGATTCCTTCTGTCTAGGATGAGCTTCAGATACATATGAAATTACAGAATCAACAAGATGAAAGGGAGGAAAAATACACTTAGGTAATACAGTGCAAGCCTTCCCATACCAGTTTTGTTCCTCGTTCCCTGCAGTATATATAATAATTGTTTTTCAGATTGCCAGACCTTCCATTTTCATTCAGTAGCTTGCCATTACTCATAGCAGTGCCCCATCAGCATTTCATTCAGGAAATTTCCAAGGATATTTCCATTCATTGTCACATTGCTATTCTTCCCCAAGGCCAAGAACGCCCTGGCCCACGCCCTGCAGTCAGCTCGCCACGACTGTGACTTGCTCCGGGAACAATATGAGGAGGAGCAGGAGGCCAAGGGGGAGCTGCAGCGTGCCCTGTCCAAGGCCAACAGCGAAGTGGCTCAGTGGAGAACCAAATACGAGACGGACGCGATTCAGCGCACGGAGGAGCTTGAGGAGGCCAAGTATGTGGGGAAGCAGGATGGCAAAGGATGGGAGAAAAGTGGTCAAGGGAAATGGGAATCTCTGAGAGTGGGTTAAGACAAGAGTGGGATGAAGGCAAGGATATACGGTCTTAGTGGTAAAGGGGAGAGATGGAGGGAGAGAAAAAAAAGTGTAGATTGGAAGAGAAAACAGCCTCTAGGGCTAGAAATGCTAAGACAGGACTAATACTACGTAAGTGATAAGACACAGAAGTGATAGATCTTGTTGGCTGCATGCACTCATGGACAATAAACAACACTGTGGAAAGCATTTGGATCAAAATCTCCAAAGTGACCAACTCATGACAGTACAGAACTGACGCCCTTCCAAGCTCTAACGTGGCACTGTGCTTCTCTTCTCCCAGGAAGAAGCTGGCACAGCGCCTGCAGGATGCAGAGGAACATGTTGAGGCTGTCAATGCCAAATGTGCCTCCCTGGAAAAGACAAAGCAGAGGCTGCAGAATGAAGTGGAGGACCTGATGATTGATGTGGAGAGATCCAATGCTGCCTGTGCTGCTCTGGATAAGAAGCAGAAGAACTTTGACAAGGTCTTTTGGCCTCCAGCACCAGGACTCCTGGCCAGAGCATGGCCCCGTGATTGCCACATCCCTACTCACACCCCGTTTCTCTTCAGATCCTGGCAGAATGGAAGCAGAAGTACGAGGAAACTCAGGCTGAGCTGGAGGCCTCGCAGAAGGAGTCGCGCTCTCTGAGCACGGAGCTGTTCAAGATGAAGAATGCCTATGAGGAGTCCTTGGACCACCTGGAAACAATGAAGCGAGAGAACAAGAACTTGCAGCGTAAGTGCCTGGCCCTCTGCTCCCCACTGGCCTTCCTCACTATCAGCCATTACCACCATTCTTCATGGGTCTGTGCCTGCAGGTGTGCAAAGATGCCTGTCCCCTTGGTGGGACAGGGCCCTTCCCATTCTGCTCTGTGCCTGACCATGCCATTGCTCCTTGTTCCCACAGAGGAGATTTCTGACCTCACAGAGCAGATTGCTGAGGGAGGAAAGGCAATCCATGAGCTGGAGAAAGTCAAGAAGCAGGTTGAGCAGGAGAAATCTGAAATCCAGGCTGCTCTGGAGGAAGCTGAGGTACACAGCATTATTTATTGGTTTCTTACATGTCTTGGATCTCTATCCTGTTTATCTCATTCCCACACAAAAGAGGAGAAGAGGCCTTAGAAAAGAAAAGATATTGTCTAAACATAGCACTCTTTTTTACTCAGAGCTTCTGGTCCAACATTTGTCACATGAAAAGTATTCTTATTTTTTTTTTTTTTGTGCAGGCCTCCCTGGAACATGAGGAGGGGAAGATCCTGCGCCTGCAGCTTGAGCTCAACCAAGTGAAGTCTGAGATTGACAGGAAGATAGCAGAGAAAGATGAGGAGATTGAACAGATGAAGAGAAACCACCTCAGAATTGTGGACTCCATGCAGAGCACCCTGGATGCTGAGATCAGGAGCAGGAATGAAGCCCTGAGGCTGAAGAAGAAGATGGAGGGAGACCTGAATGAAATAGAAATCCAGCTGAGCCATGCCAACCGCCAGGCTGCAGAGGCCCAGAAGAACCTGAGAAACACCCAAGCAGTGCTCAAGGTCTGCTGAACAGAAATTGCCTACAGAGAAATATCTTAGTTGATACCTTCAGTCCACAACAGCTCTAAATCTGCTTACAATTTCTCTCAATGGTTCTACAGGACACCCAGATCCATTTGGATGATGCTCTCAGGTCACAGGAGGACCTGAAGGAGCAGGTGGCCATGGTGGAGCGCAGGGCAAACCTGCTGCAGGCTGAAGTTGAGGAGCTCCGGGCAGCCCTGGAGCAGACGGAGCGCTCGAGGAAAGTGGCTGAGCAGGAATTAATGGATGCCAGTGAGCGTGTGCAGCTCCTCCATAGCCAGGTGAGGTCATTTGGTGAGAAATGCCTCTCTCGGTAACTGGGAGAACACTTTTATGCTTTATTCCAGACACCATTGGAAGCTCAACTTGGAGGAAGACAGTCCTCTTTGCTGAAGTATTCATCATGTTACTAAAAGAGATCTTTGCTGAAAAAATATGTGCGCTGGTTGTTTTCCCACATTGCATGCAATGACACCCATGCTGCTACCTTACTTGCATCCTCAGATAGTTTATTCACAGGGACATGTCAGGTTCTCTGAGCAGTTAGGGAATGGAGACCACAGTAACATTCATTCCTTGTCAGCTGAAATGTAGCACATGAGGAATCCTCATATACTTTTTTACTAACGAAATAGTGGGTGTAAACTCCTGGCTATGATTTAGCATTTCTCAAGCAGAGTTTGACATAAGCCATGTGTCATAACAGGCATTGAGCAGTCAAGAGCCAAAATCTAAGGAAAATGTGGAGTTTCAAGTGATGAAACGATTCTGGAAGAGATTCATCCTATCCACATTCAAAATTTTTCCTCTTTTCAGAGAGTGGATTACTCTTCCCTAATGTTGAAGAGGTGGCATTTCATTGACTTTTCCCTAACTGTATTTTTGTTGCTTTCCTGTGCCAGCCTTGGTGGATGATATGTGGCACAGATTATATTTCTGAACACTTTTTCAAATTAATAAAATTAATTGTTGGAGAAAAAAAAACAAAATGTTTTTTTCCCAGTGACAAAAAATTTTACTAGGAAAATCTCTGGTATTGATTTTTCATATAATTAGGTCTTAAATTATTGAAAATCTTGTAATGTTCTTGATTTCAAATAATGAATTAGAAAAACAAACCTCTGATGCTGCTCAACAGAACACCAGCTTGATCAACACCAAGAAGAAGCTGGAAACAGACATTGCCCAGATCCAGAGTGAAATGGAGGATACAATCCAGGAAGCCCGCAATGCTGAAGAGAAGGCCAAGAAGGCCATCACAGATGTGAGTTGGATGCTCCTGGCATTGCTGATGATGAATGTAATCTCCCCAGAATGTCTCCAGCCCCAAAATGGCTTTGATCTTTTGCTCTGATCAGGCGGCCATGATGGCAGAAGAGCTGAAGAAGGAGCAGGACACCAGTGCCCACCTGGAGAGGATGAAGAAGAACCTGGACCAGACTGTGAAGGACCTGCAGCACCGTCTGGACGAGGCCGAGCAGCTGGCACTGAAGGGAGGGAAGAAGCAGATCCAGAAGCTGGAGGCCAGGGTATGTAGGGCTGGGGGTGTGTGTGAGTGAGGCTGTCCTTGGAGAGACATTGCCAGGGCAGCTGCAGGGCTGGGCTTGTCCTTGCAGGTGCGGGAGCTGGAAGGGGAAGTTGATGCTGAGCAGAAGCGCAGCGCTGAAGCCGTGAAGGGTGTGCGCAAGTACGAGCGCAGGGTGAAGGAACTGACCTACCAGGTAAGGCAGGAAGCTTCTTTGTGTTGATACATTCTTATTCCCAGAACCCAAAATACAGACCTGAGGGATTTCTCTCTGTCCTGAGTCACACATAGAAAAAGGAGAATAATTAAAACACCAGAAAATTACTATCTTTCTAGTCATGTTAGGAAGATCCAGCTTATCCCTTCTGGGGAACATATGTCTCATATATGATGATATATGTATCATATGATAGCATATATATATGCCCGTACTGGGCAGCAATGTTACTCTCTATTTCATGTAGAGGAGGGTAAAAGAGATGCTTCTCTATCTTGTCATTCTCTTTAGTCTGAGGAAGACAGGAAAAATGTTCTCAGGCTGCAGGATCTGGTGGACAAACTGCAAACTAAGGTCAAAGCTTACAAGAGGCAAGCTGAGGAGGCTGTGAGTATCACTGTGTTCAGTTACTCTTTATCAAGGTGGAAGTACAATTCTGTGTTGATGTTTTACCCTGTGTAGCTCTGTTTGAACACAGGTCAACATTGTGGTAGTAGGTCTCTGCTTCCTTTCACTTGCTTTCTTTCATATTTTCACCTAGCAGAAAAAAAATCACTGTCAAAAATTGTAATACATCATTTTAAAGCAGTAAATAACTGAAAGATGACTTAATGGCAATAACTGTAATTATCTATAACTGTTGAAAAATCCCGAAGTGCGCTAGCACTTCATATCCAGAGCTGGACTTTTGGTATGTCTTACTGACCCTTTAAATGTTTATCTTGGATTCCCCCTAGAAATGTTAGAGAGAATTACATACTAACTCATAATCTTAGGGATTAATATTTTTTTAATTATTCAAAGTCAAAATGCCACAGCAGGTACAGGGAAGTGTTACAGTAGAATTGTTTTAAAACCTCCTTTATGTTTCTTCCTATCCCCAGGAGGAGCTGTCCAATGTCAACCTCTCCAAGTTCCGCAAGATCCAGCACGAGCTGGAGGAAGCCGAGGAGCGAGCTGACATTGCAGAGTCACAGGTCAACAAGCTCCGAGCCAAGAGCCGGGAAATGGGCAAAAAGGCAGAAAGTGAAGAATAAATGCTTCCAGCGCTGTAAAGTGAGAGAATTGCACAAAATGTGACATTCTGTCACTTTTATTTTGTAATCGCTGCTTTGTCTTTCATTAATCTATAGATGAGTAATGCCTATATAATAAAAATGGTAGAGCTTATGCCATGTAAATAATGAGAAGTTGGGTGTTGCATTTTAATCATTACCCTGAATTCTTCTAGAGTTTACATTTTTCCCTTGCTTACCTAAACTTATTTTTTAAGTTAAAAATCTTGCTTCAAGTATTTTCAAAGTGTTTCAGCCACTTTTAAAGTGGTTTAATCAGACATCCTGCTTTGTTCTCACCAGGAAATTTCATCTAATATTTCCTTAGCTGAAAAAATCATTATTTCACTGAAAAATAATGTAATTATCCCTTATAACTGTTGCTTTAGGAATACAAGACATATTATCTCAAATGTTCTGCCCAAAGAACAAGAACTTATTACACCTTCCTTCCTAACCCCACTTGTCTTTGATTATTCTTTTAATTCTTGTGTCTTCTTTGGGAGAATATCTTACTTCAAGTTAAACTTCTTCAATCCTTCAAGCCACTTTGGAACATAAATTAGAGGACATTTAAACCTAAAATGAGATCTACTTTCAACTTGTCTTCATGAAAGTGATGTACAAACCAAGATTCCCAGGGCAGCATAACCAGCAGCCTCATGTAGTCAGTTGGCCATTGTCTATATTCTGTTTGCAAAATTATCCTGAATCTTCTAAACTGATCAGGCGGACACTTACCTCCTATAAAGTGTCCAGCATAATCCTGATAACTTTGTCCAACATGGCCTCACTGAAAATGTGGGTTTCCATTCTTTGTGGATATCAGTAAACATCAGAGAAATCCATGATCACCTCTTAAAAACCACATTGATTGTTCAGTGTCGTTTCAAGCAAATGCATCCCAAGCAATCTATTAACAAGAACCTGCGTTACTCTAATCTCCTGGGATGGGCTGTAACATCAAGGACACCTTCCACTTGACCAGGTGTCTCCAAGCCCCATCCAACCTGGCCTTGGACACTTCCAGGGATGGGGTAGCCATAGCTTCTCTGGGCAACCCATGCCAGGGCCTCACCATCCTCACAGGGAAGAATTTCTTCCTAATATCTCATATAAACCTACTATCTTTCAGTGTGAAGCCACTCCCACTTGCCCTATTGCTCCACACCCTGTCCCCAGTCCCTCTCCAGCTCTTCTGGATCCCCTTTAGGCACTCAAAAGGGCTCTGAGGTCTCCCTGGAGACTTCTCCAGGTGAACACCCCCAGCTCTCCCAGCCTGGCTCCAGAGCAGAGGGACTCCAGCCCTTGGAGAATCTCCATGTCCTCTTCTGGACTGTCTCCAGTAGCTCCACATCCCTCCTGTGCTGGGGCAGCTCTGCAGGTGGGGTCTCCCCTGAGTGGGGCAGAGGGGCAGAATCCCCCTCTCCCCTCCCCTGATGCCCACGCTGGGGGATCACCCCAGCACACAGGGGTTTTCTGGATTCCAGCACACATGGCCAGGGAATGTTGGGCTTCTTGTCAACCAACACCCCCAAGTCCTTCTCCTCAGGGCTGCTCTTGCTTCATTCCTCATCTAGCCTGTAGATGTGCCTGGGAAGGCAGTTTATGCATACATACAGATCTATGTGTGTATATATACATACACATACACAAATACATATTTATATATGCATACATACACTCATATAATTTCCAAAGCTGTTTTTTTGAGCAGCTATCCAGTTACGTGAAAACGTGTGTTATTCTTCTGTCATTGATATATAATCAAGGTCAAAAGTAGTCACTCTTTTTAGCATTCAATTTCAAGGCTTTGATAAATACTTTGCAGCTTTACAGGACAGCTTGCCCTGATTGGATTCCTAGTTGAGTGTCATGACATCTCCAAGCATGTTCCCAGAGTCAGTCACATGTCAGACACCTGAGAAAAGATGTCTTTGGGATTGATTGCCACCTGTGAAAAGGATTGCTACTGAGTTCCTTTTGGAAAAAGAAAACCTTGACAAATCAGCATGCAACATGTGTACCACACAGATAGTCCTGTTTTAATGTATGCCTCTTGCTCAGACACCCTTTTATCTGCCAAGGAACTGTTCAGATTTTTTGGGGTCCGACTTCCTACTTTTTTATGATGATTTTTTTCATTCCTCTGAGTCAAGCAGATTATCTTTTTCTTTCAGGGAGTGTGTGGACTTCTAACCAGAGCACAGCTGTGCAATTCCCCCACAGGGTCTATGCACATGTTGTGTGTAAATGTCTTTCTGGAAACACATGTGCAGTCTTGGCACTGGTTGAACCTGAGGGCATGGAGCATGGCACTCTCAGGTTAACTGATCCAGCACGTTATATTGTCCCTCAAAATCCTGAGCTTGCTGAATTGCTGTTACAAAAGTATTCAGGAGTTCCTTCAAAATACTTTAGTTGGGAAGACAAGGAAGGTAGCTAAAAAGAGTTGGTGCAGGGTCTTGCCTGTTACATGTGGAAGAAAAGGACAGTATGAAGTTTTCTGCTTGTTTCTGTTTGTATACTTGCAGAGAAGTGTAGCACATTTCAGAAATGTCACTCTTTCCTATACCCATCCTCCCAGATATTTTCATAGCAAGGAAAGTAGCAGTCCTTGCAGCAGCTGGCTTCAGCTTGGCTCCACAGAGATGCCTTAGAGAGTAGCTCTGGCCTGGATGACTGTTCAGGCAGTAGTGAGTGGCCATGAAAAGAGCAGAGCCCTGATATGAGCCCAGTGACCCAGCTCTGCACCTCACTGCTGGCAAGACTGCAGATGAAAGGTGAGGCTGATTTGGGCACTCAGAAGGCAAAAGGGAGAAGCAACCTTGCTGTGACAGAGGTTCACTTCTCCACACTGCATTTACTGCCTGCTTTGAAACAGCTCAAGCAAAGCACAGTGTTGGTGTCACAGGTGCAGAATATATTTTACAAAAAGCAGAGTCAGGAGAGGTCCTCCTGATGCCCTGCTAATCCCTCCTCAGTACACAGCGAGGGCTGTTTCATAACCTGCTAGCAGGCTCTACACAGAAGGACAGCAAGGGTACAGGGGACATTACTGAGTAGGGCTGTGAGGTTCATCAAGGACAAAAAGGATCCTGTGCCCTCTGAGGGCAGGACAGGAGGGCTGTGTTGTGCCCTAATGCAATATATACATAAATATTGAATATATTTACATATACAGTCCTCCAGAGCTGTTGGACTGAACTTCCCCCCAAGCTGCTCCTGGGATTTGCTTCAGATCAAGCCACTTTGGATCCTCAGATACCATCCCCAGGGACACTTACACGCCTGCAGCAGGATTATCAGCCTGTCCTTGTCCAGGATCACTTCTCAAAACTAGTTTATATAACACCACAGACACAAACTTAGCTTCTTTAAGAAAGGTGATATACCTTCTCACATGGCTTATAGATATTAAGACACTACCAGCTGGTTCTCCCACCTATCCACATATCTTTGATTCTCCACTAAGTTTGTGGAATACTACGTCCACTTACAAATGGTGTTTTCCTCAATATGTTTAGTTATCACTGTGCTCTCAAATTCTAATCATTATAAACTTCTACTTTTTCCTAGTATTGGCAATAGTTTTACTGCGCCGCCATTCCCTGAAACACTTTTCAAAAATTAGCATTCCACTAGACAACTTCCAGATCTCCAAAAGCAAAGCAGCTTTAGTAAGAGCTCACACACTACAGCCAATAGTCCAGATGTTACATCTCCATGCTTTTATGGAAACCCTGGGTAAGTACCCTCTGCTCTTGGCCACTCGTAACTGACTATTTGTGTTCTCGATATGGCAACAGGCAGAATGTATAATCCTCATCATTTAATTAGCTGAAAATTTCTGGCATGGAAGTCAAGCCATCTCAACACAGCTTTTTTCTGCTGCTAGTGGATAAAATCCCAAATATGCAGTATAATTTGCTCTTGTGCAAGGGGACAGTAAAGGTATGAGATCAGCTGTAAGTGGGAGCAAACAATATGTATTATTTCAATTGCTTCTGCCTCTACTACTGTTTTTGCTACCAGAATGGTTTGGATTAAAAAAAAAAAANTGCCTTAACAATGTCAAAATGAAAATAATGGCCTGGTAATGAATTGTTTTCAGTTTGGTTGCCCCTGAAAGGGTATAAAGAAGAAGAAAATCTGTCATTTAAGGTGAAATAGCCCCACAGTCCACAGGGTAATAAATAGTTCTTGTCAGTAACTTGCACAGAATTATGGATTGCTGCCAACTTTGCAACTGCTGAAATAACCTGAAGATATGATCATGCCACTACTTTGCTCTAGGGAAAAAAAAAGAACAATAAATTAAGGATATACATCCCCTTTCCCCTAAAATATGCATTATATGTCATTGACTATTTTGCAGTGTTCAGTAGTTAGCTGAAAGATATCTTCAGTGCCCCTGTTCCAGTATTAGGACAGAAGTTTCCTAGGATGGGGGTAAGTGACAGCTGTGAAAAAAAAGCTTGCAAATATATTTTTAGAAAGGAATCCCTCAAAGTTTGTTATTAATTCTATCTGGCCTTGGTGCAGTGTCAAACTCATGTTCAGTGATGCAGAAAACCAGCATGAAATATCATACACATTTGACAAGTTTAGGATACCTTTCTGTTCCATTTGTATAAATTATCTTTATACTTTAAGTAGTATACTTTAAAGACAGGCTCAAAAGATCAAAGTACATATTTTCAAATCTCAATTCATTTGTTTCTATTAAATGCAGGAACATTTGCTGAGATCAAAAATGTGTTTGAAGGTCCATCTATTAATGTATATGCAGGTTTTCTGGTAACACTGATCTTTTGAGCCTAAAAGTCATGCTGTCTAACCTGAGAAGAGCTTTGGAGGAGCTCTTTGTTCATGGAATAGGAGATTGAACACCAAAAAGCTTTCAATAAAGGACATCACCAAATTAAACTGTGGGGTTACCATGGCAATAAATGTCAGTGAGTCACGTGGCAGTTAAGCACCTTGGGAATGGTGTCTCCTTTCCTCCTTTTCTCCAAAACCAGTCCCCTACAACTTTGCAAACACATGATTTAAATCACAGGGAACAGGCTTTATGCCATGAATGAACACTAATGATGTATATGATAGAGTATCTTTGTGGCTTTCAGAGACCTGCATGAACAGTGAAGGATACAGTCCAAAACTTACAGAATTGCTAATGCAGATTAATGATCTTAAAGGCCAGGCAATTTTGCATCAGATGTAATGGAAGACTCCTACATGGAGGCTAAATCCATGGAAAAAAAACATTTTTAGAAGCTTTTTGAATTGATAGAGGACAAAAAGAAGGTAGTTGCCCCTCTTCCCCTTTCAGTCTTCCTGGTGTGCTGTAATAAGACCAACACAATAACCTGTTAAGATTGATAAAAGGTGATAAAAGGTCTGAAAGGTGATGGAATCAGGAAATGTCCATCTGTCCCCAAAGTGCCAGATAGCTGCAGATACAGCAGCTTCTCTGTCAGTGGTTTGAGGACCTAGTATGGAAGCCTTGCCTCCCTGACCACTTGTACTGGGAATATTATCTCTTCATGAGCATCCACTGGAAAAGCTGCTGGGTAACTGCCATAGGATCAAAGCTATTTAGTGCTAGGAACAGGTGTGGTGTGTACCCCGAGTCTTGCCAGAAGCACGGAATAGAGAAAAGAAACACTCTGCCATCCACAAAGAGCAAAGAATTCCTTAGATAACCAAATTAACAAATTTGTCAGGTTGTGCTTAGCATGCTTATCTTACCTTTCAGCTCCCAAGACAGGCTGACATTTATGTCTCATATAGTTTGACAAAGCCAGAATTATGAGAACTCCTGAAGATGTTTGTGATTGACCAACATTTGCAAACAGGAGAATTTCTAGAATTTCAACAATAACAATTTACAGAACCATGAAGTTGAATCTGCTGGTACAACACATGTTTAGAGACTGACACAATAAATGTGTGGTCCTTTCCTTGACAGATAAATTGCTGTAAAAAAAAGCCATGTTAATGCTTTTGATAAATTCACATCTACATACATATTTATGCACTATTATGAACAAAAAAACTACAATCAAGATAGACAATAGACCAATCACATCAGTATCTTATTTATATCTGCGTATTCATTACCTCTAAAACTTACCTGGCACCTACCCAATGTGTTTCCCTGAATTGACTTAAAATGTGCTTTCCACAAATCTTCCTGTTACATTATGTTTTCTGAGTCTTTACATGCAACATGTTTGGTTAATTTTTTGGCTAATATTTCTTCAATTCAAATAAACTTCACAGGTTCAGTTTGTCTAACTAGAAATTTTTTCTTTTTACTTGGCTACAAGAGAAGTCTTTTCTATTTTATTTGCCCAAAGGAGACATTATTCCCCCCTTCATATAATGTAAAGTAAGGTAGATATTGAGGCCCTTGAGCCATTTAGCACCCCAGTGCTTTACTGGGATGCGTCCTAAAGAGGATGTTCAAAGACATAGCCACAGCCTTTCCCTGTCTTTGGACTTCTTACAAGATAAGAGCCACTTGGATGATTACCAAGGGGGGAAACTCTCCTTTGGGAGCAACACTGATGTCCACTTATCCAGGAACTTGGGAACCATCAGTGGGTGGGTATGCCATTGTAAATGTTTAGTTCTTCACTACATACTGTTTTACTGTTTTTCACCTAGGAGAAAATGTAAAATCACTTTAAGTACGAAAGAATTAGATGAGTCAAATATAAAAATCCTGATGGTCTCTGACAAAGAGTAATCGTGGTTCCAGTATACTTGTACTTAAGCAAAAGATGCATGTAATTAAAATGCAAATATAACTGCACATAGCAAATAATGAAGAACACAGTCTGTAATACAGATGTGGGGGACCCAAACCGGGTCCTGAGACAGTTAAAATGTAAAAAGTGCCAGCAATTCTGCCACTGCAACCAGAACAGCTAATTTAAATGTTTGATACACAGCAATTGGCCAAAGAAAAATACAATAATAATATTATCTTCACATCTGAGTGGTGTCATTGTCATTTCAGGGAGTGTCTGTGCTCACACTTTGGGCCAGACTGGAAAGGACTGTCAGTGACTCTGATTTAAAAAGAAAAGTAGCAAAAGTATTGAAAAACATTCTAGAAAGGACTCAAAAGACAAGAGAAAAGGCCTGAAAAGGATGCCTCTCAATGCTGCAGAAATCCATTTTCTATAGCAGAATCCAACATAGATGCCTTTGCTTCCTAATGTAACTGAATCATAGGCACCCCGAAGAGAATCCAAAACAAACAGCCAAGGAGAGCTGTGTAAATGCCCCAAGGATGTTGCCCAACATGAAGCAATGACAACAACACGTCTGACAATCCATCCCTTCCCACAGAGGAAACTCTGTCATTCCTCAAAAAGCTGGTTAGATTTCACGGCCTCTAAAGTTTAAATAATTTTCTGACAAATGTTTCTTCTGCCTTAAAATAAAGAATTAATGAGGTAATGATGACAAATCTACTTTTCCACCTCATCTCCTGTACAAAATTATCTTGTGGTGAGAGTATTTTCCCAAGCTGTGAGAGACCTGAAATAAATTCTTACTGTTACTGGGGGACTGCAGATCCCAGGCTCCATTTCCCATAGCTATATGGCTCTGAGCAAGCTCACAGCACAGGGTCACATGGGAACAGATGAACATTTTCTGCTGCAATTCTACTATCTGAGGGGGAAAAAAAACAACAGAAAAAGAAAAAAAGGTAGTCTCTGGGATGACTTTGTAACCTACTGTTCAGGCAATCTATCTGTTCAGCTGTATATGTTAAACGTCATTCAAAGGCCTCCTTGTATATTTTATAGCAAGCAGCTGCTGATTGAATAGCATGAATGGACATCTCTGTGGTGGTGATCCTACAGATACACCAGAGGTTTGTTTCTGTTATCTATTTGTTTTGCCAGACCTGTGTATCTCTGTATATATTGTTTAGTGTTTCCCCTTTTACTTTAGTTTCCCAACAGACAAGGTTCCTGATTTGATAAACTTGCTAGAATATACATTTTTACACTTTCACATGCCTTCACCAAGCAATGTGACTGACCAGATTTGGTTCAAACCACCTCCTCCCTTACTGTTTGTCAGGCAGGTTTCTGTTCCAGTATGTTCTCAGTTATGGCTTCCTCCCTTTCTTACTGCCCCTTGCAGTGTCAAAACCAGTCTTTAAACAGCTGAACTTAAGGGAGCAGACACTCTCCTTCCACATTCCTTTAAGGAGCAACTTACAGTTATCCTGGTTTGACATCCAGCCTGCTCCATGACTTCAGGGTAGTAGAGTGGCACAGAAGTTGGGCACCTTTCTGCAGGCTGAGACCTTGAGCATGCCTTGCAAAGCTACAGGTCAGGAATGCAAGTTTCTCTTGTGGTCCATGAGCTGGCAGTTGTCTCATCCTGTCCCAAAACTGGCTTCAGGCTTGCCAGCGCCCCACATAATGGTATAAAAATTTTTACCTCAATAAATCTTTCTTCTTATCTAGCAGCCTGTGTAGATAAACAGGGAGGATAGGAGGGCATCCATTAATATTATATCCTTTAAGAAATAATTGGGCACAATTAGAAAAATCCCATCCTGTGACTAAGGCAAACCCTTGCAGTGCAGAGCCAAGTGTTGCCTTAATTGGCTTTATCAGAGCTCTCTTTGGATTCCTCCATCCTCCATCCTGGCACAGATCAATGTGAAAAGGACAGGTCAGTGCAGCTGACTCCATACAGCCTTAAACCAATCCTGTCTCTGAGTAATTAGCAGAGAGATCAGAGCTACAACACGTTTACAACTAAAGAGTAAATTATTATTGACCAAAAATAGAGCTCTCGAGTGCTGCGTGGGCAGGAGGTAAGGTATAAAGGGCCACAGCTGAAGGCAACTTTATTATTTGTTACCTCAGCATCTCACGGTAAGTGCCATCTGCTTGCTTCATGCTCTGACCATGACATCTCCACAGCTCCCCAAAAAGGTAGAATATGAAGGGGTGTTTTCTTCTCATTCCCCGTCTCTAACATTCCAGGTCATGCTTTACATGCAAAATCGAGGTTATATGACCCAAACCACTCCAATGTGGTGCACAAGCGCCACAGAAGAGTCATAGCATGAGAGTCCTTGGAAGGGCCTTCGACCAACTTTGCTCCCTCCAAGTCCTATGAAAGGCGCAGGAAGACTGTGAAGGCAGTCGAAATTGGCTAGGATTATATATGGAAAGTAGCTGATTTTTTCCTTGACATTAGATTTGGTTCAAGCAGCTCACAGGAATGTGGGGAGGAACACAGGACTGTCTGTGGAACTTTGCTCTAGGTCAGGAGTTGTAAGGCACTGTGTGCAGTTCAGCCATCTGGAGAGACTACACAGGAATGTTTGATATGGCATATGCTCAAGACAATGGACTGGTTTTGATGTAACTCTCTCTGTCCTTTCTTTGACCATTCCGCACAGGTTCTGAAAACAGATATCCTCGTGGGCTCTCTGAAGGTAGGGGTTTAACAAATAACACATACCTTTGTTAGTTGGTCCTGAGCAATGAGTAAAGCTCACCCAGACAACGGCAAGGGCAAGTGCAAAAGACAGTGGTGTAGAACCAGGATCACTGGAAAGGATATATGGTATTTTAATCAACATGAGCGATGGTCACAGTTCTTGGAGGAATATTCCATGTATCGCGAAAGAAAATTACAGATACTCAAACTTTGTCAAGAGGGCATGATAGACAGGGACAGTAATGGCTTTTTGTGGTGTAACCTTGAATTCTGGGATTTATAAATTATTAAAATTCATCCCTTGCCATCTGCATAGTGGCTGAGGTTGTGTTTAGAGAGGATGCTCGAAGTAATATTCAAGTGCTACTTTCCTCTGGGGCAAAGTCTAGAAAATTATGTACTGACTTTGGTTTGTCATACAGGCATTGAAACCCAAACAAAGTTCACAATGATCTCAACCCATGCCTAAATTTTTAGATGTCCAATGAAACAGTCTCAGTGGCTTTGTGTATGTGGCTCTGAGAAGGATGTGGCTGTGTAGGTCAGTGAACAGCAGGTGAAGACAGAGCAGGACCAGCTTTTGAAGACTTCTAGCTTGATATTTTCTCTGCTCTCACTTGGGCATATAGACCTATTTAAGGGGGATGTCTTTATCTCTATCTACAAAAGGAACTTCCTTTATTAGCACTTCTTCAGTGGATAATTAAAATAGGGACAGAATTTAGGTGCCTGATTATTCCTCCTCTTCCTATTAGTCACTGAGCATGACCACTGTCTGGATAAATGTAAATTACAAATACAAAAAATTTACTACAACTTTTCTGTATTCCTCCAGAGCAACTGCAGACATGAGTTCAGATGCAGAAATGGCAATCTTTGGAGAAGCTGCTCCCTATTTACGGAAGCCAGAGAAGGAGAGAATTGAGGCCCAGAATCGCCCATTTGATGCTAAATCAGCCTGCTTTGTAGTAGATGATAAGCAAATGTATGTGAAAGGTACCATACAGAGCAAAGAAGGTGGCAAAGTCACTGTTAAAAAATATGATGACACAGTAAGTGACACTGGCTGTTACTCCTATGTGGTCATCCAATTCAGGCAGTTCCCTGTTTTAGATTTCTTGTGTCGTTCCCTCCTTTTTTTGCTAGACTGTGACTGTAAAGGACGATGAAGTCTTTCCCATGAACCCCCCCAAATTTGATAAAATTGAGGACATGGCCATGATGACCCACCTCCACGAACCCGCTGTGCTGTACAACCTCAAAGAGCGTTACGCAGCCTGGATGATCTACGTAAGTGGCAGCAGCAGCTTCCTTTGGGCAGCTTTTGGCAGGAGCTGCTGGGCCAGGC
This sequence comes from Vireo altiloquus, assembly GCA_013396875.1. Classification (NCBI taxonomy): domain Eukaryota; kingdom Metazoa; phylum Chordata; class Aves; order Passeriformes; family Vireonidae; genus Vireo; species Vireo altiloquus. The sequence goes on from VZRF01001603.1 coordinate 27,422, forward strand.
TCAGGGGAAGCCAACGTGCTGTGTCCCTTCCTCGCAGACCTACTCGGGTCTCTTCTGCGTCACCGTCAACCCCTACAAGTGGCTGCCCGTGTACAACCCGGAGGGGGTGTTGGCCTACCGAGGCAAGAAGCGCCAGGAGGCTCCTCCACACATCTTCTCCATCTCTGATAACGCCTATCAGTTCATGCTGACTGGTGAGTTACTTGGCAGGAGTGGAACACTCTCATATATGTAAGGCTGGCTTTTTGGTCACGGAACACTTGATAGTTCAGGCATTTTAGGTTCTACTCAGTGGTCCCATGGTCCTACAGCACAACGCAAGATCAAACTGTGAAAACCTTAATGATATCTGGGCTATCAGATTATGAAGGAAAAGCAGTAGCTGGCTCTATGGCTTTGTGCCCCCTCTCCTTGTAAGGACTTTAAATAAATAGTAAAGAAGAGACATAGCAAATAACCTGATTACAATTTAACTATATTTAAGCCACGGTCTATACATAGAAGAAAACAAATAGTAAGTGGGAAGCCTTGTGAAGAATCACTGCTTTTAGTTAAATTTTGTGCTACTTCATCCCTGTCTGTATTTAAAAAAAACGTCCAGATGCATGATAATGTATTATTGTTTATTATTATAAATGATAATGCACCAGTTATCTTATCTCATAAGAAAGTGGTAAATACTGATGTAATATAGTTCTTTCCCTTTAGTCAGTTAGTTATCTCTGAGGAACTGATGCCCTCCACATCTCATCTGAACAGCTCTTTCTGTGATTTTCTTTTCAGATCGTCACAACCAGTCAATCCTTATCACGTGAGTATGTTTTGGTATGAGTGACAAAGCTGACAGGTAAGTGATAGCGTGTCCTGTTTCCTGTAATAATTAGCATTTTTATTTCAACAGCGGAGAATCCGGTGCAGGGAAGACTGTGAACACAAAGCGTGTCATCCAGTACTTTGCAACAATTGCAGTCACTGGTGAGAAGAAGAAAGATCCACAGCCTGGCAAAATGCAGGTATGACATCAGCTCCTCCTTCTAGTATTTGCCCACACTGTGCCTGCTGAGGAGAGAGTACCAATGTGTATTTTGGGGTTGCAGGACTGTCTAAAGGCAGAAAGTGTTTTGCAGCTGAGAAGACAGTCAGGGTGCATAATCCAAGCACACCTATGCTCATTTGCCTCTGCTGCCCAGCCTCCAATCTGCTGAGCTCTTACTAACAAGACCATTTTGTCAATGCAGGAAAGGCCCAAGCCTCCATTTACACAGAGAGGGAAACATGATGTCAGACAGCATTCTCTGTGCTGACTGTCCAGCTGTGGACACCTATTCATCAGTGTCCTCTGAGAGCAGCCACATCCACAGGCCCTGAGTGGCTGCATGTGAAAAGAGAGCAGTCAGTTCCCAAGTCAGTTCCCACTGGCACTTGGCTGTGCCATTCCTGGTCCTTGGTTGATTCCAACTGAGAGGGGAAGTGCAGGAACTCTGGACTCCAGAATGGTTGTGCTGAAGTTAAGCATCATTTCAAGTGCATCAGGCAGTAGTTTCCACTGGCTGGTTTTTCTGTCTGTGGTCAACAGAAGAGCCCTGAGAGACAGCACGAGAGAAGGGATGGTTTTGGGACAGCTGGGACCACTTGCCTGACAGTCAGAAAGCAACCTCAGAAAGGATCCTTGCAAAAAAGAAAGTGCATGCCTCGATGTCCCTTTGCTGAGCAGCACAGCTGTTGCAATCTGAGCCCACTGGTGCATTTGCACAGGCTTCATTCTCCATCACAGAGCAAGCAACAAACACCCTTGTGGCACAAGTGTGTGCCACCGCAGCCTGTGAGATGCTCATCAAAGCGTGTGACATGTGTCAGCATGTTATTCGAGTACCCAAGGGCATAGTGGAGCTTAAGGAGATTCCAAGGCTGAATATTCTTTCACTCAGAGGCAGGTGTCTGTGATTGATGGGTTATTATGGCCAAGGCAAGTTCATCATGAGCACTCTTTCCATCAGCACCATGTTAGAATCTCCTGGGCTCAGCTTTCATCAGCTGCTCACTATGCCAGGACTGATCTCAGAAAAGCTTCAAGACAGCTGAGACATGTATAGACCACGTGTGATAGAAGGAAAATCACCTGGCTCTCAGACTGACAGTAATCTGTTCTGCCCTCTTCTAAGTATTCACAGAATACTCTATTTTTTTAGCATTCCAATCTCTGTGACAATAGTATATTCCTCTTTATAAGAACATTAAATGAAACACTCAGGTCATGGTTCTGTGTAGCCCAGCATCCTATAGCAGATACAAGCTGAAATCAGATGCCAGGCAATGGCGTAGGAGTAAGAGAAGTGTGTAACAGCATTTCCCCAAAATATTGTCTCAGCCTCCAGCACTTTGTCATCCAGCCTGTAGACAGGACTCCAGAATGAACTTGTGTAAAGAATTGCCATGTCTTCTTCCACACTGTTACCCATGTACAATGCTCCTGTTTTAGTTCCCTGGTTACAGCTGTGCACTCAAAAGAGGCTTGGTGTTGGCATAGTCAGCTGCACTGACACACATCTCTCCTCTCCTCTCCTCTCCTCTCCTCTCCTCTCCGAAAGATCACTTAATGCTGAAAGATACATTATTTTGAAAAGGCATTATTTTACAGATTTATGATTTTTTAATTAAAAAAAAAATATAAAGCTTCATATGGTACTCTGTTGCCTCAATTTTAGAGGTCCATCTTCACGGTGCACTAACAAAAACTAATTTGAACCTGCTGTGCCATCTGCAGACGGTGCTGGGAATGGCAGTCACTCTCCCCTGCAAAATACAGATCTGTCTTTCAGCACTTGTCCCTTTGAAACCTCTGCCAGTATCCATGAGTGTTGACTGATGGGTGCTTAAGAACTCTGTTAATTTTTATGTTTAAATTGCATGTGATACGTAAAAATTATCTGTAATATCTCTTTTGCAATATTTGTTATTTGCTAAGTAGTAATGTTTGATAAGAGGCTTTTTCTTCTGTAACCAGGGAACTCTGGAGGACCAGATCATCCAGGCCAACCCATTGCTGGAGGCTTTTGGCAATGCCAAGACTGTGAGGAATGACAACTCCTCACGCTTTGTGAGTTCATTTCAGATTTGTTGGAATGAAGACATTTAATGCAAGTCTCATTCACTGATTGTCATAACCAGTGGTTTGATCTGCACTGCTTGATAGGGAAAATTCATCCGGATTCACTTTGGACCAACTGGCAAGCTGGCCTCTGCAGATATTGAAACCTGTGAGTTGGAGCAAGTCAGTGCAAGCAGAATTTATGCGTTTGCAACCTCAATTTTTCAGGAGACTAACAGCACCTCTCTTTTTGTTAGATCTCCTGGAGAAATCCAGAGTCACTTTTCAGCTGTCTAGTGAAAGGAGCTATCACATTTTTTACCAGATAATGTCCAACAAGAAGCCGGAGCTCATTGGTGAGTGCCAGCAGTGCTGGGCTGGGCTCAGTGAGTGCTTTCTCTTCCCGCTGTGACCTGCCCCAGTGCCACTAAAGGCGACCCACATACCTGCAGATCTCCTCCTTATCTCCACCAACCCCTATGACTTCCTCTACGTGAGCCAAGGAGAAGTCACGGTTGCCAGCATCGATGACAGCGAGGAGCTGCTGGCGACAGATGTGAGTAGAGCAGAGCAGCCCTGAAGCCAGTCCAGCTGCAGCCAGGGAGGCCAGGCCAGCCAGGTCCAGCCCTGGGCTCTGCTGCCCAGTGCCACAGGACCAGGATGGTGCTGGACACGCTCAGCTCAGGCAGGGATAGAAACCCCACCTGCCCCTTGTGCTTCAGCCTTTGTGCTTTCCCAGCTTGCCTGTTGCCTCTGCAGAATGCCGTGGACATCCTGGGCTTCAGCCCTGATGAGAAGGTGGGGATATACAAGCTGACAGGGGCTGTCATGCACTATGGGAACATGAAATTCAAGCAGAAGCAGCGTGAGGAGCAGGCAGAGCCGGACGGCACCGAAGGTAGGGCTGACTGCAGAGTTTGCTCGTGAGCTGCACCAGCAGAGAGCAACCCCACCCCATAAAGTGCCCAACACTTCGACAATTATTTTTCTTTCCAGAAACTAATTGTGTTTAGATTGTTTCAAGTTTCACAAAGTCAGTGATTTAATTTATGCTTGACAAGGAAACAGAAAGACAAAACTTAAGCATTGCTGCAGCCCTCCAGGCATGGACACAGGATTGTGTTGCAGCTGAGACATTGCCCTTGGAGCAGGGGGAATATTCTCCATGAGACTGGAGAGGAGCTTCTCTTGACAAGAGATCACTTTGAGTCGCACCAAAAGTAGTCTCCTTGTAATAGAAACACCCCAGAGGACCAGGACACCTTTCTTTATCTCTACTGAACTTGTTTACTGTCTCTGATCCTAGTGGCTGACAAAGCTGGCTACTTGATGGGTCTGAATTCTGCCGATTTGCTCAAGGCTTTGTGCTATCCCAGGGTGAAAGTCGGGAATGAATATGTAACTAAAGGACAAAATGTCCAACAGGTACATGAACAGCTCATCAGCTTTTCAATTTCTTCAGAGTGTTCTTTCAACTTTAAAGCTCACTCAGCATTTGTTACTGCCGTGGCCGTGCTTCTTACAGGTGTACAATTCAGTGGGTGCATTGGCAAAATCAGTCTATGAGAAGATGTTCCTGTGGATGGTTCTTCGCATCAACCAACAGCTGGATACAAAACAGCCCAGACAGCATTTCATTGGTGTCCTGGACATTGCTGGCTTTGAGATCTTTGATGTGAGTTACTGTAGGTATGCTTGCCCACTGAGGACTGCTTGAAACTAACTGGCATTTTTTTTCATATTTTGAATTTGTAGTTCAACAGCCTGGAGCAGCTGTGCATCAACTTCACCAATGAGAAACTGCAACAGTTCTTCAACCACCACATGTTCGTGCTGGAGCAGGAGGAGTACAAGAAGGAGGGAATTGAATGGGAGTTCATTGATTTTGGGATGGACCTGGCTGCCTGCATTGAGCTCATTGAGAAGGTGGAAGAAATCTTTTCATTGTAGGAGAGCACGTTTCTTTAATGATCATTTATTTTAGTTCAATTGTAAAATGACACATTACTGTTGAATTACCTTCCCACATCAAAATGGGGAGCTTATAAAACCAAAGCTTTTGGAACAACAGGCTGTCTCTGCACAAACAATGGTTTCCTAAACAACCTGGCTGGGGTGGAAGGGAGGAAGCCTACACATTGTTAATTTGATGACTTTAAAAACTGCCTTTAACAGTGAAGTAAACTTCAAATCTTACTCCCTGCAGTAATGTCTCCCCTCCCCACCACTTACTTTCTTTATGTATTCATATTTCTCCCAGCCCATGGGCATCTTCTCCATCCTGGAAGAGGAGTGCATGTTCCCCAAGGCCACTGACACCTCTTTCAAGAACAAGCTCTATGACCAGCACCTGGGCAAGTCCAACAGCTTCCAGAAACCCAAGCCTGCCAAAGGCAAGGCTGAGGCCCACTTCTCCCTGGTGCACTATGCTGGCACAGTGGACTACAACATCTCTGGCTGGCTTGACAAGAACAAGGATCCTCTGAATGAAACTGTTGTGGGTTTGTACCAAAAATCATCCTTGAAGCTGCTGTCCTTCCTTTTTTCTAACTACACTGGTGCAGAAACAGGTAAGTGCTTTTTTGGTGATAACCAATAAGGCAAAAATCAACTAAAGCCTACTTCTGCTTCTCCTCTCTGTGGTTTACTCAAGGCTACCAACCCCTAAGGTGACCTTGTCCTTGTGTGCATCCAGATAAGCCAAAACTAAGACACAAACACACAGAACTGCTTGAAACACCACATTTGTGTGCTGAACAGAAGTAAAGCACAGCAAGTCCAAACCCAAGTGACAGGAGGCATATGTTTCCTGCCTGACTCTGTTGTGAATCCCCTGTATGCTGACTCAGCCACTAGGCAGGGCCAAATAAATGTGCAGAGTGCAAGCATTTTAGTCTTTGTAGACAGAGTTTTGTTTCTCGAGGGGAGCTGGAAGAACTAAAAGGAGACCGTGGAACTATTTCGCACCCAGCTGAGCACTCCTGGTGTTGCAACAGAAAAAGAGAGAGACAGAGAATAAATTTAGAAGTCCTATGCAGGTATCAGAGTGCAGTCCCTTCTCTTGCCCTTTTTTTGTGTCTGAAGACCATTGAGTTAGACAGTCAGTCAGTAGGTCTGCCTTAACCAAAAATGTCCACCCAGATTTCTACCAAAAAACCTCAAATATTGTGGTAGTCTGGATGCTGGGAAAAAAAACCAGAGGCAGTGTACAGCAGTAGTCAAGTCAGTGATAGTCAAGTAGTTAAGTCCATCAGACTTGTGGTTCACAGGGTCTGAGGCTCAAAAGACTCGATTTAATTGGGTTCACAGGTGTAGCAAATATGGAAAGACACGGAGCTGCTTGGACTTGTATTCCTGAGATTAAAATTGGTTTACTGCCATAACTCAGAATAGAACTGTATTCTTCACCTGGAATACTAGATTAGGAGATTTTTCTGTAGAAGACTTCCCTGCACTGATAAATGGATGCCTAGTGCTGAGTCACATTCTTGTGGTCTTTCACCTAATTTAAAAAAAAACATTTAAAATGGGGCTTTGTGCAATAGTGGAAGCAATATGTGACCAGTAGCACAGAGTACACTGTCAGGAAACCTACATCAGGCCAAAATGTTCTTCCATACCAGCAAAGCCACATACACTGTAATGCAACCTAAGTGTTGCATTTGAGACCACCCACTGATCAACAACTAAGCAGCAGTTCACTAAACTCTCAGGGAGCTGTGTGTCAGTATTTAAAATTAAGTATTTTATTGGTCCATGGCCAAGCAAAGGAAGGTCTACAAAATGTACTGCTTATTCTAACTCTTCACCTCCCATCTGCTTCTTCCAAGGTGATAGTGGTGGTGGTGGTGGCAAGAAGGGTGCTAAGAAGAAGGGAGGCTCTTTCCAGACAGTGTCTGCTGTGTTCAGGGTATGTGAATTTGTTTTTACATGAGCCATGGTTCCACAAAATGATCTGAGGGCTGGAACAACAATCCCATAAAAAATGCTGAGAGACTTGGAGTTGCTCAGTCTGGGGAAGAGAAGATTCCAGGGACACCTTATTCTAGTTTTTCAATATATAAAAGTGGGCTAATCAGAAAGACAGAAAAAGACTTTTTACCAGGGCCTGCAGTGGCAGAACAAAAGGCAATGATTTTAAACTGTAAGAGCGTAGATTTAAACTGGATATAAGAAAAAAACTTTTTCCCTCTGAGGGAGGTGAGGCCCTGGCACAGGTTGCCCAGAGAAGCTGTGGTTACCTCATCCCTGGAAGTGTTTATGGCCAGGCTTGCTGGGGCTTGGAGCAACCTGGGATAGTGGAAGGTGTCCCTGCCTAGGACAGGGATGCTGGGCTTGATGACCTTTGAAGGCCTCTTCCAAACCAAACCATTCAGTGATTCTATAAATCTCTGAAATTAAATTAGAATGCAAAAGCTTTGTAGCCTGAAGCTGAAACCCTCGTTTCATTCTATCACAGGAAAACCTGAACAAGTTGATGACTAACCTGAGAAGCACCCATCCTCACTTTGTGCGTTGCCTGATTCCTAATGAGACCAAGACACCTGGTAATTCCCCCATTATATTCTGAAGACATGGAATTGGCCTGTTAGGCTTCCACACCAATGTCCCAAATAGCTCCCTCTGCACATGAAGTCCTTTTGGGGCTTGGCCTGCAGGAGAGTAACAAGGGGAACTTTTTTGTGTTGTCTACTGTGACAGAACATGGTCCCCAACAGTTACCCATCTTTGCTTAATGTGTGTACAGAACTGAGGGTGATAAAGATGGGTTTGATTACAGCTGATCAATTTGTCTATTGTGGGTAACAGCATCAGAAAGTCCCTAATCTGGATGGCACTACACTACACTGTGCCACCTTTGCCTACATCCAATGCTGATGCTGTTGAAGATATTTCAGTTGGTCTCCTAAAGCACCATCCTGAGATTTTTTGAGAAATGTGGCCTGATGCCTTTTCACAAGCACTGCTAGCCCTTCCATTCCTAGCCAAGCTCACTGATGCAACTCTCCACAATTTGTATGAATTGAAGGCATGTTCTGTCTGCACTTCCTGCATCTTTAATCAAGAGATGCTTGAATTTAAAAAAAAAAAAAAAAAAAAAAAAAAAAGAGATCATTCTGGAATGCTCATACATATGAAGATTCCTTGGAATAAAAATGGAATAGTGATGGATGTATTTTGTTTAAGGTGAAATGGACCATTACTTGGTGATGCATCAGCTGCGGTGCAATGGGGTCCTGGAAGGCATCCGAATTTGCAGGAAGGGGTTTCCAAGCAGAATCCTTTATGCAGACTTTAAGCAAAGGTAGGTCCTCAGTTACTACTTACTGTCTGTTGAGAAAAGTAAACACACAGACACCATGGAGAGACACTTTTCCAGTCAGATGAGATTAGTGGTATTGGAGGGAACCAAGCCACTAATACTGTTTTGAGGTCACTCCAGTGTTTCCCTGTCTGACCAGACCAGAGATTTCTTGATACATCAGAATCAGTATAATTTCTAAACTGAAGCCAATGCCTGATGATTTGAAGAGATGCAAAATACTTGCAGTGTAACGAATAAGGTTCCATTATAGACCACTCTTTGAAGTCTTTGAGTACAGATACAAAGTCAATCCACATGAGCCTTCCCACAGTGATCTATCTCTGGCCTTGTTTTCTTCATCTTTAAAGTGAGACAACTAAACTGGATCATGTGGGCTCAGTTGCCATAGGGTGTTAAATCAGAACTGTCTGCTGTTATAGTTAAATGTAGCATGTTCCATGCTGCACTGGTGTGAAAAGGACCCAAGATGTCTCTGCAAATGTCCTGCAACCTGATGTTCAGTAAGGGATTATCTAGTCTCAATTGTCAAATTTTAATTTGAAGTGACAGATGAAGGAATCCATCCATAATGCTCATGGTCCAGAACTGCAAAGTGCTTTAGGAATGATAATGGAAGCCAAAAATAGCAAATAAACTCACTGCACTATTATCACTGTCGTGATTTTACATATTCTTTTTCAAGGTAGACTTGAGAATAAGAAGTGCTCCAGTGTAAAGTCACACATCCACATTGACATTGAAGAAACCCCTTTAGAAGGATTAGATGGTCCTGTCCACAATACAGGATTACCTTAATCATTTAGCTGCCTTGCAAAATGCTGTGACTGCTGTTAACACTTACACATTAACACCATGTCATTTTCCATCTACTCAAGCATTTGTGGTACAGCTTGTAGAGGCTGAACTGTGCAAGGTCTGCATTCCCTTTGGAATACAGCTGATCTTTGTATGTAGTTTTAATTAATCTTCAACTCTAATTTGAGTAGCATGCCTCTGATCAATGAAACACATTGAGAAGAGGTTGACATGTTCTATGCCCTTCCTGATTCCTGGACCTGCAGACACTCTTAAGTATGTGCCTTAGTTTTGTATGTAACAGCACACTGTGTTGTTGCACAACCAACAGATTCCCCTGAAGAGTAGATGTGTCCCCTTTTCATCATGTTTTGTTCGACCAGACAACACTGTCTAGATTTCAGATGGCATATTCAGCTGCTTTCAGACAGCTCAATGTTCCTGTATTTTGTGGCATACAATGGATCCTATTTCCCTCACGCTCTTTGCAACCAGTTCTTGCAACCTGTCTCACTGCAGGTACAAGATCCTTAATGCCTCAGCCATTCCAGAGGGCCAATTCATTGACAGCAAAAAGGCTTCGGAAAAGCTTCTTTCCTCCATTGATGTTGACCACAACCAATATAAATTTGGCCACACCAAGGTAAAGTCCTTGTGAAACAGTAGGTATAATTAAGCAAAATATTTTGTTTGTTGAAAGTATATCTTGCATACTAAATCACCCTTCATGATGATTATTAACAGAGTACACCATCAGCAAGAAGGAGTGCAGAAAACTTGTGTGGTTCTTTTGTGAGGGGCAACACTGGGAACACCACACTACCAGAATGACCCAGCAGAGCTGCACCTATATTTTCTGCTGCTTCTTTCTCAAGCCAGTTTAACTTATTTATATCAGTGCAGGCTGGACAGGCTCAGACAAGTTTGTACAGTCCTACTATTCAGGGGATTTAAGCACAAAAAGTCTATCTTCCATATCCAAAGCAGTGTTAGGCGAAACACTGTCCTTTGGCCAGCACAACCCACTCAGGGCTGCCTCTGGACACAAACCAATTGCTTACATTACTGAACAGACACAGAATCACAGAATCACAGAATCACAGAATGGTTTGGGTTGGAAGGGACCTTAAAGATAATCTGGTTCCAACCACTCTGCCATGGGCAGGGGCCTCTTTCACTAGACCAGGTTGCTCCAAACCTCATCCAACCTGGCCTTGGACACTTCCAAGGATGAGCTAAATTTTCCATAAACTACACTGGAGCAGACATCAAATAACACTGCAATAATATGGTTGGGTCATACACAGAGTGACTTGTCATGAATCACAAGAATTGAGGATTTAAATACTGACAGAAAATTTCTCTAGCTCTTAAACATTTCCCCTGCAGGCATTTTTCCTAAACTACCTTGTACTACCCTGCATCAGCTGTCAATGGCCATGTATCTGCTTAAGCCTCAAACTGTTTGACCCTTTTTATGTTCTAGGTGTTCTTCAAGGCAGGTCTCCTGGGACTCCTAGAAGAGATGAGAGATGAGAAGCTTGTGAGCCTCATCACTCATACGCAAGCTATATGCAGAGGGTACCTCATGAGAACTGAATTTAAAAAGATGAATGAAAGAAGGTAATATAAGAAAATACCAGCAGTTGTACTGTGTCAGACCAAAGGTTCACCACTGTAGTACATTGTCCCAGACAAAAGGCTGTCCTTGAGAAAGAACCTTAGAAATCATTGGGGAACAGAGCAAGTATGATCAGCTTCCGCCTGAAAGTCTCACAAATTCTGGCAGTGGCTGTTAAGGACACTCTGCCAAACACTCTGCCAAACAATTACTTTCATTTACAATATTCTGCAGCATATATTTAGCTCAGGTGTTTCCTGAGCCAGGCATAGCTTCTAAGAATTCAATAACTCTTACTGGATTTCTCTGCAAGGAATTCCCTAATGTCCCTTTGCACTGTGGGCATTAACAACATCCTTTGCATTCAATAACTTTAGAGTGTTTCCATTGTTTTTTTTTTCAATTTCTCTCTTAATAATTTCTAATATTATAGTAGGTACTATTATAGCACCTATTAGTACCTATTATAGTATCTATTAGTAACTATAGTACCTATAGTACCTTATAGAACAGTACCTATTCTAATAGGTACTTTGAGTAACCCAAAAAGCATCAAGCTGCTGTTCCCACAACTGACAGTAACTTCCAGATTTGTAATCTTAGGAGCAGTACTTCAAGGATGTCAGTTTTCACTCTGGTATTTACCTGAGCACTTGCATTTTCCTTGAGACTGAGGAAAGTCTCAGAGATTCCCAGTCAATATGCTAAAGGTCTGTCTTTTTTGTAGTATTTCCTCCTCATATATTTAGACAATAGGTATTAGTCAAGCTACTGAATCAGCCATTCTGCAATAAGGGCCTCAAAGTGACTCTTTAATAAAAGTAAGGGAGGTGAGGGAAAGAAGTCTAATGCAAAAGTTCTTGGGGTAAATGCTGATGCTGTGTGGCAAATAATGAGAGTGTGTTTCCAGCTCAGGTCTCTCCACCCTCATGAACCACTTTCATGTGTTTTCAGAGAATCCATTTATATCATCCAGTACAACATTCGTGCATTCATGAATGTCAAACACTGGCCATGGATGAAGCTGTTCTTCAAGATCAAGCCCTTGCTGAAGAGTGCAGAGTCTGAGAAAGAAATAGCCAACATGAAGGAGGAATTTGAGAAAACCAAGGAAGAGCTTGCAAAGTCAGAAGCAAAGCGGAAGGAGCTGGAGGAGAAAATGGTGACCCTGTTGCAAGAGAAAAATGACCTGCAGCTTCAGGTTCAGTCTGTGAGTAACCTCCATTTTCAGATTCACTCCACTTCCTCTGCTGCTCTTTTTCTCCTCTTTTCCATCATCCTCTATAAACAGGCACGTAACAGGGACAAAGCCTCCACTGCTTTGTGTCTGGTTGTGTCACTTACCCCTAAGCAAGGTGCAAAGCAGATAGCAAACACCAGCAGGAATACAGGAGACATTCTAGAGTATGTATAATGCTCTCCTCACAGTGGTGTCTGATTCTGGATGAAATACAGGCTATTTCCACATCTGCTGCCATTATAATACAGAGCCAGGGCAGGAGTGCTTTTCTGTCAGAGGCAGGACTCAAACTGTGGAAAGTGCTTTTCCCTGGAATACTGCTGAACAGGGACTGAAACTGCACCTCTCAGGTTCTAAAAGGTAATAAAATATTATATGGCCAAGAGAAGTCTGGTGCAAGTGGGCCTGTCACTTGTTGCCATGTGCTTTCGAATCAGTTGAGTTTCAAAATAAATCCTGTATTGCTTCACTCACCAAGGGTCTTAACTGTCTTTTGTCATTCTTATGATAAATATAATGTGCTTTCAATGTGTTCTGACAGGAGAGTGAAAATCTAGCTGATGCTGAAGAGAGATGCGAAGGACTCATTAAAAGTAAAATCCAGCTAGAAGCTAAAATTAAAGAACTAAATGAGAGACTGGAGGATGAAGAAGAGACAAATGCTGAACTGACAGCAAAGAAGAGGAAACTTGAAGATGAGTGCTCGGAACTGAAGAAAGATATTGATGATCTTGAAATGACTCTGGCCAAAGTGGAAAAGGAGAAGCATGCAACAGAGAATAAGGTTGGAATCAGGAGGAATCAGGGAATTATTCCTCCCCAGACAGGTCTCCCATACAGCTTGTCAGATTTTTGGAAAATTGTAGTCACTTATAATTGCCCTGAATAGAAGTGAGATGTGTCCAATGCATAGGAGAGAGGTATTTTCACTTAATCAATTAGCTGACAGAATTTTTTCTGTTAAGGTTCTTTGTCAATTTATCATAGTTTGTTTCACTTTTATGGAAAACTTAACATATTTTTGGCTATGCTCAGCACTTGATCATCTCTTTTTAAAGAATCTGACTTGCTGAGAATTTACAGCTGTTTTCATAGCAAATATATCCTATGCGGGAAAGACATTCCTTGAGCAAAAGCAACTCAGAGAGCTTTTGTAAATCCCAATGGGAAAAACTTGCAGAGGCTGATGGAAATCTAGCACATTTCACCATCAAATTTAGTAGGATAGGGCTGGGGATCAAAAACAACTAAAGCAGGAATTCCTACCATTGTAGGAGCGGAGAGATGAGACTCTCAGGCAATGATATAAATACAAACATTCTGCAGGGAGCATTTTGACTACATCCAGGCAAGGTTTTGCAAGGATGCACTCACTGTGCTCTCAGTCTGCCATTTCTCAAGGCATCCCCTCATGGGATGGATGCTGGCTGTCTGACAGGTAAAGAATCTCACCGAAGAGATGGCAGCTCTGGATGAAAATATTTCTAAACTCACGAAGGAGAAAAAGGCCCTCCAGGAAGCCCACCAGCAGACACTGGATGACTTGCAAGTTGAGGAAGACAAAGTCAGCACCCTCACCAAAGCCAAGAGCAAACTGGAACAGCAAGTAGATGATGTAAGTGAAAGTTTTTGTGTTGTGTATATATACACTGTGACAAATTACAGTAGACTAAAAATCTCTAGTTGGGAGTATAAGCAAGACCTTAAGCAGACAAACCAGCTCTAATAATTTCAGCTACTAAAACATTGCTAATTGATAGGGAATTATTGAATCCAGCATGTCTTTCATGTTCATCTCCAGGTATTTCAGCACTGTAGACTTTTGTGATCTGATTTAACCCATTAGCTGATGCAGGAGACCTGTGACAGTTTGAAGGTTGCTGCAGAGTTATTTGTGTGTGCATATGCTCCAGGAAGTTATGAATACTGGGAATTTATCCATATTTAGTAGTCTATATCGTAGAGACTGCAGCTAGTGGAAAAAAATAATTCCTGTTTTTTTCAAAAATTGGTATTTCAACTGTGCACAGCCAAGCTGTGGACAACTCAATGTCTGAAACCAAATCACCATGACAGCTCTGGTCTCATGGTGAGAGTGCAGCACAGGTGGAGATGCTCTGATTATTTTCTCTATTCATCAATTTTCAACTTAGTTAGATTTTTAAATCAAGAATAGTTACTTTCAAAGTATAATTTGTGTCTTTCAAAGTATGTTTTATATGGTTTAGCTTGAAGCATCTCTGGAACAAGAGAAGAAGCTGCGAATGGACCTTGAGAGAGCTAAGAGGAAACTGGAGGGTGATCTGAAAATGTCTCAGGATTCCATCATGGATCTGGAAAATGATAAGCAACAAATGGATGAAAGGCTAAAAAAGTATTACTGACATCTTACGCTCTGAATTCTGAAATTCATGTTTTATCTTAACCATATTGAATTTGCCTTCTTGTTCTTTAACAGAAAGGATTTTGAAATTAGCCAGTTGCAAAGTAAAATTGAAGATGAGCAGGCTCAAAGTTCTCAGCTGCAAAAGAAAATTAAGGAGATTCAGGTAAAGTCTAGGAATCATTAATAATTTTAGTAGTAAGCACAAATTTCTTAGAATTAATTGGTATTTATTCTTAGACCATTCTGCAAAAATATTTTCTCTCACATGAATAAAACCATTAATATGGGACTCTGGGCGCTGTTCCCATCTCAGGGCACTTTTAGAGAAACTCTGGCCTCTAATCCTATATGGCTATATAGGAAATTTCTTAAATGAACATTGTGGCAGGCTTTGACAATGCCACAGATGTGCAGCCACCGGGAATCGCTTTTCTAAGAAAACAACAAAATGTGACATAATGTGCCACGATCAGGACAAAGAAAACCTTTTAAATGCAGAACCAGGAAGACAGATCTCTTCAGTGCTATTATCCCATGACTGCTCATTTTGAAATTCCTTCCATCCTCTTTGCTGATGGAGAAAGGACACTGCTTTGTTTTGGTGTGACTTCTGGAAAATTTCTAAGAAATTTATGGTCCTTTACATTTTCCAGTGGCACTCCCTCTATTTCTTCAGGAAAGTGAAATTCTAAAGCCTTCACAAAATAATAAATCCATTCTGAGCTATAGCATAAAATAAAGTATCAGATTTTAGATCCACTGTTGTTCCAAAACTGACTATTACCTGTCCTAGGACACAACACAGTGAAATTTCTAGTGGTACTTCTCTTTCTATGCTCATATTTAGGGATGTGAATGTTTGCTCTTTAGTCCTTAGTGATAATTTTAAACCTGTCCATTCAAAATTCCTTTTTTAACCAATTAACTCTCACAGGCTCGGATTGAGGAGCTGGAGGAAGAAATTGAGGCCGAACGTGCAATCCGCGCCAAGTCCGAAAAGCAGAGAGTTGACCTGTCCAGGGAGCTGGAGGAGATCAGCGAGCGCCTGGAAGAAGCAGGAGGGGCAACAGCAGCTCAGACAGAGATGAACAAGAAGCGAGAGGCAGAATTCCAGAAGATGCGCCGTGACCTGGAAGAGGCCACGCTGCAGCACGAAGCCACGGCTGCCGCCCTGCGCAAGAAGCACGCGGACAGCACAGCTGAGCTGGGGGAGCAGATCGACAACCTGCAACGCGTGAAGCAGAAGCTGGAGAAGGAGAAGAGCGAGCTGAAGATGGAGATTGATGACTTGGCCAGCAACATGGAGTCTGTCTCCAAAGCCAAGGTTGCTGCACAGGGAGAAGTATTTCTCATTGTTGGCATTGTTCTTCTGAACAACTAGATGAGCTGAGGGATGTGTTTCCTATCTCTTCACAGAGCAATCTGGAAAAGATGTGCCGAGCTCTTGAAGACCAGTTCAGTGAAGTCAGAGCCAAAGATGATGAACACGTGCGGCTAATTAACGATCTGAACACACAGAAAACACGCCTGCAGACTGAGAACGGTACGTGAGATACTCCAATGTCAAGTGCTTAAATATGCTGCCTGAATGCCCTTGTGTTTTGTGACATATTCATGACAAACTGATGAACAAAACTCAGAATGTAGAATCTCCTCCTGGTGGCAGTCATAGAAACTTTACCCAAGGAAACATAAAGCCAAACCAGAAGGAGTATTGTCAGTCAAAATGATCATGTGAGTTTGAAGTCACTTAATCTTCTTTTCTTTGATGCCAGCACAACCTTTCTCTTACAGCTTTTCTTATCCATGGGAATGCAATTACTATTCTCCCTTCAATTTACCACATTGTATCTTGTAATCACTTTCCACATGGCTAGGTGCTCTCATTCGTTTTATGTCTCATATCTCTGTCTAAAGAAATCAACTTTTTCTCATTAGGTGAACTTACTCGGCAACTGGAGGAGAAGGAGTCCTTGATTTCTCAGTTAACTCGAGGCAAACACACTTTCACTCAGCAGACTGAAGAGCTGAAGAGACAACTAGAGGAAGAAAATAAGGTGACTTGCTTTCATTTGGAAGAACAAATTTTAAAATAAATCAATGTGCTAAAAAAAAAAATTAGATTTCTTCTCAGAGAAGAGACATCAGAACAGTGAAAATTTTGAACTTTGCCTTGGAATACAGCACAGAGAGGAGACACTAAAAATTAAATAAGCAAGACAGTTAAGCTCTTATTATCACGCTTTCTGAATTTCAAAACATGAGAGAAGTGAATGAAAGCAGCTCTGTGCCCATACCTAGTACTGCTACTAGAAATACTCAAGGCAAAGCAAACAGCAGCAGCCAAGAAAAAAGGAAATAGAGCAGAAGTGCTTGTGCCTTGTCTGTTGATGAGTTTATTTTGCCTTTGCCTGAAACACTTGGTGCAGGTGTGTATGAGAAGTGTTATCCCAGACGAGATGGGCAAGCACCTGACCTTGGTGAACAACATCAAGTCTGAAACACAGAGTCCCTAATGTTACTCATTTTACTCCTTCTGTTTCTCTAGCAGCTGTAGAGCATGGACAGGGAGATAGGAATAATTTATCAAACTGAAGGGAAAAAAAATACCCAGCCACAAATTGTTAGCGTTCTGACAATTTGTATGATTTTAACCACCAAGGCCAAGAACGCCCTGGCCCACGCCCTGCAGTCGGCTCGCCACGACTGTGACTTGCTCCGGGAACAATATGAGGAGGAGCAGGAGGCCAAGGGGGAGCTGCAGCGCGCCCTGTCCAAGGCCAACAGCGAAGTGGCTCAGTGGAGAACCAAATACGAGACAGACGCGATTCAGCGCACGGAGGAGCTCGAGGAGGCCAAGTACGTGGGGGGATGGCTTGGAGGAAGTAGAAAGGTATTTAAGCATAATGAGTGAAGAGCTGAAGGAAACCAGAATGTGTTTGTAGATGGAATATGCAGAGCAGTGTGCTTTGTAATGTGTTAGAAGTGGAAAGGGGAGTGAGTAGATATTTAAAGGAGGAGTAGAGGTAGAGGTTTAGAGGTGTCTACATAAAGGAGAATTCCAGTGCATTGGGTTAATCACAGTAGTTGAAAAGGCACATTTTTTACACTGTCAGTACTGAAAGAATATTTCTGGTCCCTCTCCACATTGGTAAAGTACATATCTGGGTATGAATTCTCCCATTCTGTGGGGATTACGAAGCCCTAGTATTAGGGCCTTCTCCACAAAGATTGTAATCATAGATTTGAAAATTTAGAAGGTTGATTTATTATTTTATTTTATTTTATTTTATTTTATTTTATTTTATTTTATGCATTTAAATAAAGATGCAGAAAATTCAAAGCATAAAGCAAGAAGCTTTTCTCTTTTTTTAGCAAGCAGCAGTTCTGAGAGATTGTCTCTCTGTGTCTGTTCTCTGAACAGCACACTGTTCCACAATTAGGAAAACAAACAAAGATAAAGTCTTTTCATTGGCTAAGGAAAATACATTATCAAAACTTTATCATATTTAAATTTTTTGTCAAAGGTTTCTCTTAAGAATCTGCATTTGTTCCCTTCAAGAATAAAAAAGTGTTACAACTCAATACACTTTAAAAAGAAACTGATTTTTCAAGATTGTTACTGTGATTTTTCTAAAATCTACTAAAAAATCAACCCACACAATTCCATGCCCCACTGCAGAGTTCTGTGCCACCACAGGCTCCTGGCACCACAGCACCATTTATTGCTCTCTTCACCAATCTTTCCAAATTCCTCTCATGTCTATTTTCTGAGAAGGTCAGGATTTTCCTTTTCTCAGTGCTGAATGTCCCATCCTGCAGGAAGAAGCTGGCCCAGCGCCTGCAGGAGTCAGAGGAGCAGATTGAGGCTGTCAATGCCAAATGTGCTTCACTGGAGAAGACAAAGCAGAAGCTGCAGGGGGAAGTGGATGACCTCATGATTGACGTGGAGAGGTCAAATGCAGTCTGTGCAGCTTTTGATAAAAAGCAGAGGAATTTTGACAAGGTGTGTTCAAAAGACCGTGCCAGATCTAAACATCATTAGGTATTTGGTAGGACAAGACAAATTCTGAAATTATCGAAGTTCTGCACTCTCAGTAAAATAAATTGCATCTTACCCAAAGCAAAGTTATGGTAAGGATCCCATAATGGGACATACGGTAAAGTCACAGCGTAAGTAACCCCAGGTGACCGTAGAAATAATAAAGTAGCCTTCTGATAATTTTAAAAAGCATGAAGTCTTCACAAGGGAGACTGGTCAAATAGACTGAGTATTCACATGCAAGCTAACAAGCCCTGGTGCTAGTCTGCTAGTCTAACCTTGAAGTTAGGCAGAACCTCAGACTCAGGTAAAGTTCCAGCCTTTACCAACACTTAAAAGGATCTGCACTGTTGGACCAAGTGATGTTGCACAGCCCTGTGTCTTGGCCTACCCTTGTGTGAGTGAAAAGACTGCTAAAAAAGGATCTTACAGGTCTGTGGTATCACACTCAGGAGAGAATTGCTAGAGAATGACCTTTCCTGGTGGTCTTAGTCCAGGCCTGGCTTCTGCAACACTGTGAAGTCTCACACATCCTTATTCAGAGCAGCCACATGTCTGGGCTGGTGTCAAACCAAACTCCTGCCTGACAGCTTGGGGCATGCACTAGTGTTGGCTGAAGAGGCAAATTTAAGTAGATTCCACCAAAACCAGAGAATGAATCACAGGGCATTGATTTTCACAGGCAGAGAGCAGTCCAAAGCAAAAGACTCTTAAGATAGGTCTGCTTCTTGGGTTCTTGTCATTTAAAGGTGCAGAGCCTGGAGCGTTTCAGAATGGGTCATTCTTCTCCTGTCACTCCAGATCCTGGCTGAATGGAAGCAGAAGTACCAGGAGAGCCAGACTGAGCTGGAGGCTGCCCAGAAGGAGTCTCGTTCTCTCAGCACTGAGATCTTCCGGATGAAGAATGCCTACGAGGAGATGCTTGACCAGGCTGAGACTGTCAGACGGGAGAACAAGAACCTCCAGCGTAAGTTCATGTGTCTGTCAGCTTAGATTCACCCTGAGCCCTTAGATGCTTCCACATTTCTGGACTACCTGAGCTCTGCCTCTTCCCAGGGTTTTGCTCTTTATGGTTTTCCCGCAAAGGTGGTGACTTTCTTTCCTGTTCAGCTGATCATAAAGTCACCTGGAAGCACACCCTTACAGCTCATTAGAGCATCCTGCTTCCTCAGGATGTTCCCCCTCCTTCACACCATTGTAATCCTATGCATGGATAAGGACCAAGTTAACTGAATAGACAGAAATGATGATAATAATCAGTTTTTTCAGATCACTTCAGTCACTGCCACTAGAAAAAAATCTGGAGGGCTGTTGTCTGTCTCCTGATTATTGGAAGATCATGCAGCTGTGGCAGATGGATTGGCGTTTAATAAGCAAAATAATTATATAAAGGAAATACAACTCAGATCCTTTTTGTGAACTGACTGATCACTGGTGGTTATCTAAGCATAAAGAGATCAATCAAACACGACTATCTCTGGAGACGTAAATTCACTACCCAGAGGAATTTGACTTTATTTTCTGAGCTCACCCCAGTTGGTCCCTCTCATTTTCAAATTGCACACTGAACTGGAATGTGCAGGTTTTCAGAAATATAGATTGCACACCAGACAAGACGTATTATTTCTTCTCACTGTTACATCCCGTTACATCAGAGCCTCTTCTGTCACTCCTGCCACCAAAGAGCAATTGCAGGTGCCACAGATCACACTATCTGAGAGGAGCTGAGTATGTGTTTTCTGATTGCAGAGGAAATTTCTGATCTGACTGAACAGATTGCTGAGTCTGGAAAAGCAAATCATGGCCTGGAGAAAGCAAAGAAGCAAATTGAGCAAGAGAAGTGTGACCTACAAGCAGCATTAGAAGAAGCAGAGGCAAGTGTCCTCAATAAGGGGCCTGCTTTCAGAGAAATCAAGAATGGAGAAAATTTGGGTGTATATTTTATATTCCTGCTTATCCTGAAACTGTCCCAAAGGTGCAGTAAGACAGCACAGACAAAAAGCACAGGGGCTGCTCCTCTGCCATACCAATGCGGCATTCCTTGCTGTGCTATCATGCATAAAAACTCCTCAGTCCCAGTCTAAAATTGAGCTCATTTTGCACCATCTGTTCGAATTTGCTCCCATGGAAAGTGTTTTCAGTGCTTGGTCTTCTCTAAAGGTCCACAGTAAGGCAAATACACCTGCCCTCCCAGCTGCCAAGGGTCACATTTCTGCATGGACATTTCCCAGCAATGGACACCACCAAAATGATAATATTTCATATTTCAACCCTGACAGGGCTCTTTAGAGCATGAAGAGGGAAAAATCTTACGTGTTCAGCTGGAGCTGAACCAGGTGAAGTCAGATGTTGATAGAAGGACTGCAGAGAAAGATGAGGAAATTCAACAGCTGAAGAGGAACCACCAGAGGGTATTAGAGTCTATGCAGACTATGCTGGATGCTGAGGTCAGAAGCAGAAATGATGCTTTGAGGCTGAAAAAGAAGATGGAAGGAGATCTGAACGACATGGAAATACAGCTGAGCCATGCCAACTGTCAGGCAGCAGAGACACAGAAGCACCTTAAAGCTGTGCAAGGGCAACTCAAGGTAGGGACCACCAGGCTGGCATCCTGCGGGGCTTTGCCATTCCCCCTGCTTGTTTCTGGGTCTCACGGTGCTTTCACCTTTTTAAGGATTCCCAGCTCCATTTAGATGATGCCTTGAGGGAGAATGATGACCTGAAAGAGCAGCTGGCTATCGTAGAGCGTAGGAACAATCTGATGACCACAGAAATGGAGGAGATGCGAGCTGCCATGGAGCAGACAGAGCGAGCCCGGAGGGTTTCTGAGCAGGAGCTGACGGATGCCAGTGAGAGAGTTCAGCTGCTCCACTCACAGGTATTTGGCATCTCCTGGTACAGGAGATTACTGCAGGCGTGTGGGAGCAGCACAAATGGGGTGGGAATGACCTGTCTGCTGACTGTCCCAACAGAACACAAGCCTCATCAACACCAAGAAGAGGCTGGAAGTGGACATAACTCATTTACAGACTGAGGTTGAAGACAGCATTCAGGAAGCCAGGAATGCAGAGGAGAAAGCAAAGAAAGCAATCACAGACGTGAGTCCTCTTGCCTCCCTTCCGTTTTGTACTACCACAGTCACTTTTACACTTTAAAAAGGCAGCAATCAGATGGAGGAGAACCAGTTCTTCAACAGAAAATACCTGTGACACACAATCCCTCCCACCTGGGCCTCATGCAGTCATTTCCACACTACTTGGCACAGAAGACCCCTTCAGAAAGGGTCCTCATGTCCTGCTAGCTGTCTGTTTTGAAGAGGCATTCTCTCTCCCCTTCTCCACACCCATCCACTTTTGCTTCCAGAGTAAATGTAATAGACAGGATAGGACAGATGGTAGCAAATCTGTAATAGAAAAAGAGTAGTTTGAAACAAGGGCCTGTCTAGAGACAGCACAGAAAAGCAGAAATTAGGACTAAAATCATACACAATTCTATACAAATGCTAGACATGTAAGAAATAAAAAGAGAGAATATAAATGTCTCATTTAAATAAGGCTACAAGTTCCACATTAACAGCAGTAACGATACCTAGGAGCATCTAGGAAAGGTATAGGAAAATTAAACAGAAAATGGTGACACTATTGCATCAAGTTGTGGTGCACCAGTGTTTAGTCCTGATTGCCCACCAGAGGAGCAGTGCTGCAGGATCCCTGACCTCTCTGCTCTGCCACACTGGGACAGCTGTCTATCCCAGGTTCTGAGGATCTCAGCAGGAGTAACCTTTTCCGTGCAGTCTGAGGTACTCGGGGTTATCTCATTGGCAAAAATCTGCTTAGAAGTCTGACTTTGGCAAATTTA
This sequence comes from Vireo altiloquus, assembly GCA_013396875.1. NCBI lineage: Eukaryota > Metazoa > Chordata > Aves > Passeriformes > Vireonidae > Vireo > Vireo altiloquus. Next base: position 49,778 of record VZRF01001603.1, read on the forward strand.
GGCACCAAACAGCCAGATACACAAATCACTAGGAAGCCCAGAGATGCAGAGCGCTGGTTGGTGATACTTCAAGATACTTCAATTTTAAGTGACTTGAAAAATAGAAGCTTGGTATCAAGCCATTTGCACGCATTGATTATTCTTTTCTTTATATCAGCCCTGTCTGTTCTCTGAGGTGGAGCAGTTTTAGAAACACAGACTTTGAGGAAGAGGGATCCTGTTGGTCTGACACAGCCTTAGCATGGCCATGGGTGCTGGCTGAGAATGTGCAGAGTCACTCACCAATGGGAAGCTGGGCACTGCTCCCAGGCACACAGAACTGCTGGGATGGGGATATTTGTAACATAACTGTGCACCACAACCAGGCAGCCATGATGGCAGAAGAGCTGAAGAAGGAGCAGGACACCAGTGCCCATCTGGAGAGGATGAAGAAGAACCTGGAGCAGACTGTGAAGGACCTGCAGCACCGACTGGAAGAGGCTGAGCAGCTGGCACTGAAGGGAGGGAAGAAACAACTGCAGAAGCTGGAGGCCAGGGTATGGTGAAGACTTGGGTAGATGAAGGTGAAGTTTCTGACTGGGCCCTTGGTTGCTGGAACCTCTTGGGAGGGTGAAAACATGGAGAGCCCCAGGTACTCCGAGCAGGTTTGATGAGAGCTGTGCTGAGTAGCCAAAAATTGCACTGTGGATGATGAACTTGAGAACGACCTCAAAAAAACTGAGTGGGCAAAACTGGGGGCAGATGGACATCAGGAAGACATAATTTTGTCTAGGGAAAAATAATTTAAAACATATTTACTTGGGGATGGACTTGGAACTGGTAATGGACAGATTTCAGAAGCTGTTAAGTGTGCAATAGAAGCAAAAAACCTAAAACAGAAAAAAAATTTGGCTTCATCAGGAAAGGCATTGAGAGCAAGACAAAGAGTGTATGGCAACATATTCCTGCCACTATAATAAATATACCATGTGCAGTTCTAGTCTCTGCAGCTCAAGAAGGATCTGAAAGACAAAGCTTTATGAGTATTGCCAAACAAGGCTAGGACTCTGCCATTTGGAGACACCAGCACATCTTCACCTTTAAAATAAATAAAAAGAAATACTTTACGGAGTGGGCAGTGAAATTCTAATTCTAATTCTGCTGCCGTGGAAGGCTGTAGAGGCGGCTGGTAAAAGGTTTGAAAAGGGAGTAGAAATCAGCAGGTTTACAGAGGGGCATGGGCATAGGTAAGCAACCTTACATCTCTAATTTAATGCCTGTGGAAGCTGCACAAGTAGAAAGGGAACAGACTGCAGCCAGGTTTCCATGCTGTCCCTAAATAGTATATGTCACTGACACTCTCAAAGATAACAAATGAAAGATGAAAACGAAACAGATTTTCCCCATTTACCTGGTGAACAATCATAGAACCCTCTCTTCCCTGTTTCAATTTCCTCTCCTCTGATAGATTTAAGCCTAATTTTGACCGTAAATGCTCTAGGTATGCACAGCTAAGTTCCTTTTATGAACAACTATGGATTCACACACTATGTCATAACATAGTGAGGATATTTTAGCTAGTCTAGACCCAAGAAGCAGCTGCAGGAATCTGCCCTGCTCTGCCACTTTGCAGCCTGAGCCCACAGAACTGTGCAGCAGGACCAGCAGCCCTGCTGGGCAGCTTGCCATCTTTGCCGTGGTTCTGTGTTTCAGATTAATGAGTTAGAAAACGAGCTTCATTCTGAGCAGAAGCGAGGAATAGAATCCCTTAAAGGAGCTCGCAAGTACGAACGGAGGCTGAAGGAGCTCACTTACCAGGTATTGCAGATCCTCTGCCCTCCTTCGTGGATCACCTCGGTTCATCTTCCAAGGTTGACTTGATTTTCACTCCCTACAGTCTGAAGAAGATAAGAAAAATATTCTCCGGCTCCAGGACCTGGTGGACAAGCTGCAGTTAAAAGTGAAAGCATACAAGAAGCAGGCTGAGGAAGCTGTGAGTGGAGGACCCTTTTCAGTGGGGCCTGGGTAGAGATTTCTGAAAGGTGGGCTCCCTAGATCATTAAAATAATTGAATACTGAGTTTGAAAGGACAGCTATGGCCACCGACTTTGAATATTCTTTATCTTACGAAGACTTATGGCTCACAACAGAGTGGGTGGAGCTGTAATTATCCCGGAACTGTTGCACTTTTGGGGCCACACAAGCCAATTTTCCCATTTGGAAGTGAGTGGGGTAATTGTTCTGCCCCCCGAGTGGTTGTGCTGTGGATGGTACCAGGTATAAACGCAGAGTACTGGCAGTGCAGGGATGTACCTGTGAGGCCAACACAGGAGATGTTGGTGTGGCACAGCCACAGGTGTCAGTGGCCACGGGGCAGTTTCATTTGTGGCAATGCTGTTTGATTTTCAGGAAGAACAGGCAAATATCAATCTCTCGCGATGCCGCAAGGCCCAGCACGAGCTGGAGGAGGCCAAGGAACGAGCTGATATTGCTGAGGGTCAGGTTAACAAGCTGCGAGCCAAAAGCCGTGACATTGAAGGCCAGGTGAGTTGGAGGGCTGCAGAGAGGGACCATTCCTGTGCAGGTGGTGTCACAAAGATCCTGCCCAAACACCCAGAATACAGCCACAGCTGCACCTCTCCTGCTCCTGCACCGGAGTGGCCTCATAAAGAGAGGCCAGAAATTGTCACTTACTCAAAACCAGTGTGTTTTGAAAGTCCTTTTGGTACCTCACAGGAGTCAGACCAAATATGATCAACTCTAAGAATCCAGGTCTTTCCACACAATTGGGAGATATTTTTCATTATAAAATGGCAGAATGGCCACAGACCTGAAACAAGACCGCAAATAATTCAGTTGCTCCAATACCCTCTACATTATCTTCCTTTTTCTATATTTAGAAATCAGAGAAATGAGGTTCCTGACCAGAGCTGCAGCAGACTCCTGACAGAGACTTCTGTGTATCCAGCAGATATCCATTACTTTCTTCAAGTAACCCAGTGTGTGTGTGTGTGTGTGTGTGTGTAACTGATATATTTAACCAACCTTAAGGTGAAGCTGTGAGAAATTTTATTTATATATACATATATATATATATGTTTATATATATATATAAAAAATAAACCTGGGTGATGCTTTAGTGGCTATATGGACTGCTGATTCGCTGTGAGGTTGACAAGTGTCTGTCTGTGGTTTTGTGTGTGTCTGTGTGTGCGTGTCTGTGTGTCTGTTTTTCCGTGTCTGTCCGTCCATATCTGTCTGTCTGTGTCTGTCCATGTCTGTCTGTCTGTGTCTGTCCGTCTGTGTCTGTCTGTCCATGTCTATCTGTCCGTGCCTGTCTCTCAGTCTGTCTGCCCGCGTCTGTGTGTCCAGGTCTCTGAGTCTCTGTCTTTCCATGTCTGTCAGTCTGTGTCTGTCTGTCCATATCTGTGTCTGTGTGTCCATGCCTCTCAGTCTGTCTTTCCGTGTCTGTCAGTCCATGTCCGTGTCTGTCTGTCCATGTCTCTCAGTCTCTCAGTCTCTCTGTATGTCCGTGTCCGTCTGTCCGTGTCCATGTGTCCATGTGTCCATGTGTCCAGGTGTCCATGTCCGTGTGTCCGTGTCTGTCTCAGTCTCTCAGTCTGTCTGTCTGTCCGTGTGTCCATGTGTCCATGTGTCCATGTCCGTGTGTCCGTGTGTCCATGTCTGTCTCAGTCACTCTCTCTGTCTGTCCGTGTGTCCATCTGTCCGTGTCCATGTGTCCATGTGTCCATGTGTCCAGGTGTCCATGTCCGTGTGTCCGTGTCTGTCTCAGTCTCTCAGTCTGTCTGTCTGTCCGTGTGTCCATGTGTCCATGTGTCCATGTCCGTGTGTCCGTGTGTCCATGTCTGTCTCAGTCACTCTCTCTGTCTGTCCGTGTGTCCATCTGTCCGTGTCCATGTGTCCATGTGTCCATGTGTCCAGGTGTCCATGTCCGTGTGTCCGTGTCTGTCTCAGTCTCTCAGTCTGTCTGTCTGTCCGTGTGTCCATGTGTCCATGTGTCCATGTCCGTGTGTCCGNTTGTCTCCCTGTGCCCCTGTGTCCGTGTGTCCATGTGTCCGTGTGTCCCTGTGTCCGTGTGTCCGTGTGTCCATGTGTCCGTGTCGCGCTGTGCGCTCCGTGCCAGTGCGCCGCAAGGGGGCGCTGCGGCACCGCCGGCCGGAGCCCGTGGGGGCGGGGCTTGGGGAGGGGCGGTGGGCG
>VZRF01001603.1:54173-66186 GCA_013396875.1 Vireo altiloquus
AGAGTGCGGGGTTTGGGGGTGCAGGCGAATGCAAAGTGCGGGGTTTGGGAGGTTGTGAAGTGCGGGGGGTGCGGGGAGTGCAGGGTTTGGGGGTGCAGGGGAATGCAGATTGCGGGGGAGTGCTGCACGCGGGCGGTGCGGAGTGGGCACGGGATGCGGGGAGTGCGGAGTGTGAGTTGCGGGGTGCGACAGGTGCGGGGTGCAGGGAGCTGTTCGGAGTGTGGGGAGTGCGAGGTGTGCGGAGGGTACAGGGTGTGCGGGGGATGTGCGGACAGGGGTTCGGTGTGCGGGAGGTGCAGGGGGTGCGGGATGTGGTGTGTGTGAAGTGTGAGGTGCGGGGTGCAGGGGGTGCGGGACGCGGTGTGCCCCGCATACACCTTTGCTGAGCTGCTCCTTACTGTCCGGGAGAGGACGCGGTGTTCGGAGCACGCCGTCGGCTCCAGGGGCTCACTGTGGTGTCCCTCGAAACGCTCCTGTACTGGCACAGGTGATGCCACACTGGATCCTCCCTGCTGCTCGCCAGCGTGCCAAGGCACAGCTGGTGCTGGGCTGTGCTGGGTGGCCGTGATCAAGTGGGTGGCCCAAGTGACAGCCAGTGGCTCGAGCTTCTCTCCTCCGTCCCAGTTTTGTCTCCAGGCAGCAGTGCCATCGCCCCACACCTGCTGGGCCAAGGCTCCTGCCTCTTTCCATGCACATTCAGCACTCTGTGTCCCTCCCTCCCATTAATTCCTTTCTCCTCTTCTGTGCATTCATCTGCTTAAATTGCTCCCATACGTTGTTTTCCATTTAACTTTCTGTCATCTTTGTCCCGTGTTTTGTACCCCGTCATCACAGCTGGCTCTTACTCATGCCTCCTGACTGCCCATTCACCCTCCCGTTCGCATTTGTGCTCCCTTGTGCCAGTCAAAACTCTCTGGCATGATGCTTGCCGACGCCCCGTTGGATAGCGCTCTGTCAAGCTGACAAAAATCATCCCATTGTTCCATCCCCCAGCCCCGTGGCTACCTGCCATGGCTGGCTCTGGCTGGCCTGTCCTCCAGCACGGCACGGTCTGCTGTCAGAGATGGATGTGGGCAGCCCGGACACAAACGCAGCAGGCTGTGAGTGGAGTGGTTGCTGTGTCCAGCCCCCCGAAGCCGCAGGTCCTGCCCACGCTCTCACAGGACACGATGCAGTTCCCATTGCACAGCTGTGAGCATTAGGACCGCGCCTGCCCCGGGCAGCAAACAGCGCTGGGATAAGCACAGTGCTAGCTGACAAATCAGTGGATTAGCAGGGTTTATCCTTTTGTAAAGTACAAACCTGTTTTGTACATAAAGGAAGGAAAAACTGAAAGAATGAGAAACAGCTCTTGCATGGTAGTTTGGTTCTGCAGGAGTGTTCTTGGGGCTGTGTTTTGCTCTGTTATGATGATGTCTGAAAACATATTTATAATGCTGAAAGAAAAGCCTTTGTCTGAACATTGCTTTGCATTCCCAGAAGCTTCCTGATGTGCTTTTGTAGTTGTCATGATTAGCCCTCTGAGTCCTTTGGTTGTCCCTCAAAAAAAGTGTGGAAAGCTGGAAGCTGAAATGACATAACTGCTAGGTTTTGAAAATGAACTTTATTTATTTTTTTAAGAACAAGAAATGTACTATTTTTCATTTAGTCAAACCAGAGGTAACATGAAATATAGTTATCTCCTGTACTAGGAAATAAAAAAAAAAGAAAGACAAGACTGTTTAAAGTAGCTGATTAAGTGAGATGGAGCTGTGTCCTACCTCAGTGTACAGGAAGGATAGTTCTCGCTAGTTTGCCTATCTGCAGAGTCAAATGGAGGATTAAAATGCTGATTTAAACCCACACCATGCACACACAGAGCTCATCCCCTCTAGGCATGGTGCCTGCTCCTCCTTTGAGGTCCTGGGGGAAAGGATAGAAGTGGGATTCATTCCAGTGGCCTACAAGATTCTCTTTCAAGCCTGTAGGAAAAGGGTAATTTGTGCTGAGAGTTAACAGCCCTTTTGCCTAAGTCTGTGAGTGACATCAGAACTTTCTATAGAAAACTGAGATTTCTCAGATTGAAATGATGCTCCCATGTGCCACTGTTGATCTCTACTTGCATTAGCAGCACGTTCAGCACAAGAGGACTCAGGGTTTGACCCTTTTTAATCACATGATAAATTTGCTCTAATTCACCTCATGCATTTCTTCTAGTCCTGTGAAAAATGCAACCCCTTTATTTTTTCAACCTGGGACAAAACAAACACAAATTAGGGCAGACCAGGGATTTACTGCACAGTGCAGCCCTGCAGCAAAGGCCTCGGGATTCTCGTGGAAAACAAGTTGGACCTGTGTCAGCAGTGCTCCCCTGCAGCAACAACACCCAACAGTCATGGGATTGCGTTAGCAAGTGGTTGGCAAGTGCAGGGATGTGGTAATTCCCTTCTGCCTGCCTCTGGTCAGGCTGCATCTGAAACACTCTGTGCAGTTTTTAAACACAAACACACACCCACCCCATTGTACGGACCCAAAGCAGGTAGCTTTTATATCTATTATCAACCAGTTAGAAAGCTTTACCTATCTTATTTTGTCCCCAAAACCAGTGAATATCAACCTTATTGACATGTCTCCTCTACACTAAATTCTATCTACCAATTAGCAAATCACAGGAACTCATGTCAGAGAAAAAAGGAAGAGAAGGAGAAGAGAGAAGAAGATGAACAAGGAGAAGCCAACACCCTGAATTCTCCATGTTGTCTCTATATAATATATATAGCAAAACCTAAAAACTACAACTCCACACTCTGTGGTGCACTACTTTTCATTTCTCTGGTGAATTCAGGTTCTCCCAAAAGTGCAGAGAATCTCTCCCACAGCTTAGGTCCCAAGCCAAGCTATTTTGAGGAGTTTTGGGAATAAAACAAACACCCAGAGGAGCAGGAAAAGTTCCCAGGACTCTTGGGTAGCTCCAGGTCCAGGTGAAGCTTGCAGGGGGTCAGGAATATTGATCTCTACTTTCTCCCACTCACCCACTGCTGTTGGCAGAGAAGTGGAATGGCCTGGAAATACAAGAAAAGGAACTGGAGAGAATAATCTGGGGGGAGGCTCGGAAGATGAAGAGTCACTAGTTGAATCCTCGTTGGAAAATGGAGTGAGGAAAAGTTGGTGACTGAGCAGGGCTGTCAGAGGTACGTGGTGGATGTGTGATGCCCACTGAGACAGTTTGCTGCCAACCTGCTGTTTGTAAATGTGTGTCAGCAACAGCAGATTTTAAAGATTAAAGCTGTCAAGGGAAAACCAATGCTGAGTTTCCAAGAGTTTATACGATTGGATCCTCATCTTCAGTACTGCTCAGGATGAACATAGTTCTTGCCTAATTCTTCGAGACTTTCCTGTATGAGTCATTGTTCATGACAGAATAGCAGCTTTATACACAGATGGTTGTAGAACAGAGGCACCATTGAGAGGCAAACACTGAGACATCTATGTCCTGCAGATACAGGCACACACACACACACAGATCAACAACTTCATCCACAGAAAGCAGTCAGTCCTGCTCAGTGTGTTCAGGCAGAATCTCTACTCTTTCAGGACATAAGAAATCCCTGATGGAATTCAAGTAATGAGCAATTCATGCTGAAGAGGAAAGCTTGGTGTCAGGGAAATATCAATGTCCAAACTAGCACACCCAGAGGGAGTTTGGCTGGAGGGCTGCCCAGCTGGATTGTTCTTCTTAGCTGGCCAGAAGCCTGGTTCTCCATGAGCTCAAAAGAGAAGATCAGATGCTCTGGGATCCAGCAAGCTGTTGTAGATTATGTGGCAAGCCCAAATCATGCCACTGAGATTGATACTAAGCCAGAGAGAAGGACATTTGAAGGAAAGTTTGGATGCTTTCATCAGAATCCTCTTGGGATGTTTTCCTGCTTTTCCAGTGCCTCTCCATGTAATCTTGGACAGGTGACCATTTTCATGACCATTAAAGCAGGTTCATGCCCACATCTCCATATGCAGGGAAATTTCATTTTAATGGTTCAGGTTTGGAGTCCAGTGCAGCTCTTAGGGGATAAAGGTCACTGAGAGTGGGTTGAGCCTACGACTGTGGGCCAGCACAAACCTCAGATGAAGCAGGCAAGGAACAGGTTCTAGAACGCCATGCCTGCACTGGAAACCCTTGCTACAGAATGTTATGGATGCCAAAAATTTGCATGGGTTCCAAAAAATAACTACCCTAAATAATGGAAATGAACATGGAATGAAGTGACACCACCTCCAACTGGGGAAGACATGAGCTATCATTTGTTGGAAATGAAGAGGTTTTTTTCAGAAGTGTCTCTCTCTACCTGTCCTTTTCCCTAAACTTCTGCATTAAGATATTGTTGGAGACAAGATAATAAACCAGACAGATGCAGAGCTATTTGTCCTATGTTGTTGTCTAGCACTCAGGAGCTGAAATCCAAATAGTCACACCTTGCTTGTTATTAATACTGTAATTATATGATTTATAAACTATGCCTTTCTTCCTTTCAATGACTTTTCCATTTAACATGAAATAGCTAAACATTCAATAAAGCCAAAAAAACATTAGACATTTAATGACTTAGTGCTTACAGAGCTGAAAGAAGAGAGGATAAGGCTACAGTGTCTGCTTCAACAAACACAAATGCTTAGGAATCATTGAGGTGGTCCAAAATGAGGCCTGTCCTCTCTTTGTGAGCATACTGACCACCATGAAGTGCCCTGGATGCCCTCAATGTTTAGTTTGCAGCAAGAGAAACAGCAGCAAGACAGAGGGAAACTCTCACTTGAAATTCTGCAGCCATCTAATAGGAGCTCATGGCCGTGGCTGAGGCTTTTCAGAGCCCCAAGAAGTGAGAGGTAAACACTGAACTGCTGGAAAGAAGGCTTGGTGTAACTCTCTCAAACAGGGGTTTGTGACAACTGCTGCTGACACCTAACTCTGAGGCAAAGTGTCAGGGCTGTGAGTCACATTTCTATGACCAATTACATGCCTGTCATGCAACAGGGTGGGGCCTGCCCTGCCTCTCAGTAGGAAATATGTTGACTGGAAATAGGCTGATGTTATCGGAACAGTTTGTTATTCACAGCCTGCTTCCAAGAAAGGAAGTGAATGGAAGCAGTCATCTCTCCAGGTGAATTATCCTGGCAGAAAAAGCCAGTTTATTCTCATGTGAATCACCACAAGCTGTTTGTTCATGTAATATCACTGTCCATTTATAGACAGAGAATACATTTGTTTATGTCTGACTCTAAAATAGTAGATACAGCTCTGGGCACTGCTAAGGCAAGGATGACTAAACCTGCCCTGGAACATCACAAAGTTTTACTATGAGCATAGCCAGGCAAGGCACTGCACATCTGATTTTATTTTCAGAGTTGATCTTGTACAAGGAGAGTTCCAAGGTCAGCAGAGCCATCTGAAAAACTTCTAAAAGCAGAAATCAAAGGTAAAGCCATGCTTTTGTCCTTTAGTGCTTTTTTAAATTCATGTTTGAATCACATATTTGATCAAATGAACACGAGTCATAAATCCGAGTCCTCGGCTTGGAATGGTCGAAGCTCTGGATGCCTAAATTTCCAGTTGTGATCCTCGAGAATATCTGCTCTAGGAAATTAATTCTCTGTGAGTCGCTGACCAAAAGAGGACTGCACAGCAGATGAAGTTTTGTTCTGAGCTCCTGTATCTGTGCAGGTATTTGGCTGTTCAAAGCACTGAGAATGGCCCTTTCCACCAAAATCTAGAGCTTTTAAGCATTTTAACAACTGAACATATCTTCTGTGTACACACTCAGAACATTTCCTCTCCGAAAACAGAACTAATTTCTGCTAGTCATTTAGATATTGCAGGTCATTTAAAGATCCAGGGCTCCATGTGGTTTCTTTTTAGCCTCTTTCTTTCCTGGTTCCTGGCCTCAGGAAACCTGGTGGTGCTGTCTGTTGAAAACAGGTATGGCCAATCAATTATTCATGTGAATCTCCAATCCATCATGGTTATAAAGCTCTCCCATACACCTATGCTAACCCATTCTCACGGTGAACTCTGCAGGATCTGTTTGGCAGAGACAGCTGGAGTCATTTAGATCTTTTTCACGGGCTGGACAGATTGTCAAATACTGCTTCAAACAAAACAAAAAAAATACTGACCATGCTGCTCCTACAGCTGTCAGGTGTGAACCTTCCTCTGGTACTCCCAAGATGTTCTTAGGTCCCTCTTCAGGGAATCTGCCCATCTGTACAGGATTTGTTGTAGTGGTGTCATTTTAAGGCCCAAGTACAAGCTGTGAAATCATGGATTGAGCTCTCTCTCTGACTGGATGACCACAGTGGAGGCTTTCTGCAGTGTTACATGAAGTTGGTTCTTTCTCATTCACAGACAGCATTTCTTGACACCAAGATCTGTTAAAAAGTTAGTTGGCCAGGACTTAAGTCTTCACCCTAGGCTCTTTGGTGGCAGATAGGAAGGGAAAGGTCCTTTCAAGATCTCACACTAACACAGAATATGTGCATGTGACGCTAATTCAGAATTGGTTTCTCACTGCTAAGTGGAATACCCTGCTAGAACAGATGGCAGAGTGAGTGTGGCAGTTGTGATGGCTCAGGAAATAAATTCAGGCAGGTCTTACAGCCAGAGGGATAGTTTTGAACATTCAGTCAGACCTGTGGTGTCCTACCCAGGGAACACCTGCCTGCAGCTGAGATGCTTTAGCTGAGCTGGAACAGATGGTAAGAGAAAAGGCTGAGACTGAAAGCTGACCAGTTCATCCCAGTGCCTGGCACCCCTGAAGTGGCAAATCTGCATGTTTCTGGGATGGCTTCTGTATCTCATCATAACTCTGGCTCTGATATCTTATGCTAGATAAAAAAGATGCCTGTGCTTGGAAATCATTTTCCTCACACAGCAAGCTTGTCCCCCTTTAACATCCTTCACAATACAGACATTGCATGATGTGGAAGCAAGCACAGGTCCAACCAAGCCTTTGGCAAGAGCTGCTCTCTGTTCAAGAAGTAAATCCACCCTGTGAGCTGAGGAGAAGGACTAGACACAGCTCAAGAAAAACTAACCTGCTAATTATCTGCACAATGAAATGAGGATTATTTATGGAACTGTTCAAGGGGTATTTACCTCTAGTAACTAAAAGGCATCCTCTGATGGGATCAGAGCCCTTCTGCTTACAGATGGGACATTTGTACACAAGCCAAAGTCCAGTCGTAGTAATAGATTTAGAAAGAAAATTTAAAATAAAAATTAGGGTTTGCCTTTGGGTTTGCCTGCTAAGAAGGTGAAGTTTGAAATTGCTTCAGGAAGGAGACAACCCTAGGACTGAAACCCTGCAAGTGGCTTTCCCATCAAGAGAGTTCATGCAAAGAACAGGAGCCTGCAAAAATATCAGAAAGGGAGATAGTGAGAAAAAACAGGTGGGAAGTAGAGGGAAAAAAATCAGAGAACAAACCATAGAAAATATGGATGCATTCTGTCAACATTAAACATAAGACAAGCAAAATTTAAACCAAAATAAATTATTTTACATGAAAGCTCTGAACTATTTGGATCTGAGTTGCAACATAGCAAAACTGAGATTGCATATGCTGAAGGAAAATATAGGAATTTGTTTTGATTTCAGTTGTTGCCATCTATAAATGGCATTGTTAGAGAATACTGCTGATAGATGTACCTGGATGTGTGCCATGGTATCAGGTCTGTGGGGTTTTGCCAAGCAAGGCACAGCTGGCATGATAATACCACATAATGGATCATAGATCAGTAGTTATCAACTTAAATACTTATCAAAAGGGGGTGATTTTAAGCAATTTACCACAATTCAGAGAAATAAAAAATAGAACTGTGAAAAGAAGGCTGAAAATTGTTGAAAGAATCCTAAGAAAAAATCCCGATGAGCTCAGCTCCAATCGGTGCTGTCTAAATTGAAAGTCACCTCTGAAAGGTCTAGGAGAAAGGCTATAGACAGGCTACCTGGGAGCTCACTTCAAAAAAACAGGTGTTGTAAATGTCTAAAGTTTCAGGAAGAGAGAGAGGGAGACAGAAAAATACTTTATAAAAATGTCAGATTTATAAAATGCCCCAGGCCAGGAGACACAGACATGATAGCATGTTATGTCCATGAAGGTGGGAGTTGTTTTGAACAGGGCTGAGTTCCTCACACACACGGTTTTGGGAGAGTCTCATAGACAAACACACGGGTACTTATGCCATGAACACACCAGATGTATGTAGCACAGTCACTCAGGTAAACATGTCGTGCCCTTCAGGTGAATGCTCATGTGAAGACCTCAAGTACTCTGTGGGCAAATCTCCTGCTCTCACAGACACACACATGCAAGTGAAGGGGGTCAGGCAGCTGAAGTGGGTCACACGTATTTGTACCTGGGTTTCACACACACACAGCCATACCTGTGCTTGTACACACGCAGGCAGGTGTATGTTACACATGTGCAGTGAGCCAGGCGTGCACACCTGGACAGAGACACACACACACACAATATACATATTTGGTTCATATACACTGAAATATGGGGCTGGCAATGAGGAAAGTCAGGACCTGCATCCACAGACAGATGTGACTTACCCAGACGAACACACAAGTCACACACTTGCTGCAGAGAGGCAGACAGGCACACCCAGAGCAGGCTGTGCACAAAGTGGGGACTCATAAACAAAACAGAGGATGGTGACTCAAACACGCATATGTACAAGTGTCACCCAGATGAGAGTGTTGCACAAACAGACAGTGCATCTCTCACATACACAAGAGGTGTCACACAGAGCAGAGTGCCACGCAAAGGTGCCTCACACATGTGCAATTCACACACGTGCTACAGCCAGACACACACATGAAGCAAGGTGTGCACTCAGACAAGTGTTGCAGAGACACAAGCACTTGAGGATGTGTCACACACATGCTTCATACATGCTCAAGCGTGTCACAGAACATCCTTCAGGCAAAATGGATCTCACACCCTTGGGTTGTGTGTAACAAATGCACACCAGTGTCCCAGACACACAGAGGTGTCTCAAACTCATGCAGACATTAGTCTCTCCAAAGGCAGGCACAGCGTCCCTGACACAGAGGGTCACACGTGTAGGTGTTAGACATGCATGGTGCTTCACCCACCACCTCACAGACACACGNGGCATCCTCTGATGGGATCAGAGCCCTTCTGCTTACAGATGGGACATTTGTACACAAGCCAAAGTCCAGTCGTAGTAATAGATTTAGAAAGAAAATTTAAAATAAAAATTAGGGTTTGCCTTTGGGTTTGCCTGCTAAGAAGGTGAAGTTTGAAATTGCTTCAGGAAGGAGACAACCCTAGGACTGAAACCCTGCAAGTGGCTTTCCCATCAAGAGAGTTCATGCAAAGAACAGGAGCCTGCAAAAATATCAGAAAGGGAGATAGTGAGAAAAAACAGGTGGGAAGTAGAGGGAAAAAAATCAGAGAACAAACCATAGAAAATATGGATGCATTCTGTCAACATCAAACATAAGACAAGCAAAATTTAAACCAAAATAAATTATTTTACATGAAAGCTCTGAACTATTTGGATTTGAGTTGCAACATAGCAAAACTGAGATTGCATATGCTGAAGGAAAATATAGGAATTTATTTTGATTTCAGTTGTTGCCATCTATAAATGGCATTGTTAGAGAATACTGCTGATAGATGTACCTGGATGTGTGCCATGGTATCAGGTCTGTGGGGTTTTGCCAAGCAAGGCACAGCTGGCATGATAATACCACATAATGGATCATAGATCAGTAGTTATCAACTTAAATACTTATCAAAAGGGGGTGATTTTAAGCAATTTACCACAATTCAGAGAAATAAAAAATAGAACTGTGAAAAGAAGGCTGAAAATTGTTGAAAGAATCCTAAGAAAAAATCCCGATGAGCTCAGCTCCAATCGGTGCTGTCTAAATTGAAAGTCACCTCTGAAAGGTCTAGGAGAAAGGCTATTGACAGGCTACCTGGGAGCTCACTTCAAAAAAACAGGTGTTGTAAATGTCTAAAGTTTCAGGAAGAGAGAGAGGGAGACAGAAAAATACTTTATTAAAATGTCAGATTTATAAAATGCCCCAGGCCAGGAGACACAGACATGATAGCATGTTATGTCCATGAAGGTGGGAGTTGTTTTGAACAGGGCTGAGTTCCTCACACACACGGTTTTGGGAGAGTCTCATAGACAAACACACGGGTACTTATGCCATGAACACACCAGATGTATGTAGCACAGTCACTCAGGTAAACATGTCGTGCCCTTCAGGTGAATGCTCATGTGAAGACCTCAAGTACTCTGTGGGCAAATCTCCTGCTCTCACAGACACACACATGCAAGTGAAGGGGGTCAGGCAGCTGAAGTGGGTCACATGTATTTGTACCTGGGTTTCACACACACAGAGCCATACCTGTGCTTGTACACACGCAGACAGGTGTATGTTACACATGTGCAGTGAGCCAGGCGTGCACACCTGGACAGAGACACACACACATACAGGTTCATACACACCGAAATATGGGGCTGGCAAAGAGAAAAGTCAGGACCTGCATCCACAGACAGATGTGACTTACCCAGACGAACACACAAGTCACACACTTGCTGCAGAGAGGCAGACAAGCACACCCAGAGCAGGCTGTGCACAAAGTGGGGACTCATAAACAAAACAGAGGATGGTGACTCAAACACGCACCACATGAGGTGTCACCCAGATGAGAGTGTTGCACAAACAGACAGTGCATCTCTCACATACACAAGAGGTGTCACACAGAGCAGAGTGCCACGCAAAGGTGCCTCACACATGTGCAATTCACACACGTGCTACAGCCAGACACACACATGAAGCAAGGTGTGCACTCAGACAAGTGTTGCAGAGACACAAGCACTTGAGGATGTGTCACACACATGCTTCATACATGCTCAAGCGTGTCACAGAACATCCTTCAGGCAAAATGGATCTCACACCCTTGGGTTGTGTGTAACAAATGCACACCAGTGTCCCAGACACACAGAGGTGTCTCAAACTCATGCAGACATTAGTCTCTCCAAAGGCAGGCACAGCGTCCCTGACACAGAGGGTCACACGTGTAGGTGTTAGACATGCACGGTGCTTCACCCACCACCTCACAGACACACGAGTGTTGCACACACACACACACACAGGTGACAAACACGGTGTCTCACAGGCTTCAGGCACACTCAGTGTCTCACCTGGCACCTTTCACAGACACCCACGGGTGTCCTGTTGTCACAAACACGGCGACTCTTGTACACACGGCTGCCTCTCGCAGAGCTACATGTGAGCATCACTAATGCAACCAAGGGGGGACACAGCGCCTGTCCCCCCACATGAGGTGTCCCTCACACACAGACACACGCACACACAGAGGGGTGTGGAGCACACAGAGCATCCCTCGGAACTGCCTGTCACACACACAGACACACAGACACACAGATACACAGACACACAGACACACACACACAGAGCATCCCTCGGAACTGCCTGTCACACACACAGACACACAGACACAGAGCATCCCTCGGAACTGCCTGTCACACACACACACACACACCCACACACACACACAGCATCCCTCGGAACACTGCCTGTCACATACACAGACAGACACACAGAGGGGTGTGAAGCACACAGAGCATCCCTCGGAACTGCCTGTCACACACACACACACACACCCACACACACACACAGCATCCCTCGGAACACTGCCTGTCACATACACAGACAGACACACAGAGGGGTGTGAAGCACACAGAGCATCCCTCGGAACAGTGCCTGTCGCACACATGGACACACACACAGAGGCGTGCGGAGCACACAGAGCATCCCTCGGAGCAGTGCCTGTCACACACGGGCACGCAGGCGGTGTTCCCCGTGCTCTCGCACACGCGGTGTCCCCCCGGTCTCGCCTCCCGGGGTCCCTCACACGCGGTGCCTCTCGCCGCCCCGCACGCACGGCCCGCCCCGCGCACCCGCACGGCCTC
>VZRF01001603.1:66293-122488 GCA_013396875.1 Vireo altiloquus
GGCTGGTGGGAAGGGCAGAAGGAGGACGGGCTGCGCGGCTGGTTCCCGGCCAGCTACGTCCAGCTGCTGGAGGTAGGAGCGGGGCCGCGCCGAGCGGGGGGCAGGGGGCCGGGCCGGGGTTGTCCCGCGGGGGCAGCGGCGGTGCCGGGGGGCACACGGGGCCATCGCGGAGCTGCTGGTGGGGACACCCCTCGGCATCGCTGTGCCCCTGTCCCGGGCAGTGCCCCGGCACCTCCCGGGCTGGGGCTGCCGACTGCTGTGGGAATCCGCTTGCCTCGCCTCGCTCCGGCAGCCGGAGCCTTTGGTGCTTGTCGCTGTAGCCATGGAGCGGCAGAGCTCAGGTGCGTGGCGAGCCGCGGACTGCTCCGGACGCTTGGGGTTTCACAGTCGCTGAAGAGCAGCAGAAGTCAGGGGCTGAGGTGATGCAGCCCCGGTCAGTCACTCACGAGGGGCAGATGCTGGGCAAGTTCCACTCCCTTCTCTCTCCCTTACCCCCTCCCACCCCCTCTCATTTCATTTCACTGAACGTGTCATGGCTTTATGTTGAGGAAGAGGTGATTCAGGTATAGAATCATGGAATCACAGAGTGGTTTGGGTTGGAAAGGACCTTAAAGATCATCCCATTACACCCACTCTGCCATGAGACACCTTCCATGAGACCAGGTTGCTCCAAGTCCCGTCCAGCCTGGCCTTGGACACTTCCAGGGATGGAGAAGCCACAGGTTTTCTGGGCATCCTGTGCCAGGGCCTCACCACCCTCACGAAGGAGAATTTCTTCCTAATACAAATCTGCCCTTCTTCGCCTTGAAGCAAGCCCCGTGTCCTGTCACTCCATACCCCTGTCCAAAGTCCCTCTCCTGTACCTGTAGGTACTGGAAGATTCTCTAAGTTCTCCCTGGAGCCTTCTCCTCTTTCCCTGTGTTGCAGCAGTTCCCCAGCCAGCTGCAGACACCTCGCTGCCATACCTGTGGCGTGGCTCAGGGAGCCCCAGCAGCATTGAGGCTGGTTGTGCAGACCCAAAGGCTGTGGACTTTCTGTCAGGATGCCGAGAAATTCTGTCAGCTTCAGTCATTTTCAGGGCAAAGACAGGAAAGTAGAAGCAAGAGTTGCCCACGTAGTGCTACAAGAGTGAGGCCATGGACTTTCCCATGCAACTGGTGCACTTGGGATTTCTTTTGTTAGCTTTACAATGTGGGAATCCTACTGTTTGTCAGTTTTGCCACCTACAAGATCATTTATTGAGATATGTGAATGTTTGTGGTTTCACAACTTGCTAAATGTTTACACATCTAGGAATTTAGGAATTGTTTTAGGAAAAAATGTATCATGAGATGTGAAGGATTCTGCTCAGCAAAGGCAGTGGGGAATTGCTTCCAAATACCATAACTTTGCTTTCCTGTCATCTCCTTCTCAGAAACTCTTCTTTACCCCCTTAATTTGGGGCAAGTTCCACGGTGTTTGGATCAGTGCCCACAGCCCCAGAGATTTGCCTTTCTGACCCTTGGCTCGTGTACCACTGACAGCTCTGATGGAGATCACTTGTCCACACAGCCTGGTCTCCCTTTCTCTTGGGCAACCCTTCAGAAAGAAGGCAAGAAAAATGGCAAGGGCTGAGTGTGTTCGCTCTGGGATGTTTTCCTTTTCTTCAGAGATGGTACCTAATAAGGACTGTGAGCTGGAGTTAAAAAATATGTCAAATGAGAGCTAATTAACCAAATCCATGGGATCGCAGGTACTTGGCACACATCACGGTAGATGTGTGAGAAGGAAGCTCTGTGTGTGTGTCTGTCTCTCATGGGTCTGTTCAGGGAGCCTTTCCCTTCTCTATAGGTAGCTTATCCCTTGTGTGCAGGTAAGCAGCTTGCTCAGAGACCTGATCCGACTGAAAGACACCACAATAGAAATACTCTTCTCTGTTCTGTGATCCAAGTCCCTGCCCAGCCACAGTGACATGGGAGCTGACGTTGGGAGGTGGTCACAATGCATGTCCAGATGGGGCCACGGACACAAGTCTCCTTTCTGTACCAGCCAGCCCTTCCACGGGCTTTGGGTGGCCCTGGCCCTGCAGCTCTCAGTAAGGTTCAGTGCTCTGTCCTCAGCTGAACTTGACCACACATTGTTGTTTAAAGAGGAAGATGTTACTCTCTCCCTAGTCCTGCCCTCGTTTCCCTGTGCCCAGTTTACCAAGACACCCAGCAGCTACTTGTGCTCTCTCTGGAGCCTGAAGGAGAGCTGGCTGCATTTTCTGCCAGAGCAGTGACTGGATGTGGCTCATGGCATTGCCTGAGGCATGCCAGGGCTGGCAGCATTTGCCCTCCACAGCACACACCCTTTCTTCTCTCAGCAGAGTCTGTCAAATGGCTGTGAGCTACCAGAAGGAGGTGGCCTTCTTCTGAAGCCTTTGTGGCTTGAAGCCTGCACCATGTTTAGACAGGAATGTTGGATTTTCTCATTCTCTTCACATTTACCAACACTGAGATCTCCTCTGACAGCACTGGTTCGAAAGTCTGTGCTGAGTTTTGGTCCTGAGCTGAAAGGGGGAAGTGAGAAAGGTGTGAAGAGCAGCAGAGAGGGAAATCTTTCCCACCCTTGAGTTGAGCAGCCAATCTGTGGTGTGCTGGTTCCTCATGGAGGAAGGAGGAGAAGTGACTGTTCCTGATGCTCTTGTTGATTTAAGAAGAACCTGCTGCGCCAACAGCACCTGAATCTCCTCAGAGGCAGCCAGGCTGTGGAGCTGCCAGCACTGATCATCCAGAAGCTGTGGTGTGGCTCCAGCTGGGTTCTCCAGGAGCTGAGGTCAGGGCAGGCTCTCCTGCCTCGTGTGCCCTCACACTGTGTGGTAGCTCTTGGCTCTTGCAATGAAAACTAGGGGTGCATGGCTAGTGGGTGACCTGAATGGGCTGCCATGGCAAATGCAGAGTTGGGCAGCTCTGAGAAAACCATGAAGGTGGCTTGCAGCAAGCAAAGCCCAGTGCCAGAGATGGGTGTTCCTGGGGGATTGTTGCCTTTGCTGCCTCCAGTGTTCTTTTGCTAGCAAAAATGTGTTTTCAATTAATTCATCACAGAAGAATGAAAGGACCAAAAATGTGGTAAATGTGGGGCAAGAGAGACACAGAGAGGTAAAGAGATAAAGACATTTGGCATCCTTTGTTTCCTGCTGCTGTGGCTGCTGCAAGCCCACAGTGGAGGGTTAGAGGAAAAAGATGTCTGGAGGTTCCTGCCCAAGGCAGTGATGGAAGCAATGAGACCTGGAGGAGCTCATGGTAGGGACAAGCCAGAAATGACATGTGAGCTCTGGAGAGGATACCTCTGTCATAGAGTAAAAGTGGTAGCATAAACCAAAAACATTATCAAAAGCAGAGAGCAAAGGGAGAAAGGGAGGGTATCAACTTCATGTTGGGGTTCCCTGAGGCTGGGCTGGTTGGGAGCAGTTGAGGAGGCTGCTGTGGTCTTATTCACAGAACCACTGGGTTGGAAGGGACTTTTGGAGATCAGCTAGTCTGGCTGTGTCTGTCAGGTTTTGAATGTGTGCAAGGGTGGTCACCACAACTGTTCTGGACAATGTATTCCAGTGTTTAACTGCCCTCACAGTTTTTTATGATGTCCTTTAAAGGTATTTTCCATGTTTTAATTTGTGCCCATTGCATCTTTTCCTTTCATTGGGTATCACTGAGAACAGTCTATGTGTCCCTTGCCACCCCAGATTTTTATTCACATTGATAACATCCCTCTCAACCCTTTTTGTCTTGATGCTAACCAGTCCCAGTTCTTTCAGCCTTTCTTTGTATGATAGATGCTCCAGTCCCTTAATCATCCCCGTGGCCCATTGCTGGACTCTCTCCAGTGTGTCCTTGTCTTCCTCATGTTGGAAAACCAACTACAATTTTTTATACTGTTGTAGATAATAGGTTAATGGGGAAATGGTCCCTAAGCAGTATTTCCTGAGCATGAGAATCCATGGACACCAGAGGGATGCTGAAGACTGCTGTCAGATTCGTGTGGTTTTGCTTTGGCTGGGTTTGGTCTATGAGCAAGCAGCACCCTTCTGCAAGCTGAAGGGCTTGGGGAAGGAGGATGTTGTTGCTTGGGATCCATATCCTATTGAGTAAGATACCATCAGCTTCAACCCTCACCCCTCCTTTGGTGATTAATAGCTATGGCAGGCACGAGACCTGAAAGTCAGGGATTTTCTGATTCTTTCCTCCCTCCTGCGTGCTTTATATTTTTGCCTGACCTTTTGACCATTGAGCAGAGCCCTCCAGAGCCCCTTGGTACCAGACTGTCGCAGCCCCAGGTGAAGCAATTGGCCTTCCCAGCCTGGAGCCAGAGGGAATCTGTGCAGGTGCAGGTGAGGAGGTGCTGTACACCGTTTCAGAGCCAATGGACTGTGCTGTGTGATGCACTGAGGGATTTCTCAACTGCTCATGTTTCTTGTCCCGGGGCTGGCTGCCTCCTCACCCCAACTGCATCAGGGATGCTTGGCATGATCACGTGTGTAGAAAGATCTGTACAGCTCCAGACGTAAGAGCAACCTGGCACAAGGCTCAGGTGCTCCAGTTTGTGACAATCTTTATGGCACAGGGCAGCATAGATGTTGAGAAAGTGGGGTGATGTTAGACCTCAGGGGTGTGATTCCAGGAGGTGCTTTGCATGGGACCTTCTGGAGAAACCTCTGTTGGGTCTGCTTTTTCCAGACGAGTGATTTTTGGAGGGCTGGAGAGATGTGTCATTCAGTCACATTTGCAAGTGGTTTCTTTTGAAATCTATTTTGGGCCTTGATTTTTGTATTTGTAGTTAACTAGAAATCACTTATATAAGCAGAAGCAGCAGCAACATATGCAAATTTGCTGGAAATTGTCAGCACTTTTTATAGCTTCAGTCATCCCACAGATGTAAGTCTCTGTATGAAGCACAGCGTGTGCTTCCAGAATGGATGGAGGTGGCTCTGGAATCTGACTGAGCGGGCTGGACTGAGTAGGACTGCGAGCTGCCACTGATCTTATCTGCACTCTCCACAGCTTGATTTACCAGAACTGTGAGGCACTTAGGAAGGAAGGGATGGTGTGCTTCCCCCTGGTGCAGGCTTCACATGCAAGTGTGGGACAGATGGTTCATTGCTTCCACTCAGCAGGTAGCTCACCTCACCTAACCCAACCTGGGGCAGCTGCCACGTGGGCATGGAGATGTGCAAAAAGCTGAGCCTGGAGGCTGTTGCACATCCAGCTGCAGGAGGGATAGCGTGGCATGGCATGGCACGGCATGGCATGGCATGGCATGGCATGGCACGGCACTGACTACTTTCTTCATGGTGCCGGGGGAGTCGTAGAGAAAAAGGATGAAAGGAATACAGAGAAGTTAAAAGGCCTTTTATTTATTTTATAATAACAGAGAATGTGTAGAGGATTTCTGTGCCAAACTGCTCTCTGCCATCGTGGGAGCTGTATGATGAGTATGATATGTATTGAAAGAGGGAATGTGTTGGTACAGAGCTTTTCCTGATGCACAAAGGAGAATGAGGTTGTTTGTGCACCTGGATGGCTGTGGGTACCTGAGCCCTGATCTATTTGTACGTGGTGTCTGTATCTCCTGCACACAGCAGTGGTGCTTTGCTTTCTCAGAAGGTTCTTCTGCATCCTTGGAGTTTGTTGTCTCCTCCTCGGTCCTCCATCTCCCCACTCAAAAATCAGCTTAACATAAAATTCATGAAGAGCCACAAGAACTGAGGGGATGTGTGATGATTTTGGGTACAGATGTGGCTGCTGCCACTGCTTTTTTCTAAGGATATTCAGTGGAACAAGTAATACTCCAGTCTTGGGTGATGGGGAAGGAATCTGGTCTTTAATCTGTGTGTGCTAAGGCTGTGGGTGCTGAACCCAAAGAGTGGATGGCATCACTGCCAGGCTGGGACTAGTATTCCTATCTCCTGCCCAGGGGTGCTTGTGACACCATCCTGAGTGTTCTGGCCATTCTACTGCCCCTGGGAGGTGGTGCTGGGGCAGCAAGCACAGCTGCAGTGGGGATGGCATTTTCCCTGGTGTAGAAGGTTGGTTTTCATTCTCTTGGGTCCCTAATGAAGCCAGAGGGGGAGATTTGCATGGCTGTAGATGGAACCTGCTGTGGGTGTTGTCTCAGGGAGAAGGTGAAGTTTTCAAAGTTCAGTGCTCACAGATGCTGAGGCTGGTCTGCTCTGCATGATTCAACAGCAAACTGTTGTCCAAAGTGAGGTATTCATGAGAGGAGTGACAATGAGAATCCTGTGGCATTGCCTTGAGGTTTGGTTTCACAGTGTCTTTTTTTCTATCTCTGACTTTCTGTAACTGTATTTTTTAGAGTTGAAACTTGTGATCATCTGACTACTGATATTTCTGGCAAATGTGAATGAAATCAAATATAAAAGGGTGAGGAAATTATGTTTTGCTGCCAGAAAACCACTCTTTAATCAAGGTTCTGAGGGAATTTAAAGCCCCAGGAGAATGTGAAGGGGAGGTGATGCTGCAGTTCACAATCCCTCTCCTGTAAGAGTGATGTCTGTTAACCATCTAGCAATAATTGCCTCGCACTGTTGAAGTTACAGATAAAATGTAAAAACTGAATAGTGCCATAAATAGCCAAAATTTGTGAAGAAAAGGGTCTTACAGATGGTTGTGGCATTTTTTTGTGAGCTCTTCTGTCCCCTGCATAAGTTGGGGTGATGCAGAAGCTGGGCTCACAGGTTCTGCTTCTGTAGCAGGTGAGAACAGTCACACTGCTAGCCTTAAAAATTGCATAGGACAGAATTTTTAAAGATGTGTTTCCTTTATCCTTAGCTAAAAAATGAAAAAGTGCCATGGAAGGTTTAAACTGGTGTATCTCTTAAGTCCTGGGGATTACAAAGAGAGTGTAAAAACAGTCTCCCTGCAGACGTCTGCCTTCTAGATGTGAAAGATTAAATGAGTTGCTGTGCACCTGCATGGCAAGGGTGGATATAAGGAAACCATGAAAAAATTTGGATCAGTTAAAGACTCACTTAAGATTGCTCAGTTCCCTAAAGAATTTCCGGCTCATTCTGTGCTCTGAATGGGGCACGTGTCCTGTAGAAAAATACAAGAGTGATTTCTGCAGCAGTAAACTTGGGGAACTCAAGGCTCACTTCCCAGCTTGGGTGCAAAATGCACCTTCAGTGCCTTGAGTGTTGTGCCACATACACCAGTGCTTAATGCACTACACAGCACTTCACACTGAATGTAGTTTAAAAAGACACAGCAGGAATAATGAGAAGATGCCAGATACTTATTTTCTTCAAACAAGGCTTTAATTTGGTGTCCAAAATGGAAAATTTGGCTCTGTAATCAAGACCGGAAAATTCTGGCATCTTCGGATTTGGTTTTCTCTACTTATTTCACTTTTACTTGTGGATAATGAATGACCGTGTAGAATTAACTGATCAGATTAAACCTGTGTTTTATGCTCTGTGATTCTTTATCTTCCATGGTTGCTTATGCCCATGAAACACATTATTATCAGTAATGTGCCTCGATGCTCAGAATCTGAAGTGTCTGAGTATGTTCTCAGGACCTGGCTTTGTTTGACAAGTCTTATCCCAAAGATAGGACATTGTCTGTTTCAGAGAAGCCCCACAATAACAGCAGCAAATAGTATCTCTCTCTGAAAATGCTTGGGACTGTTGGAGTTGTTTTCACAGTGGCCATGCTACAACCCAGGGCAGCAGGAGTTTCTCACGTTGCCTGTGTTCATCCTTTTCCCCCCGTGGGCAGAGCAAAGGGGGCCATTCACTACTAACTAGTCTCTTGGAGTGTTTGACATAAGGCACTCCCAGGGACCACTCATCCTGGGCAGCTTTCTCAGCATCCAGCACTTCTGGGCTGTGCCTTGCTCCCTGTGCACCCATGGCAGGTTTGCTGGAAGCCTCCCAAAAGCTGGAGCTGGGGTGCAGTGGCTGCTCCCTGTGTGCCCATTTCAAGTAACCAGCAGAGCTCTGCGCTTGCAGACAGGGACAGAGGACCTGGGGAAATCTGAAAGCAGCACAATGGAGTTGGTGGTCCCCACGCTGTGCTTTGCACGCTGTGAACAGTTCATGTCCCTTCCAAGTGTCATTTGCCATGTTTAATTACATGTCACATTCCCTTTCACTGGCATGAGCCCTTGAGCATGCAGAACAGCATGAAACCAGGGCCAGCAGTTTGCTCAGCCACTGTTTTCCAAGTTTGTGCTTCGACTAGTGTTTGTCTTGAAAAATATAAGTAGGCTTTGGCGTATTTGGAATTTTTTACGTCATGCCGCTGTGTAAAACATTACCTGTTGAGAGGACCTGCTGTACAGGGTTGGTATGTGGCAGGGCTGTTGACAGGTTTGCTGTGTACCTGCAGAGCAGGTGAACAGGCTGAGTCCCTAACACGGGGTTAGGCATGGGAGAGCCTCTTGCATGCCTGCCATAGCTGCAGAAGTGCACTTGTGATTGAGAGGGAGAGCAGGCTGTACATTTCCTGGGATACAGACTCCCTAACAGCACCCTCCCCGCCCTGGTACCTTCTCTGTACCTGCAGTGGTGACTGCCCTGGGAAGCAATCCTTTTACAGGCATATGGAACAGCAGAGAAAGCTTTTTGCTTGTACTAGTAATCCAGTTTTCCACATCACGCTATCAAAATAGCTTTTGTACTAGCCTAGTACATTTGTGGTTTGCTTTTTTGCTGGCACATTCCAGAAAGGGGTGCCATGGGTTACTCAGGAGCTGCCACTCTGCATTTTGTTGAGTATATCTGGCAGCAGAACAGGCCAGCGTCTTTTAACATACACTTTTGTCAGCATTTGTGAGCAGTCCCCTCAGTACTCACTCATCAGCATGAGGCACTTTGGAGTTAATTTATGCTGACTGACAGATGACTTCAGTCACTAATCTTTGAGCTCCTCAACAGGTGCAGATGCAAAGGTTGAAAATCTTCCTTTGACATAGTTTGAGACCTGTCTGGCATTTTTCCTACATTCATGGCTGGTAAGAGTAGACTGTGCAGACTGTTCTTGAGCCACAGATATTCCCACTGTGATGCTGGCAGCAAAAGCACCGTGGTCTTCCAGTGTTTGTTTGAGCACTGAGTTTGTTTACTGCACAGATCTCTCAGGGCTTTCCCAGCTCGGTGGCACTTGGAATGGCCTCTGCTTCCACAGTCTCCAGGAACAAAATCATTCTGACTTTAACTCCTTTGCTGGCTATCACTTCATGTGCCCACATCCATCAGTTCCGTGCCTCCCTTTGCACTGTGGAAAAAACCCTCAATAAGAGGTAATTAGAAGTAATAAGTCTTGGGAACCACCTGGGGTTTCATATCATAAAATGGATCGGACCAAGGTCCATGAGGAAGGTGTGTGATGTTCTACAGAGTGCTCCAATGAGATATTCCATGATTTTCAGCAAAGAAGGGACACAGCTGACGTGAAAGCTGCAGAGGATCTGCCCTGCCCAGCATTGCCAAAGCAGGGGCAAGCTTCAAGGCTCTAGCCCATCACAGAGAGAGAACTCCTCTGGGTTGGAAATGAAGTCTAGAATAATCAGGCTGTCCCATAAGTACTGAATTTTCATCTTTGAAATGCCCTTTCACTCTTGGCAAGTCCAGCAGTGGAGAAAGGTGTGAGAGTGGGGAGGGATCAGAGGCACAAAGTTAGAAGTCTCAAGCTGTTCGTTTGATATTCCCAAACTTGCCCCTATGTTTTACTTGGAATCGTGATAAAAACTTCCTTGAGATCTGTTAGCACAGGGTAAAATGTAATTTTTTTTACTGCACCTGCAGTGTCTTTCCTGGCAGTTCAGCACTGCTTGAGGCTCCTGTTCAGCACTCACAGCCCTTCAGCCAGGGACAGGCCAAGCAGCTCTGAGACTGCTTGAGAAAAATGCAGCAGTGGAATGGGGAGCATGGAAGGGGTTAATGTGAAGCAGCTCCCTGGGCTGCTAAAAGACCAGCTTTCATGGAAGGCTGAGGGAATGAACAGGGATCTTTGAGCTTGACATTGTTTGGGACATGAAAAGTACAACAGGATTCCAATTATTACCTCCATATGTAATATTTCGCATTTATTCCTAGTGTATTTTGTTTCCTGTGTTGTTGCTTGTTCTTTGAAGACTTACCAGAGCTCATGTAAACAAACGTATAACTTGAACATATTTACAACACATTTCTCTCTTTTCCTGAACTGTCTGAGGAGTGACTGGCATCATCACTCCTCAGACACATAACCAGACCTTTGTGGCTGACCTTTGATTTGAGGGAGACTCACTCTTTTTGTTTCTGCTCTTTGCCTTCTGGCTTATCTATTTCTTATTTTATATAGTAGTTTTTTCACTCCTTGACTGCTTATTTTCTCCTGAAAGTCTTCACAGAAAAGAATTTATGCTTTCTCAAGCATACCTGTCATAGTTGGTCTAACAGCAGGTATTGGCACTCCTAAGAGTTCCACACACGGATTCTGGTCCCACCATGGCTACAACATTGCTACTGAGTTTATTCTGTCATTCTGCTTAGTTTTACTGTGGTCATCTATAAGCACTTTCAGAATGTTCTTTTAAATTGGCTGGCTGGATCTGCTTTGTCTTCCTGATCCTTTCTAATTCACTTATTTAGCCCTTTGTTCATGTTTCCAAAATGGAACCCTGCAGTTGCCGTGTGCTGAAATGCTTCTCCTTGAGCCATTGCCACAAAACCACAAAGCCAAACCTACAGTGACAAGCTAGTGCAGTACAGGAGCAGTTCCAGTTGCTACAGAAGTGAAATTTGGTCGTAGAAGAGGCAGAGCTGGCAAGCTTTTGCTGGTGGGGTAGAAGGAATAATTGGTACAGAGGAGTTTGGAGGAGAAAAATGGAGATGAGAAGTGACAGAGTTTGCAAGGGGTGACAGAGAATGAAGAATTAACAGAGTTTGGATTTGATACAGATATGGCAAAGTGCCATGTAGAAATTGCACAGAAGAGGAATTGTATTTCCAAGGGGCGAGCAAATGCTTTACTCAGAAAGGAACAGACAGAAACTGGTTTGATAGATGTAGTTTATTTTGTATTCCTGAAGAACTGTGTGCAGAATTCAGTTCAAAAATGCTGTTGAGGGCTGTGTGTGCAGCACACAGCTGAGCAGTTCCAGCCCTGCCCATGTAATGAGCTGCCTGAGCAGCAGATTAGCTTCTACCCTGCCAGCTGCTGTATAATAGGACTAATTCATTACCCAAGGCCAAGTAATCACTCTCAATAGCAAGATTTAGAGGAGAGCCTATGACTTGTCTCTTTGCACTGCAGACTGCTGATGATCACTCAGCGATAACTGAGACCAAATGAAGACTGGAAATAACCTCAGTCTGTTAGAGGATGAAGAATAGAACTTCAGGTATTTCCAAAAAGAAATCATGTTTAAATCATCTGTGGATTCCTTTTGGAAAATAATTTTGCAATGAACCTGAGTCAGTGAACCCCTGAGCACAGTTCCTCTGAGCTGCATTGCCCCAAGGTTTGGGGACTCCCTCACTCCAGCTCCCTCCTCTGCTGCTGACCAGCAGCATTTACTGAGTATGGTGTTTTGGTGAGGGACTCTCTCAGTGCTTCCTAGAAACATAATCAGGGGCCAGAAACATAATTCATCTCTGGGATGGGACTGTGGCACATTCTGCTGTGCAACTTGCTGGCAGTGCTGGAAGTGTTGAGGAGGAGGTTTTGCATGTGCAAATCACTGCTCCCAGCACGCTGTGATCGCTGTGGCCAGTGCTCTGTGCTGCCTGGTGTGCACGAAGCCTGCTCATCACTGCAGGAGGCAGGATGGAGCAGGGCATCTTCCAGCAAGTCTCTGATACCCTACTCGGGAATCTTGTCAGTTTGGAGGTGGGACCCTGCTGGAGTAGGACAGGAGGTCTTCTGGCCACCTTGGAGCCCCCCAGACAGGGAACCCACAGATAGAGACCACCAGCTGTAAGTAGCACATGTAAGGGGAAAGGAGCTGAGAAATGCTGAATGCTTCAACTCTGGCTGCATTTTTTATTCAGTTAGGTCAGAGAACTTGATCACAGGGCTCCACCCGGTGATGCTCAGCGAGGTCTTTATATCACAGTCTTATAAGCTTGCACACAGTGATTTTGGTGACACATGGAATGAAGCTGGCTGAACTGAACAAAGCAGCTTTTTCCCTGGGCAAGATGTGAATCTCTGGAAATGCCTCTTTTGTGATTCTAGAATCAGAAATGCACGAGCAGGGATGGCTGTAGTCCCTGTATTAGCACTGATTAGTGCTCTGTGTATGTGTCCCTGATGTATGCAATGGTGTTAGAGCCACAGGGCTGAACCCCCTCCTCCCTTCTGCTGCCTCCTGCAGCAGGAGCTCCAGTGCCCTCACTGGGGTCAGGGTGTGTGCCCTGGCAGCCTGTGAAGAGCCACTCATAAGCTACAGCCTGTTTCCAGCCCAGAGCTGGCACGAACAAATCCCAACATTCACTTCTGTGGTAGGGAATTTGCTTTTGCATTCAGTGCTGGAGGATCCAGTGTTTGCCTGTGGTCAGAGGAAAGCGAGGTTGAAAACCCTTTACTCCTTCCTCCCCATGGCAGGGATGTGTTCTGGGGAGGTTAATGTGACTTGCTGTGCTCAGGCCTCCCCCTCCCCGCGCTGGGGTGGGATGTTTGCTCCTCAACACCAAGAGAGAGCCTCGTACAGAGCTTTTCTTAGCTCTGAGGATTCACACTTTAACCACCCTGCACCTTCATGCTCTCACATGCCACCTCTGGAAGAGTCAGAATCAATCTGAGCCATTGGTCCTTTACTTGAGCACAGCTGTGATTGTGGCTGCTGACCTTTGCCTTGCTCTGTCTCAGGTCTTGGGGCTGCTCCTTTCAGCATCTCTGGGTGGTACCAGGGTACACACCTGTACCCCCACAGAAATGCAGCATTAGCACCAGCAGACAGCTGCCCTGAGGGGTTCTGCCTGCCAGGGATGGCACCAGGCTTTGTCATGGTTTGTCACTGTCTCTCTGTTTGGGTGGCATGCAGCTCAAAGGCAAATGCTGGCCAGATTCTTATGGTTTGAAATGCAGTGTTGCTAAAATAGTGAAAAATACTTTTTCCTTGTTTTTACTAATTTTAACAAATAAGGTTACAGCTTGGCTTTTGATACACCCAAAATGTCACATTCTGCTCTATGGAGAGTAACAATTGTCCCTCTCTATCACATAATGCTTAACTACCTCAGTTGCCTTATCAGAATATTTCCAAAGAGTACAATTGAATTACTGTTCATCACAATGTAGGACACAATTTTTTCCTCTCTTGTAAGCTTTTTCTTTTATTTGTGATGTTGCCTTCCTTGACAACTTCTACATTTTCTTCTCAAGGCGAGAAATTAATTTATATCTAAATAAAATGTATGCATTTATAAATTTATAAATTCTTAATTGTTGTTCATTTTTCCCTCTCTTTGCTAGGCTGCAGCTCCAGCAGTAGTAAGGCAATATCTTCAGCTGAAGGAGTTAAATATATCACCCCAGAAGATCTGAAAGCTATTCCTGTAACACTAATTTTGATCTCAGCCCTGTTTCCTGTCTAAAGACTTTTCTCTTTCAGTGAAGATCATGAAATGTTACATTTACTGCTTTTGCTCAGAGCATGCTGAGGAAATATCTCTCAGCTCCAGAGGTTCTCCCTCTAAGGAGCACAGCCTGAGGAACAATAACCACAAGTTACAGAGTAGTTTCAGTTCTCTATATTGCTAAACAAAATTATTCTGAAGAAAATTATACACTGAAGTGTGCTGCCATTGTGTAGCAGAGTGTGATTAATTAGGCACTAGAATCAATACATTTAAGCATGCAAGACAACTACTAGAGTCAGGCCAAAACTAAGATAACCTCTCAGATTTCCCTCAAATAAAACAGGTTTTATTTTTCTTCACATGGTGAGATCCTGCAGCTGTGCAAAATTCACCAAAAAAATTCCTTCTGTAACCCTACCAACTTTTTTTCCATAATCCAGTCAATCACAGAAACTTGGAATGAACAGCACAGAGCTGCTGCAGCAGGAGCACCACTGCATTTCTGGCCCCTCTGAAGTGCCAGCGAGGGTGGGGGACACAGACACTGCTCTGAGTGTGTAGAGATGCCCAGGCACAGCCCTCCTGCAGATCCCAGGCTATTGGGAAGCTTTGGCTGTTCCAATTCAGCAGCAGGCACAGAAATATTTACAGAGTTGTGTGGAGGGTGTTTGGGCTGTGACAGGTGAAGATTTACAGCAATGCTGGAGACCTGAGCTGCTCTGGCCTTCCCTTAAACCCTCTCGTGCCTCCATAACCCCATGTGCACTCAGCAGCGGCCCTCTGAAGGCCCTCTTGAACCTCCCTCCATGCACTGGTCCAGCTCTCAGCACTGATGTTTTCCTGGGGTGGCTTCTGTGTGGTGTGAGCTCATGGGGCCACCGAGCAGCAGAATGTGTTCAGAGTGGACGCTGAGGGTGGGCAGAGGGGCCAGACCCTGCAGTCAGCCACCTCAGTTCCTCCCCTGGGGTCTTCCCTTGTGGCTGCAGCAGCCTGGTCTCCAGCAATGCTGAGTGTGTCCCAGGCTTCTCTGGATGGGGGCTGGAGCAGTTTGAGCACACAGATGGAAAGGTGTTAGAGATGGCACCGGAGGCAGACTTGAGCCTGGTCACTGACATGTAGGTGTGCTACTCAAGCAGGTTGTCTCCATGTCCCAAGAGAGGTGTCCAGCTCTTCTACACGAGTGATGCAAGAGATCCTGATTTCTCCCAAGGGGATGAGTGTTGGTTTATGCCTGGCAGGAGCTGCCCAGAGCTCGCCAGTGTAAAACTCCTGGGATGGTGTGAGCGAGGGCTCCTCCTGGCAGCCTCCATGCCTGGTGGGGGCTGTGTGTGTTTGGTGTCCACTGGCTCATTTATATTCTCCAGGAGAGGAGGATTAACCAACAACCAACCTCCTGTGCCAGGTGAGCAGCTCAAGGGCAGGAACTGACAGACATAGCTTCAGTTTCTTCCTCTGTGCGTGGAGTCAAGCACCACATGCTTCCTCAGGGAGCTGCTGTGCTGTGCTGTGACCGTCCTGCTGCCCCAGGGAGCCATCAGAGGTGCCAGCACAGCGTGTCCCAGGGGATGGCAGGTTTCTCATAAGCTTCAAAGATTGTTTTTGCTGTAATGTTCCAGCGTGGACAAGGTGAGAAGCCTTGGGGCAAGAACTTCTCAGTCCTGCAGACAATGAAGAACAAGTTCATCCTTACTTCAAAAGGATGAAACACTCAGATTCCTTTACAGCCAACTGAGGAAGAGGAACTCCTGAGGTCAGACTCTCGCAATGCTTTTTCAGATGTCCAGGCTGAAGGAGCTGGGTCATCTTTTTCTCCCTGGTGATCAGGGAGCACTGCCTTGACAGCACCTGCTCAGCTGAGCTCTGCAATCCTGAATGCAGGCAAGAGCACTGAGCAGCTCTGCCTGTGGATATTCTCAAACAGGCTGTAAAGCAATCCCACGAGGAGCTGCACTGAGATGGAGTTGTCATGTCTTGCCAAGCTGTTCTTCTCCTGCTAAGTCAGAGAGCAGGAGCCTGAGGGTGTTGTTATCAATCTGTAGTTTGAATTCAGCATCTGTTCTGCATCGTCCTGCTTCTTTCCTGGGCGTGAGGCCAAGGTTTGGTGTCCAGGAGGTGGGACCTGCCTGCAAATGCAGGGCTGTGCTCAGGCTCCCTGTTCCTTCCTCCACAAACAAAGCTGTTGCA
The DNA here is from genome assembly GCA_013396875.1 of Vireo altiloquus. Classification (NCBI taxonomy): domain Eukaryota; kingdom Metazoa; phylum Chordata; class Aves; order Passeriformes; family Vireonidae; genus Vireo; species Vireo altiloquus. The sequence continues at coordinate 82,024 of VZRF01001603.1, forward strand.
ACAGAGCAGGCAGATGCAAATACGATTTTTACAAGCTGGAAAGTGGCTCTTGGGTTGGAATTAAATTTTCCCAGAATGAAATACTTTCTTTTTCCCCACCTTGCATCTCTCCGAGCCCAGCAAGTGTTCAGGCAGCACCACAGGTGTCACAGAGGGGTTGGCCTGGGACTTCTCGGGAAGTCTCAGAAGGGAAGCAGTGCAGGCAGTGAGGTGCCCTGAGCAGGACAAGCTCCTGACAGAAGGGACCCTGGAGGAGCTTGGTGCTTTGGGTAATATCAAGAGAGTGTTTCCATGGCTCCTGGATTAGCTGATCCAAAAGCTGTGCTGCAATACTTGTTTTTTCCTGCTCTCCACAGGGTAGCAGCTTGTTACCTGGAAATTTATAACTATTTAGTTTTATATTAAGTCTAGATTAAAAATGGAATTCTACCACTTTCACCAAAGTATATGACTTAAAACCCCCACGGCCTTAAAAATCTCATCTAATCAGCAGACTCAACAAAACTTTCTTGTTTTGCCTAGGTTTACTTTTGTTTTGCAGTCCTGGGCTTCAAAATACCTCAGATGCAAATACTACCGTGCTTCACATGCAAAAGCTTGCAGAGGTTCATGTGGAGAGGGTTTATAGGCTAGGAATGATTTCTTTATGCCTCTTTGAGGTGATGGTGTCCAGGTAGTGCAGGGTGGCCAGACAGCACCTTTGCTGTGATAATATTATTAAAGGTTTCATTGTGAATCAGAAAGATTGTATTATCCCTACCCCAATTCTTAACTTTCAGCTCCCTAAGTAGCATTTCCTTGTTAGATTATTAGATTATTTCTATTAGATTTTCTTTCTAATACATGATGTCATACTTTAAATAATATTTCTATTTTTGTATCTATTCCAAGCCATCTCACAGTGGAATGTCAGCATAGTGTAATCTTTGGAAACAGCTGCCAAGTACCTCATACTCCAGTCACAGCCTCACTCCTTTGCTTCAGAAAGGCTGAATAATACCTACATCATTTCTTATAAATAGTTATTTGGTATTTTTTTAAAGAAGTTCAATCTTTACTGTGGCTTCAGTGGCACCTCCATCCTGAACCTTGCCTTCTGCAACTTAAACTCATTTTTCTCTCTCCTACGAGGGATGAGAAAATAAGCCACCCTTTTTCTTTTCAGCAGATTGATGGCATATCTGAGACACTCCCCTTTCATTCATTCCTGCCCTGTGTTAAACTACTTTTTTCTCTTTCCATTCAGGCAATTTCTTCTAGATTTCTGGTTTTTACTCTCTTTTGGGTTAGATTTTCCATGAATTCTCAGAGAAGATTAGCAAATGCTCTGAGATTTATGAGCCAGTTCTTCAAAAGTCTATCAGTGTCAGGGTTCTCCAACTTTGTCCCCTATTACAGGTTGAAATCTTTGTTGTTGGTATTAACTGTGACAACCACTTGATGATGGAGAACTTCTTTATTGACAAATGACATTTTGTTGAATATCCTGAACATGGTCATTCATGTGTGGCTCTCCTCTGCTGAGCTGCAGCTGGTTCTTTTACTTGGTCTTCCTCTTAATATACATTTAGAAAGTATTTCCTGTTACTGTTAATACTTTTCTTCTGATTTTATCTACTTTTGCGCCTACACTTCTGTACTCATCATAGGAATAACTGGCAGCTTTTTTTAAATTTAAAAGCAGTCTAAAAGGTTTGTTCCTTTACATGCCTAGTACCAAGCACAAAGGCTTCCCCGTCCCAATGACTTCTGATCTTTCCATATTACAATTATTCAAATTCACGGATGCTGTAACAGGTAATTATATGCTGTAGTGGACATAAGAGGAAGACAGATATTGAAATGCCCAATTCCATAAACAAGATTAACTTGCTAGGTGTAGAGCAATCAAACCAATATATTTTTTTTATCTGATTTGTGAGTGTGGTTTGATGAAACTGGAATATGCAGCAGGTCACAGTGGATCCATGAGGACCAGCTTGATCCTTTCCAGGAGCGCAGGGAAGAGGGAACCAGTCGGATCTTGCAGAGCCCTGCAGATCCTCTGCTGCTCTGCCCACCAAGGGCTTCTTCAGGGTGCTGCATTACCTGAATGTCACACACTGGCTGGCCTTGATCTTAGGCATGCTTTGGTGCCAGCAAACAGCTGTGACCTGTCCAGACCTTCCTGTGAGAGAGGATTGAGGCAGCCAGGCAGAGATACTTGTGGTCGTGCTCAGCATCTTCTGCCTGAGCAACCTCCAGAATTGCTGAGCCTGGTGGAGAAGGAGGATTTTCCAGAGCAGCATCTCAGTCTTCTGTCAGGGTACAAAGGCAGCCCCACACTTGGTGTACTTAGAGAGGGGGCCCTGGAAAAATGCTGCAGATGCAGTAATTGGTGTCAGGGGGGCTCTCCCTGCCTGAGCTGAGCCTGGCAGGAGTCTGTCCCAGCTGTGGGACCAAGCATTCTGCACTGCACCTAAAGTCCCTTGTCCTGCCTGCACCAGCCTGTCCTGCCAGCAGGGATGGGCACACGGCCCTGCTCTGGGAGCAGCCTGTCTATCTGCCTGTTTGTCTGCCTGGCTGCTTGTCTGTCTGTCTGTCTGGCCACAGTGGCAGGCAGGGTGAGCTCTGGCTCTGTGCAGAGGGCTCCTGCAGCCTCCTTCAGCCTTGTCAAGCTGTGAGCATGGCCTTCCTTCCGTGCCTTATTCTGCTGTTTGTTTGTTTGCTCATTTATTAAGATTTGTAGCAGCAGCAAAAGTAAAAAAATAAGAGGTGGTGTGTCTGTGTGAGTGCATTGTGCTCTGGAGTTACAGGCACAACAGTCACATTCCCCACGCCTGAGAGAGATTACAAGGGAGGGCGCAGGAATGTGCATCTGGCAGCACTTTGTATCTTGGCCATTTCATTGCTTTCTCTGCATCTGAGGTTCCCAAAGTTTTGGTCGTGGAGGGCCATTTAATCCAGGGAACAGATTTCCTCTGCAGGGAAACACCATTCAAGAAAAATTGAGGGTGTTTGTAAATAAAAGATTTCCATCCAGGCTGCTTGCAAAAGCAGTAAGGTTCATTATGTCGGGATCTGCCCAACCACAGCAACAGGGGGAAGCAAATTTCATTTTAAAGTAGAGGGAAGTGTAGCTATAATATGCCAAAAGATTGCTTAAGGCCTGGGGCTGGGAACAGAATCTGAGCTAACTATTCCAATTTTGTTTAATTTCATGGGGTTTGAGATAATACTTATAATAAATTATCAGAAATGCAGATCATTAAACATAAGGCTCCCAAGCATCTTGTCCTAACATTCTTCCTAAAAGAGAGAAGGTTAGTTAAAGTATTTTTAAAAGTAGTTAAAGAAATAATGGTCCATCCCTGGAAGTGTCTGAGGCCAGGTTGGACAGGGCTGGAGGAACCTGGTGGGGTGGAAGGTGTCCCTGCCCATAGCAGTGAGTTGGAATGGGATGAGCTTCAATGTCCCTTCCAACCCAAAGCATTCTGTTCTTCTATGATAAATAGAGGCAACTAACTGAGATTATTCTTTAGACACTCTCAGAATGTCCTTTTATTAACTTCTCACGAGAAGGAGAATACACTAGCTCTGGAGATCTGAGCAGATCTCCAGAAACTTGTCTACGATGCTTTTACTTGCTTTTCTAACTCATAGGTATGTTACTTGCTCCAAAATGTTTCTGTAAATAGATATTTTTGGCAGATGACTGCAGCAAGGTTTGAGGTTGCTGTACCTTAGCTCTGCTACCCATGCTTGTGTGTACATGTGGGAGAGTCTCTATATTTTAAGGGAGAATCCATTCCTTCCTAGAAGGACACTAATTATTAGTTGCTACCAAGTGATTTTATTGTGTCTGGAACACAGCAGCAGAATTGGGCTTGTTAAAACCCTAGTGGTGTATGAGAAATGAAGCACATGAAAGCATCCCCTGGCACAGACAGGAGAGAGGATGCTGGAATTGCATTGTTTGGAATTGCAGCCAACTGCTGGAATTGCAGAGGATGCTGCAGGAAGACAGCAGCACAGGTAGAGAGAGAGCTCAGCCAGGCTGAGCTACCAGCAGTGCACAGGCTGGAGGCCCCACATTAAAACGTTTGGCATTATTCCCAGATGTTCCATTTCTCCAAACCCAGCTGCACTCACAGGCACAAGAATTCCAGAAGGCAGCCGTGCTGCCCAGCTCTTTGTTTGCCCTCAAGCCTGCTGTTGGTGACTTTTCTACCCCCCTTTTTCATGCCACAGCCCAGGGAGAGGGGTCAGACAGCAAACTAAGAGTCTGTGGGAAGTTTCTTTTTTTAACTGCTTCCAGTTACCCTTCCAGGACAGGGCACCTGGAGCAAGCAGCGTGCTCCCAGCCCCCTGGCTGCCTCTCGGGTCTCTGACCATCTCACTGTGCTGTGCTCTGCAGTCACTCAGGGAGGGACTTGTGCCCACAGCAGGTCATTTCAAACTGGAGACAAGCAGTAATGCTGCAGCTGGCTTGATCTGGACTTGTGACTCTGTGCTTCTGGGGGTGACTCTGACAGTACAAGGTTTGCTCAACAATGGCCCTGTTGTCCCTGGCTGCCCAGAACAACACAGCCCTTCAGAGTACTTGGCCCTGGTGCTCTGCCTCGTACCAGATGCTGGTGTCAGAGACGGAGTGGCACGTCCCTCCTGAGAAGGGTGAGGCTTGTAAAACAACTCTGCTCCAGGTTTCCCACAATAGAGTATCAGGCATCAAATTTTGGGGAAAAAAAAAAATTTAAGAAAGTGCTGCATGCTGTCACCCCCTGAGAGCACACAGAGAAAGGAGCGCAGGAGAGGGAGCCGAGCTTGGGCAGAGCAAGAGGCAAGATGACTAACAGCTGGGCTGTCCTCTGCAGACTGCTCTCACCCTCCTGGACACTTGCCACTCCCCAAAGCCCTCCTGTCAAAGGCTTTTCATTGTCTTTCTTGCTAACCACCCTCCTCAAGTCAGGGCCCCACTCCCATACGCTTTCCCCACACTGCATCTCAACTCTGCCATCTTTCTTATGCTTCCTACTTCTCCCACCTGCCTATCTTCCCTCGTCAGCCAAAACCCACTGACAGCTATTGCCAAGCACTCCCTGAGCTGCTGCTTTGCCAGGGAGTGAGCATCGTCTGTGGTGGGATCTGGACCAGCCCTGGTGCCAGGACTCCCACAGGACCCATCACAGGGGCCAGGCTCAGCTGCAGCTCAGTGCTGTGACTTCTCCCAGTCTGGCACATGGCTCTGTGCACCAGGCACATGTTGGGAAGGAAGGGAGAAGACTGAGCTGCACTGGAGTTACTCAGATTTTTCGCTTCTGGTTTGACAGCCCCTGTTTTGAAAGGGTCAGGATGGGATTCACAGGTCAGAGCATTTCTCTTCCCACACATTTTTGGTCTCTCACACAGCACCAAAGTAGAAAACATCATCCAGTCTGTCTCTGTAGGTCATGTATCCTTCAGAAACAATTTGTTTTTCCCTCATATATGGTGCTGACAGAGAAAAGTATATTATTCCTAGAAGGCTCATTCTCTGCTAACACAGTGCTTTTCATGTATATTACATTAAAGCAAAGTCCTGGGCACATGCCTGTGCCACAGCCAGGGACCTGGGTGGGTGAGAAGGGAGGCTTTTGGCAGCTGTGGATCTGGCTGGAGACCAGGCAGAGCTGGTGGGAAGCTTGCACACTGTGTTCCAGAGCCAAACGAGAAGGAGAGGAGAGCAGAGATAGGGGAGAGCTGGCCACCATCGGCTGGTGGGAAGGTGGCAGAGATGGCATCCAAGGAAACAGCAGCTGATGGAGATGCAGAAGTCATTTAGGAAGGAGGAGTGGAGCAGAGTGGCATGGCACAGAGGAAACTTGTCAGCACAAGGAGATTTTTAAAACTGGGAAAAATGAGAGCTGCCCAGTTAAACTGGAATGTGGGCACGTGCTGGGCATAGTTCAGCCCACAGCTTCAACCTGCCAGCACTCTGAGATGCTCTAACTCTCGGCACAGGCAAGGGGTCTGTCCCCTGTGGGGACGAGGGCTGGTGGCACAGGAGGCTGGAGCCAAGGCCAGTGCCCAGAGCACAGGACTGGCACTGCAGGGCTGCAGGGCAGTGGCACAGGCAGGGCCACCCAGGGAGGGTGACTTGTCCCCAGCAGAATGTGCCATCCTATTCAGCCCAAGGGGAGCTGTGCTGGTTGCTGTGACAACCAAGACCAATCATATGACCCGTTCCACTTTCTATATATAAATCTGTTTCACACAGTGTATGTGACTCCATGGAAACCAAATGTTGAGCAAGAAAGATTGCATAAAAATGAACAAAATACAGGATGACTCAAAGTACGAGGCAGAGAGAGGCTGCGGGGAGTGCCGAGGGGTTTGTGGGTGCCCCAGGCCTTCTCCTGAGCCAGGGCACAGACACAGACCCCTCTTCTTTAACTGCACCATACAGCACCTTCCTGTACCTAAAGGGGCTCCAGGACAGCCCCCAAAAGAGGGACTTTGGACAAGGACCTGGAGTGATAGAGAGCGGATTTTGATCAGCTTTTAGGGAGAAATTCGTCCTTCTGAGGGTAGGGATGCCCTGGCACAGGGTGCCCAGAGAAGCTGTGGCTGCCCCTGGATCCCTGGAAGTGTCCAAGGCTAGGCTGGATGGGGCTTGGAGCATCCTGGGACAGTGGGAGGCCACGGCAGGGGGATGGAATGGGATGAGCTTTGAGGTCCTTTCCAGCCCAAACCATTCTGGGATTCTGTGGCTCTGCCTTTTCTGCACCATACCCTGGGACTGACACACAGCTTTTCCAAGCTCAGTGATGATACAAAGTGCAGTTAGACAGAAACACAAGCTCAGTGTTGTCAGTGCAGAACAAGCTGTTCCCCTAAGGACAGAGGCTGTTCTGGGGCAGATTCATGCTGTGTCCTTGCATTACTCCTTGCAGGGAGCTTCCCCTGCGTAGTTTGCCCATCTTTCTGTCAGCAGTGATCTTCCAGCACTGGGCAGGGCACTGCAGGGCAGCTGCTTGTTGGGGCACTGCAGCCTTTTGTGCTGCTGGGTCTGCCAGCGTGGCTGGGCAGGTGGCAGCAGCAGGTGAGTGTGCTGATGCTGCCCTTCAGCCCTCTCCCACAGCCAGAGGCTCCTCTTCATCTGCTCCAAGGCTGCATGCTCTGTGAAACAGGATCATAAAATCACAGAACAATTTAAATTGGAAGGGACTTTTGAAGGTCTCTGGTCCAACCCCTTGTTCAGAGTTAGATCAGGTTGCTCAAGGCGTGAATTTGTGGGTTTGGGATTGTTTTGCTTTCCTTTCCCTGGGGTTGTGTGTTGGGAATTGCTCCTGGTCTGAGCTCTGCTGGAGCACGGTGCAAGCCAACACATCTTCAGGGAGCTCAGGCTTGTCAACGCACAGATGTTTCCTCCCCAGGATCCCTCTTTGAAGGAGAATGGGGATTTCCTGCAGTTTGAAAATGGGAAGTCATTTTCCTCTATTGAGCAAGGCAGAACTTGCCTCAGGGTCAAGTCATCATGGATTGAACTGATGTATGTTACTCCCTGTTGCCTCACTTTGCTGCATAAAACCCTTTTTGGATTCTTTTCCACTACTGGGAGGGAATCTCAATGCCAAGTGTTCTTCCAAAGGAACAGAATGAGTTGGGCTGCTGCTAACTTGATCAAGAAGACCAAGAAGGAAAAGGAAAAGAAAAGAAAGTAGTCAGAAAGTCAGGAAGAGGTGGAGTGGGAGAGGCACCCACTACCTCTCTGCTGGCTGTGCTGCCCTGTTCTGAGCTGGCCCAGCCAGCCAGAAAGTGTCAGGGCTTCGATGGGCAGGTCCTGGCTGCTGCTCTTCTTTACATGAAGCATCCAGGATGTCTGACCCAGCTGTCCTTCCCTTCAGACATGCTTCTAGACCATCTGTGTGTAGCAGTACCCAGATGAAAGAGTATTTCTTGGTCAGGGTTGTGATGCTGTGGGGTGGCTCTCTGGCCCACACAGGTTGTCCTTGTCTTGGCATCCCTGGGCCAGTGCCCGTGGATGCAGGGGAAGAAGCACAGGTAATGGTCAGGTTTGTGTGCTCTGACCTAAACAGCAAATCCCTCTGCCTCTTGTCAGTGCTGCTGTCCTGGATTAGGCGAGTTAACCCCATAGATCTGTTCTTATTCCACATGCTTGCCTTTGCCACCTCTCTATCATATCGTTTGGTGCTGAAGAGCTCCAGTGCCCTTTCTGCTTTGAGATATCTTCAGCATTTTCTGCTCATTTCTGTTTTTTCTCTGCTGTGCATTTATCAGGAGAATTCCATCCCTGTGTTTCTGCAGACAACAAACAAAAACCCTCACTTGTCATGTAGAACAAGACCTGTTGGGTGGCTGGCTCTTGCATGTGCCCCTGCTACATGGAATTCTGATCCTAGGAAATCTCGTGGGAGAGAAGTGTTTGTGCTGTTGGATTTTCATGTTTTTAGAGACTCTTTGATCCCTTTTCCAGGCATCAAATACAGATGGAGGAGGATTTCACTGGGGTCACACATTCTCTGCTCACATTGTTCAGGTTTCCTGTTTCCTTGACACTGTGTTGCAGACATCCTTTCTGGGTCCAGATTTGCCTGTCCACCACCGTGGTGACAGCAGCTGGTGACACTTCCAGAAGTGACAGTGGGGGGAGTGGCCTGGACATTTCTGAGCTCAAAGGCACTGTGGGAGCTGGAAGGTTTAGAAAGCAGAAGGGACTGCAAGCCCACCCAGCCTGAACTGGGGCAGGGGTGTCAGGGTCCTGGCTTTTTATCTTTATTGGAATAGAGCAGAACTTCTAGAAAGAGGCACTTAATCTTGATGGAAGAACCACGAGAAGTGTACAGCTCCCTGGTAAGCATTGATACTTATCCTCATGATAGGCAGATTCTTTTCAAGCCGAGCTTGTCTTCACCTTCCAGTCCCTTCCTGCTGCTCTCTCTTTGCTGGTTTGCAATGCTCTTGGCTAATAGGGAACCTCCTCTCCATGCAGACCTCCTCTGTTTTGATTTACTATTCTCAGAAATTATCCTGGCAATAATTCTCCTAAAATAGGAACAAGAAATCAAAGTAATAGTCCAGTCCTGCTGATCTGTCTAAGGAGAGGTGCATCTACACATGGGTACCTCTAAGCACTTTCCTTGTTCCACGTGGATGGGCACAGGGTGTGCCCTGGTTGGAGCTGGGTTTGGGGGAGCTCTGAAGCCTGTCTCTGGGTGCTGTTCCAGATGTGGAGCTGTGCCAGATTTGGAGCTGGCCTCTTGGAACACTGTCTGCCAGTTCCTCCACTCCCTGTGCAGTCCCATGGCCGTGTCCTCGCTGTGTCCCAGCAGCAGGATTGCCTGTCACATGCCACGGTAACCAAAACTTCTCCCATATAGGTGTACAAACATGGTCCCAGTTTAACTGTGCTGATGCAAGAAGAAGGGACTGCAGGTGGCCTGGCTGGGACAGGATTGTGTCTGCTGAGGAAAATAGAGCAAGAAAATCTCTCCTTTTCCTCAGATCTCCTGTTTTGGCAGAAAAGGGACAATGTGCTACCCACGATGGCCTCTCATTTCTGAAGGGATGGGTTGCTGAGTATGCCAAAATGATGAGGTACTTAATCTGTGGTGCATTATAATTCTCAAGCCCATGTGCATCTCTCCCAGATCCCATCATCCCACACTATCTGTGCCAGAGCGTCCTGGGCTCCTACATGATGAGTACAGGGCTTGTAGTGATATGGCAAAGGGAATGGCTTTAAACTGAGAGACAATAGGTTGAGACTGGACATTAACAAGAAGTTCCTTACTGTGGAATTGGTCAGGCTGTGGCACAGGGTGCCCAGAGAAGCTGTAGCTGCCCCTGGATCCCTGGAAGTGACCAAGGCCAGGTTGAACAGGGCTTGGAGCAGCCTGGGATAGTGGGAGGTGTTCCTGCCCATGGCAGCGGAAGATGAATGAGATGAGCTTTGATGTCCCTTCTGACCCAAACCAGTTTGTGAATCTGTGATTCTTTGAGGGCAGGGTGGTCAGGAAACCTGTAGGAAGTCAAGTTTTGTTTCTTCTTCAGTTCCTCCCCTATGCCATTTTCAGTTCCTCTTTCCCCTATAAAGCTGCTATAGGAATTGGAGTCCAAGTGTTGTGGGGAAGGGATTGCCCTGGGACCAGTTAGGGGCTCTAACACAGCAGTGGTCCCAACATTCAGTGGATCTTCCTCTGCAGTCTCCATGGGGGTATAAGTCCAGCCTAGTCACATTCCTTTCTAAAACGAAGGGGAGAGGTCCACACATACTCCATGCTGTCTTGGTTCCAGCTGAGATAGTTTCCTTCCCCATAGCTGGTACAGAGCTGAGTTTAGATTCAGGGTGAGAATATTTTTGATAACACACTGATGATTTAGTTGGTGCTCAATAGTGCTCACTCTAAATGAAGGACTTTTCAGTGTCCTGTGCTGTGCCAGCAGGGAGCTGCAGAAGGAGCCAGGAGGGAGCAAGGCCAGGACAGCTGACGCAAACTGTCCAGAAGGATATTCCACAGCACAGAACATCATTCCCAGTATATAAACTGGGGGACTTGGCCAGGAGTGACCAAATGCTGCTCAGGGAAGGGCTGGGCATGTGGCAGCAAATGGTGTTCAATTGTACTGTGCATCACTTGTCTTTCTTGGGTTTTATTCCTTTCTCTTTTTGTTACCTCCTGTTTCTTTGTCATTGTCATTATTATTATCATTATGTTTTACTTTGTTTCCATGATTAGATTGTTCTTCTCTCATGAATTTTACTTTTTTTTCCAAGTCTCCTCCCCATCCAAGGGGTGGGAGGCAGCAAGTGGGTGGCTGTGCAGTGCTGAGTTGCTGGCTGGAGTTAAACCACAATACATGCACATAAAAGCAAATTGTTTCCCCATTGTTTACAAGAACTTCAGCATTTGGCAGTGCTAAGATTTCCTCTCGACTATCATTGATAGAGACCTCTGTGCTCACAGCACTTCTTGATTGGCAAAATCAGAAGCAAAGGTAGAAATATTAGCAAACAAAAAAAAAAGAATTAACAACTGCAAAACGTAACACTTGTATGTTTTTTGAAGTGATACACATTTTGGCAGGGACTACAGCTAAAACACTGGGTTAACTTTGCTTTTTATACTGTTTCCATCCAACATTTTCATTGTATGCCATCCACACCTGTCTCTTGGCATGCCTTTGTTTAAGAATGCAGCCATGGCACTCACCTGTAAAAGACTCCTGCTTTTCCTGCAGTCCAGCAAGGAGACATGAAGCAACACAGAGAATGTGGCTGAAGGGATGTTGGGGCAATTTAGAGGTTCACTTAATCAAGCTGGTAATGTCTGTCCTTGCAGGGCACTGGCGCTGACAGTGCAAAGTGGAGGAATACCATGGGCCCCTAAAGTGACTTGAATTTAATTGTGACCTGCTTGGCACTGTATGGAATCACTGTAGGGTCGCAGTAAGAAGTAGGGGCTGAAGGGAGCTAGGGACTTCAGTTCCTGAAGGGAAAGAAGGTGTTAAGTACAGAAGCGGCGAGCGTGCGGCAAAAATGTGTGAAATCTTGATCTTCTGAAACAGAACCCAGGGCTGGATTACCCCAGATTCCTCTTTACGAGGTTTTCACGCACAACAGAGATAGTCTGGTGCAGCTTTGTTACTTTCAAGGCCAGATATCCATGAAGGGAACAGAAGGGACCCAACCTGCTGCCGTATTCTTCCGGAGCTGGTACACTCCCACACGGCAGAGTTTACTTTTGTTCAGTGTGCTTTTGCAAACAATAACAGGGGACCATTAATTCCGTGGTGGAGGAGCTGTCCCAGGGTTTGTTCCAGTACTCTGTGCTATCCAGTGGAGCATACTGGGAGAGAGTCTGGTTTTGTGGTTCAAAAGATAGCTTGGGGCTATCCTATGTTCCCTTCTGATCTGACTTTCTCTGCATATGTTCGCAGCCTGGAGAAGGGACAGGTCTGGGGATACCTAATTGCAGCCTTCCAGTACCTGAAGGGAGCTACAAGAAAGATGGAAAGAGACTTTACAAGAGCCTGGAATGACAGGATGGTGGTGAAAGGCTTTAAACTGAAAGAGCACAGGTTTAGGTTGGATATTAGGAAGCAATTCTTTACTGTGGCGGTGATGAGGCACAGATGAAGGGAGAAATGGACTGAAAATCTTTGAGTGTATTGGAATCTCTAGAATGCCAAACCACATCATTTCTTTCCAGATGTGTGTCTGGTTAGACTTTACATTATCTAGATATTGACTTAATAGGTGGTTTTTGTTTTTTTTTTTCTTTTCTCAGCAGAAACCCCGAAAGGCAACTCCTCAGCCAGGAGAAGATACCTTGAACGGGCACCTTCCCCCCGGCTGGCAGAGCTACATGTCTCCCCAGGGTCGCAGGTACTATGTGAACACCATCACAAATGGTAAGTGGGGGTGGCTCTCCAGTAAATGTTTCACCCTACCAGCACAGATCTGTTTCAGGAAATCATCTTGCTAATTGATTTTAATAACAAATTAGATGCAGAGTCAAATTAATATGATCCTGACACTGATGCCTTGGGTTTTAAATTTATATTTTTTCAAATCCTGTACTGCCCACTGTAACTCTGCAGGTCCCTGTAGCTCGTTCAGTGCTGTTCTCTCATGCTCACACTGACATAACAAAGCCTCTCCAGCTCGCTCTCCAAGGACACCCAGACTGTCCTGGACCTAAAATGTGTAAACCACCATCTCAGAAAGGGGGGGGTAAGCTTAGAGAAATGACATCATTAGCTAAAGTTTTAATTGGCAAATTTATGCTGATATGAAAATGGACCAAATCTATAAAAGCGTGAAGAACTCGTGACCTGTCATCCACCTTGGGATCCACTTGGGCAGGAGACTCTGGACTTCCAAGAGTGTACCTTCGAAGGCCTTTCAAATAAATGCCTCCTTTATTCCCTTATTCCTGTCTGGTCTCTGGTTTTAAGTAGCCATTTAAGGCCTCAACACTTTATGAAAGAAAATACAAGATTTAGTCTTATGATCCTCTGTCATCTTAATTCTGACCATCAGAAGACATCTGAAACGTTTACAAAAGGCAGAGAATGTAAAGTAGAAATGCCCAAATGTTTTAGAATATGAAAACTGTTAAAGATAGAATTTTTACCACATTCCTTATTTCCTTTACATGGAGATATTTATCTCTCTATATGTATACATACATGTAAAGTAGTTTGATAGAACATCAGATACCACCAGAGCAGCATTGAGGAAAACAGAAACAGTACTAGTCAGACTCAGCTTGCCCATGGAGACAAGGAATGGAAAACACATGTAATGGGACAGCACAGACAAAGCTTTCAGTCTATATTTGTGTGTTCTGTTCACTGCCGTGTTGGTAGAGAAGCAGACTTAACTCACGATCTTATCACCTGCCCAAGACCTGTCAAACTTGTATCACCTCCAGGTTACCTAACACTCTGTGTCGACCTGCTCTTCTCACCATGAGCTCACAGCAGCATTGCAAAACAGGGTCTTGTGACCAGCAAATCCACATTTCTTTAGCGAAAAGAAAGCCAGGGTGATGTGAAGGAGAGGACAGCAGGAGCTAACCTTTTTCACAGCGAAGTTGCAGCCATCAGGAATGACCCCTGGCATTCCTTTGTCTCACTCACAAGGAGAGCCACAGGCTGTCCCAATGCACCTCATGGTCTGTTCAGGGACTGATGTGTTTTATTTCAGGCCTTGAACTTTGCCAAGTCATTATTTACTGGGGTTTGATGCACTCATATCTTACAAGATGCTCTCTCAAGAAGGTGCATTTCCATTTAACCCTGCCTCTGAAGCCCAGTTTGCTCTGGCTGATGGACAGCATCCCCTGCACAGCTGAGGAGATCAGCAGGAGTTAGATACCCCATCCCCACTGCAGTTCAAATGTGGGTGAGGAGGTGATTATACTCAATTCTGAGCTCAGATATATACTCAATTCTCACTGTGATGGACCCATACTCACTGGGTTGAGGCCAGATAAATCCAGTAAGAGGCAGATGCTGTTTGTTTTGTGCTAAGAGCTCTTGTCACAGGGACCCTGCCTCAGAGAGGTGGGTGGCTGGGACTAAGTTTCTCCATAATATCAGGCAGTTTTGTACTTCCCTCACAAAAGTTACAAGCAATATAACAAGGGCCAGTTGCCATATCCTGCTTGGGAGCTCAGGCCAGAAATCAGGAGATTTCTGATTCCTCTAGGAAGGGAGGATAACTTTGGCACAGGCTGAACAGGGAGGTGGGGGAATCTCCGTCCTTGGAATATCTCAGAAGCTGCCTGGACAGAGCTGTGGCTGATCTGTTGTTAGCAGTGATTCTGCTCAGAGTAGCTGGGCTGAAGACTTCCAGAGGTCACTTCCAACCCGTCTTTCTCAGGAGAATGCCCAAACCACCTGTGGTTGTGCTCTCAGCTGTTACAGCATTGTGTGGTTCTCAGAATAACAGCATGTAAGAGAGGGTAGAAGTGAGGTTTCTGTGTTCTGAGCCTTGCTTTAGGGATCACTTGTTCAAGTTCTGTTTAGATGAGAATCTCCCCAGAGCAGTTGTAAGGCCAGTTGGCTTTAATGTTAGGCTTCTTCTTTCCTATGCTGGACTCAAGAATCCTGCATTTCTGAGCCTCCCATAGTTCTATGAGGGCTGTAGCATTTTGTTGGACAACAGGAATCTCCTGCAGCATGTACAGGGACACTCAACCACCTCCAGCTGAGTTGGTGTTACTGGCAAGCTCAGCTTGTCTCAGCCTGCTCAGTTAGAATATGCTGCTGCCTCAAAGTCTTCTAGCTGAATAGAGACTGCATGGTGGTTTGTCAGCTGGGTGATACTCCTTGAGAGTATTTTTGCTCTAGTTGGGCTATATTGCATGATCAGACTCTGATCTCAAATGCCTGTGCTTCCTCAAAGTGGTTTATGTGCCAGAAATCTGTCACCTGTGGTGTCATCGAGGCTTCAGACAATGCAGAATGCAACCTCCAGGCCTTTTGGATGAAGTGTGTGGTGAAGCCTTACCCAGTCCTGGCATGAGCAGCTGTGTGGACACTGTTTTGATTTAATCTGACTAATTGGCTTTGACCTTTGATCCTGCAAAACTTGTAGTTCAGGACTATCCATCGGCTCATGTTGGTTAAGTTTCATGTTTATACACTTTCTTCCTTGACTGTGCTACTGTCATGAGTCATGTGAGCCATGCAGTCACCAAAAAGTCACATTTGGCATGTGAGACTTGCTCCCAACAGTGGGACTACACTTTGACACTTAGGATGTGTTTTCTGGGTTTGGGCCATAGGATAAGTCAAGGACAATATGCTATAAGCCTTAAACCTGCAGTCTCCATCTTCCCTGTGGTAGAGCTGCGCTGGCATGGGTAATGTTTATTGCCAGTTTCACAGACTGGACAGCTCACTGCTGACTTGTCTGAACTGCTTATTTGTCCTGTCACTGCTGCAGCTGCTGCTGGGAGTACCAAGATAAACACTGGCAGTGTTTGTCACGAGGGCACGGTGCTGGCACACATCTCTGTCCCAGGGCTCCACGAGCCTCTGTCCTGCTTGGTCTCCTTTGCACCATTGTTTCAGCAGCAGGAGCCAGGTCTCCATCAAGGTGTGGATGTACTTCTAGGCTGCTCTCCATTTACCAGATGATGAAAGTACACTGAAGCATTTGAGAGAGGGGTCCCTGTTTAATGCATACACATTAGGTGTGTGTGCACATCTCTGAACTCAGAGGTCAGTGGAAGACAGCTGGCTGGCCTTCAGTGGCCTTCACAGATCACTCCAGCCTTCAGTGGACTGTCTAATTAAAGGTCTCCTTCTCATCATTACCCACCAACAGCAGTTGATGCAAAACTCTTGGTGTATAAGGTCACAGCCACTTCTCAGGTCTCCCAGGGACCAGGAATCTCTTTATGGAGAGGGTTGAGAAGGAAGGAAGCAAGCAAGGAAGGAAAGGCTCCTCTCCGTGGCACAGAGCATCCAGCAGTGTCCTGAGCTCTCCTCAGCTGGAGCCCTCCCAGCAGTTCCTTGGAGCTCTGCCTTGCCCATGTGCTGTGTGCACCCAGGGGATCCTGTCCAGCTGCTTTCATCCAAGGATTCTCCATCCAGGGATGCAGCTGCTGAGTCCCTGATGACAGCATCCTACTGCAGGCCACCTCTGATCCCACTTTTCCAGAGCCTAGAGGGATGCAGTCTTGGCCCTCCACTAAAGGCAGTTAATTGCTGGAGTGCTCCACTCTGGCCTTTCCTTCAGGGCTGGTGTCAGACAGCAAATGTTGCACTGCATTTTAGGTTGAGCAGTGCTCTGTGAGGTCTCTTGGAGCCTGGAGCACACAGATCCATAACTCTGCTTTCTTTTTGCACATGTCCCTGAGGCATTGCCATCCTGCAGCCTCCCTTTGGTTGCCCCTTCCATCCCAGGTCTCTCTCATATGAGGTGGAAGGGAGTCACAGAGCAGTATGGTGAGCATACTGTGGAAGCTCCAGGCACTGGGTTCACTGTCTGTTCGTGTAAATGTTGTATTTGGACATCCTCAGAGTGGCATGTCCTTCACTTGCAGCTCTCCAGCTGTCCTGGGTGTCCAGCTAGTTGCCTTGCCAGTCAGTGGGAGACAGATCGCAGGGCAGAGAGAGGGGATTCATCCAGCTCAGGGCTGTGGCTGAACCCTGGGTCAGTACAGAGCATCCTTCTTGCCCCATTCTGGGGCCTTGCTGGCACTCACTGCCTTTCTAAGGGGGAATGCTATCCAGAGCAGGTTTTCTTGGCAGGTCTGTGGCAGTTTTAGCATTTCCATCATTGAAAAGTACTGGTGAGAGGAGGTACAGGACTGTGGCTAAATATTTATCCAGCATCCAGGCAGGGTCTGTGTGAAGGGGTAGGGGACCTGTGTGAAGGAAAGGCAATGCATTGATGGGAAAACAGGTCTTTAAAGCAGCAAAGAGAGTCTGAAAGCTGACTAAAGGGAAAACAAAGCAGGAACCATAGTTAAATTACAGTAAGCTGCTGCAAAACTGTTTGGCAGCTCATCCTCAGAGCGTGGTCATCAATGGTCCCTTGTCAAAGGGGAGTTTGTACTGAAGGGAATCCTGCAGTGATCTGCCCGAGAATTCATTCTAGGCACTATTTCCAGTGATGAATGGCATGTTGACATTGAGAGCACTTATTCAAACGATAACTTTTAACTGGAGCTGGAAGAGAACACAGTGTTCTCTCCTGCATAGAACAGGCTCAGAATTCCCAATCACCCTGGAATAGGAGGATGCTGTTCAGGAAAGATATATTTAAGATCAGAGATTTCATCAAAAATAATTAAATGGCAAAGACAGGCAATGGAACAGTTTACAGATGAAGACATTGGGGCTCTGGAGGATCTAAAGTTGAGTGAGAGCCAGCAGTGTTGTGCTAGTACAAACCAGCCAGCATTTTCCATTGTATAAATAGGAGTGTTGTCTGTGAGGCATGAAGTAAGCCTCCAACTTTACAAGGAAATTATAAAGCCTCAGCTGGAATATTTTATCTTGTTTGGACTCCACACTTCAGGAAATGTGTGAGTCAGCTGGAGAAAGCCCAGAAGAGAGTAGCAAAAATGATGGAAGATGTGGAAAACATAGCCTGTGGGTAAATGCTGAGAGATTGGGGTGTCTGCCCTTAGAAAGCAAAGACATGGACAGGGTCATGAAAGGAGGCTTAAAGTGCATAAAATGCCATTAGGGAGCCGGCTTTGCAATACCTGTCATCACTAGAAGATACAGTAACACATTGCAATTGCAAGCAGGACACCTAACCCTTCCAAGCTCTCTTGGAAGTGAAGTGTGGGAGTAGAGAGTTGCCTGGGAGTCCGAATCACTGGAGCAGGTTATGCAAAACCATGAAAATTCATGTTGGCCTTGCTCTGGGGTAGAGCAGGGACAGTATGACTTCCTGAAAGCCCTGTCAGGCCTGTTTTTTCAGTCTGTGAAGCCTAAACTACATGAAAAATATTCATCAATGTAGAAAACGACGAATGCCTGGGACTCAGTGGAAGTCATTCTTTATTTGGTGGCAACACAAGTATGCACTCCCATTCCTGGGGAGGGGAAATGGAATTTTAGGGGCCAGTGACGTCTTGATTCTTCTGAGCCTTCAGAATACAACAGATGCCTCCCTTCTCATGAGACATTATTGTTATTGTCACCATTATTTCCAGTGGTTAGTGTCCTTCCACACTGGGATTATCTGCCTTTGTTATACATCTTAAGCCTGAGATGAGCTCCGTTGGTCAGAGCAGGGTGCTAATAATGCCAGGGTGGTGGGTTTGATCCCCATATGGGCCATTCACTTAAGGGTTTGACTCCGTGGTCCTTCTGGGTCCCATCCAACTCAAGACTATTTTGTGATTTTATGTTCTTACCTGACCGTAACAGAATTTCCACCATGTGTCGTCGTGTGGTCTAATTTTCATTGTCTTTACAGGAAAAACACAAGGAGTTAGTTCTTAACTAGAAAGAATATATGAGACGGTGTTCTTATGTGGAAGAAAGATGTTAGGAAAATCATTAATGAAGGAATTGGGGTGACCCTGAAACAAACAGGTGTGCAGAGGTAAATGAGCCAGATGACAAACAGCACATTGCTGTCCATCTCCACCTGATGGTCCCACCAGATAAACTCTCCACACTCATCATCCTTTGAAACAGGTTCAATCCTGAAACTGTCATAAAGTTACTCTGAGCTGTGTAAGATCTGCACAATGAAGTCCAAGACAATTTCAGTACACCTAAGGTTTTCTCAGCATGGCCTTGCCACAGGGAGGTTGAGTCTGCAGCAGTGACATTACAGGGAGATGCCTGGAATGTGTCTTGTGCAACCTCTAGAGACATCCCTGCTTGTCATGTCAAAACACAAGAAAGAGTGCCCAGACTTCACAGCCACTATGTGGTTAATGAGTTGCTCAGTGTCTGTGGGAGGGGTTTACAATTGTGTGTGGGTGGTAGATTCAGCAGGAAAATATTTCATTATGCTGAAGAAACTCTCTGATGGGCTGCAGCTGCAATACCTCTTGCATTAGTCAAACAATTGCACTCCAGCTACCTTGCCCATCACATTAAAGATGATTTATGTACTTATGGCACCAGTGTTTGTGTGGCTCACTGCCACCTTGCTTTCACAGCTGAGGTCAACCTTACACGGTGTGTTCTTATTTCCAGCCTTTTCTTGTCTTTGATGTAAGGTCCTTCCCATTTACTAAACAGCATTTTATCTCCTGGAAAGCAGGAATTTTGCTTTCATGTTATCTTGATTCTAACTAAGGTCCATATATTCTTATCATCACAAACACCATTAGTTAAATGCCAACTGCAACAGTAAGTTCTGGGGCACTTCTGAAAAGTGTGGCTGAAAGTGGTCATTTCCTTGAAAGGTCTCTGAGTTGAGTGGCTTTTTTCATGCCTCAGCAGCTACAGTCAACTCCAATTAAACTTAAGAACTGCAGCTCAAATAGTAAGTCACCTATGGAGACACCAAAGAGATGCCAAGCATTTTTATTACGTTTTTTCCCAGTTAAAACGTTTCAGTGACAATTTAGCTCTGCTACAGGATGCCCTAGCTAAAGGGTGGTGTAGGGAAGCTGCCTTGGTAAAGTGGCCTAAAACCTAGAAAAACAAAGCATGTCTCAGAAAGTGCTGGAAATAACATTATTATCACTGCTAAGCCTGCAGTGAAGGGCTCGCTTTTGTCACATGGTGTTTGCAAAAGGAGGGGATATCCCAGTAATCATTTTGAAAGATCAAGTGAGAGCTCCTGTCAGCAGCTTTTCCCATGCTGTGGAGGTGGCCATGAGCACCTCTGCATGCAACACGTGGACAGAACAATTCAGGAACTCCTGGATGGTGCCTGTCTCCATGGTGTGTCTTTCAATATTGACGTGAAAAGCTGTTTGGCAGCCTCAAAAGTCTCTCTTTTGTTGAACTGCCCGTGGGATGGAAGTGGATTTCAGTTCTGACACTGCAGCTCCTGCTGAGCAAGTTCATGTGCCACCTGGTATTCTGCTTTCAGCACTTGTGTGCTTGACTCTCATGTTTGATGCAGGTGCAGAGAGATCTGCATCGGTCACTTCTGCCCACTTTTTTTGTCTCTTTTTATTAGGTGTGAGGAAGGAGGTAAAGGCCACAGTTCTGGGAGGCCCATGGAGGAGTGTGAGGTCACTGCAGTTCAGAGGCTCTTGCATGGGCTGGTGGTTTGGACCTTTTGAGCTGATACTGCTACAGGTGACCCATGCAGGATTCAGTACTGCAGAGCTCAATGGACCAAAATTTGGGAGCACAAAGATGAAGAAGCTTCTGTGTTGAGTCAGGAGAGTCCACAGCCTTTGGTCTGCAGGAGGTCGGGTCTGGTCTGAGTCAGTTCTGTGGACTGATGTAGAGGTGAGACCTCCTCATTCCAATGAAACAAAATCTCCTTGTGCTACACATCCTCTGTGGAACAGAAGGAAAAATATTTTCATTGCTCTCTCATTCACCCACTCCTTCTACTTCAAAAGTTTTGAATGGTTCACACCAGTCTCAGGGCACTCTGATGTTCCCTCCTTACATGCCCAAACCCCCACATTCCCTTGGCCATTCCTTGGGGCTTTTTTCTACCACACACACAGTATCAAGAAATGAAGTGCCATGAAACCTTTTCCAGTTCATCACAAATGTGGGGAAGATTGTAGCCAGAAAAGGGACATGAGTTGTGAGACCCCTGACAGTTCTCTGCTCCTGGCTGGTGAGGTGAGGTTCAGAGCATGCTGGCTCCAGGCAGATGGGAGGTTTGGGCTGGGAGTGCACTACTGTGCTGTTAAAGGAAACCTGTTTCCGAAGCAGGGCTGTTTGCCCTCCCTCTGAGTCACAGGGACAACCAATCTTTACCCTGTGGGGAGCCATGGGCAGGCCACAAACCTTGCTGAGAGCCTATGGAGATGCAGAGGACAAGCAGAGAAATGTTACAGAGAGTTTCAAACTGTCTGCAAGGTGTTTCCTGCCTGCCATTGGCAAGGGCAAAGTGAATCCAAAAGAGAGGAGTTAAGACTGTGTGGGCCTGTTCCACCCTTCTGCAAATGTGACTTGAAGTTCTGCTTGTTTTCAGGACCAGTTTGGGAGAAGTTTGCAGGGTTTCCTCTTGTGGCATTCAGAGGGGACATGTTCTGTTGCTGTTCTTCATCCATGTGCACCTTCATCCTTGACCTGAGCAGCCTGCACAGCTTCAGGTTATTCAGGGCAGAAACTGGGTTTGGAGCTGCTCAGCATCACAGGTTTATTGCTGTTAAAGCCAAAATAAACTCCAAATCTATTTATAAAGATGTGAGTTAGCACCGTTAGCTGGGTGAGACATGGCAGGTGCTGCAGATCTGTGAGACCAGGAAAGGTTTCTGCACAGTAAGCAGACCCAGAGGTCTGCCAGCTTGATCTGCCCCATTCTTGTAGTTTAGACAATGAAACTATGGAGCATTTAGCTCCTAAAATAGAACTACACATGACACTGTGCCAGGGTACTAAATCCATTCCTGAAAGGAATATAAGCACACTCGTGAGGGATTGTGCTGGTACGTAAAGCCCTGATGTTTGGCTGATGTTGTAAGTTCAAACTGGAAAGCAGCTCCTTCAGCCTTAGAGTGCTGCTGCATTCATGGAAGAGACACCAACAACTCATTTTTCAGCTGCCACAGTGTGATCACAAAAATCCTCTGCTTCAGGATGTCCTCAGAAGCCATGTTTCTGGACTAACACAACATCCCAGAGTGTGTGGCTCTCTGAAGGCCTGGCCCATTATGTCATTTCTCATTCTGCCAAACAGAAGTGAACTTTCTTCCCCCAAACACCACAGGTTTGCACTTTCCTTTGGTAGGAAATGTTTCACCACATCCGTGAAAACCCTCTCTGGTTCCATTGGCCAGTATAGCTTGGACCTTGTAACTCTTTTTCCTTTTACTACGTCATTTCAGTTTTAACAAGTGGTTTTCTCCTGCCCTGCTGTTCAGTAACCAAATTCCACAGAACCACGGAATGGTTTGGATTGGAAGGGACCTTGTGCCAGCTCCCTGCAGGGGACACGTTCCACTAGACCAGATGGCTCCTAGCCCTGGCCTTGGGTATCTCCCAGGGCTGCAGTACTTCTTTTTGTTCCCAATCCTCCTTCACAGTCGAGAGTTGTCTGTAAGTTCACTGGTTTCTTCACAGAGAGAGCCCCTGTAATGCATCTGCCTTTGCTGAGCCCTGGGCTGAGCCCTGGGCTGACACCTGAGCTTTTGGGGACACAGCCAGGTGTGCTGTGGCAGGAGCTCTAGGAACATGCCAGTCTAGCCAAATTACTGGGTCATCCCTCTCGAAGAAACTACTGGTTATTCCTTCCCCACACTGCCTAAATGGTCTAATTAACATGTGGCTGATAAGGGAGGACAGAACCTGTTGGTGTTGGTTTGCCAGTGCTAAATTGCACTGAGAGTACAAGGCTTTCTCTTGACTGGAACATCATCTGGGGAAAATTGTGTGGGATATAAAATCTAAGACCATATGGAATAGCTGTCCTAATAGCCACGATCACTATTTTACCACAGGGTTACAAGTAGTCTTCTGAATTTCCAAGCACCAGGATCAAAGGCTCCATGTGGTACTCTCAGACAGGACTCTGCTATATCAGACAGTGCATTATCTCTCAACAAGCCTTCTCTGTGTCTCTGTGAAAAAAGTCATCCCCCCACTCACTTCTAATCCCCACTCTCACTTCTCATCATGACTAAGCTGCAGAGAAATTGGTAATGTTAGAGTTTTACCTTGGTAAATGTAGTTGCTTCCAGTAGATGGCATTCCAGCAGTGCAATCCTGATCCAGATTAGTTCCTATCCCTGCTTGAGCTGCCAGAATAATCCCTGCACAGAAATGGACTTTTTTTTTTCCTAATGGTCAAAATAAATGGAGTTAGAACACTCTTGTTCTTTTCCTGCCCAATTAAAGATGTTTTTTCTATTTTATAGGATTGGGTTTTTTTATTTTTCAACGAGCTTAACTCCAAAGTAATTTTATTTTGGAAAATTTGTCAAGACACTGAATGGTTTGGATTGGACTCACAAAACTGCTAACCACTGGGCACTGCTCTTTCATGTGTGAATTTTCTGCCCTCAAGTTATGTGTCTGGGTCCTCTGTGTGGCAGAGAGGAAGAATGAGGCACTGTACTCCACAGCAGCCAGCAGGCAAAGCAGAGACCAGTTACAAGAAGCAGCTGATAATTTTCACAGAATCACAGAATATCCTGAGCTGGAAGGCACCCATAAGGATCATCCAGTCCAGCCCTTGAGTGAATGGCCCCTATGGGGATCAAACCCACACCCTTCATGTGAGCACCATGCTCTGGCCAACTGAGCTGTGTCTCTTTAACCAATTAATTACATTTCATATATATTTGGTAGGTTTTTAGGTACATTCCTCTGTAGGGTCTCAAAAATGCTGGGGACAGATATGCTTGCAGGAAACCCTGAAGCCAAATATGAATACTGCTAACGCCAGTCAGTGCTGACAAAACTCAATTACTTCACTGACTGCACTGGGTGAAGCATCAGTGGGCATCACATCCCCTCCCCACAGATCTCAACTCACATTATTAATTAATCAATCAATAATTTATAATTAAAAAAAAACCTACAAGACACCTGGGTATTGTATTGTTTACCTTTTCCCTACAGTAAATTTAAATTAGAATTAATCTTTATTTAACCATTCACTTGTGGATTGTAAGCCAAGACAAGCTGACTCATAAGAGACAACTCTTTGCATTTCATTTTGCTTCTGTGTAGTTAAAACACTTCTCAGTGCTTCTTTATTGACCTAGCATGGAATTTATTTACTTCCTACCCAGTTCACAAAACCAGACTAAAATTTAAATATTCCCCCGCGATTCAGCAGAGCCTCTAGTTCATCAGCTTTTGAGGGAAGAAAAAGCTCCAAGTATTTTTCTTTGCAAGTAAAAGCAAGCTGTGGCTTGGGGAGGGGATGAGAGGGGAGGGACAGGGAGAGGCAGGGCATGTGTCTAAGGGATATTACAGGTGTACATTACCTGCTTCCATCTGGGATCTGTAATCCTGAGTTCTTTCCTGAAATAAGGATCCTGGCACAACCCTCGAGGACATCCCTCTGCAGATAGATGTACACACATACACATAGACATCTATATGCATATGTACATGAATGGATATATAATAACATTCTGTTTGATGCCCAAATAAGCACTAACCCAGGACAGGAGGCCTTACGTACCCTGAGGGAGGTGCTCACTGCCAACCCTAAACTGTTAATCATCAAGGGCTCTCCTCCATCACCACTTGACCGTGGTCATACACAAATACTGACACAGATGCAGGATTTCAGGCTTTGGCAGAATTAGGTGGTTGTTGATTGGGATTTGGGAGACAGCAGTTTCAAATAAAGCCACCAAAGTAGTCCTTGGACTTGATTACAGTGACTTGCTTATTTTCTCATTTGATACCATCTGGCAATCAGTATTGTTTAGTTGATTTGGAACTGACCTCTGCAGTCAAAAGGAATGGTGCCTTGGGCTTTATAGCTGGGCTTCTGTGGAAGTTGCTGCTCTCACTCCACTATCTTCTGTTCACAACTTTTAAAAAAAAGTTTTGCACTTAAATCTTTTGTTTTCAGCATGTGGTCAAAAACAGTTTTTCATTTACTGAGAAAATGAGCAGAATGGTTAAACTGCAGAGGCAACTGAGGGGGGAAAGCAGCAGAAGTCATTGGAGTGTCAAAACTGGTGTGACAGATATTTGTATATTCCAGCTGCTAAGTGGCCTGGGTCGGAAAAAGGAAATTTTCCAGGGAAATATTTCTGGGAGGAAAAAGGGTGCTATGGCTTACATATGTGTCACTGAAACCTCTCTCTGAGTCACTCACAGCTGCCTTTCATGGAGAGAGCAGGGGCAGAGGCACTGCCACTGCTTGGTGCCTGTCCCCATGGCTGGCACACTGCAGTGCCTGCAGTGGGCTGTGGGCAGTGCCTGCGCTGGGCTGGACTCCACTCCACCTGGAAAGGCACTCAGGGCAGGTCAGGTGAGTGTTCCCAGGCAGTGATGTGGAAGAACCAGTGATGCAGCTTCCAGTCTGCTCTGTCTCCACCCATCCCAGCTGGCAGCTATAGCAGGAAGAGATGAGGGGAGAGAGGAAGTGCAGGGAGGTTCAGGAATCTTCCTCACGGGATGAGAACCTGGTTCAGAGGACAGTGAGGGTCAGACCCACTGGTTTATGCGTAACAGTTGTAACTGGTGTGCGTGCAAAAGCCTCCATCACCCTCACACTGGTGTTTCCCTTCTACAGAAACGACGTGGGAGCGGCCAAGCAGCGTGCCTGGCACTCCAAAGAGCCCTGTGTCACAGAAGAGTTCTGCAGGTACTGTTTGATGCTGTCCACAGGGTGAATCTGCTGCTCAGCAAAACAGAGTGCTGTGATACAGTGGGATATAGACTTGGTGTATATATAGAATCATAGAATGGTTCAGGCTGGAAGGGACCTTAAAGATCATCTTGTTCCACCCCCCTGCCTTGGGCAGGGACACCTTCCACTGTCCCACGTTGCTCCCAGCCCCATCCAGCCTGGCCTTGGACACTTCCAGGGATCCAGGGGCAGCCACAGCTTCTCTGGGCACCCTGTGCCAGGGCCTCACCACCCTCACGGATTTTCTCTTAATCTCTGATCTCAGTCTACCCTCCTGCATCTTAAAGCCATTGTCCCTTGTCCCATGGCTCTAGACTCTTACCTAATGTCCCTTTCCATCACTCCTGTAGCCCCATTAGACACTGGAAGGGGCTCTAAGGTCTCCCTAGACCCTTCTCCAGGCTACACAGTCATGAGAGTGTAGCAAAGCAAACATGGTGGGGCTTTCCCTTCTGATACATCTTCTGGACTTTTGTTTCCCTGACAGTCCATTTGCTGTCTGGGTATCTAAAGTGTCTGCTCAAGAGCTGGAGCAGCTCCTTCTGGGAGCACAGAGGCAAAAAGTGGCCCAACAAGCACTTTCTCAGTTCTGCTTTCTGACAGGGCAGGGAAATCAAAGAGCTGCAGATGCACATGGGCTGGCTGATGCTCTTCCATGCAGAGCATATGTACAGTATGGCATGTGGTGGCTACAGGGGTGACCATATAAATCATCTCTGCCTTGACTTGAGGTTGCAGGGAAGCAAGTAACAGAGTCAGATGCATAACTGTGCTGACACTGGGTACTGCAGAATGATGAAGCAAAGCAAAAATTACTCTAGAAGAAAAAGTGTTAAATGTAAAGGCCATTGCTGGCAGCTGACTGTAAATAATGCAGGCTAGAGGATGTTTTCCTCAGAAATTTTTAAAAGGATGTCCCTCTTTATTGGCAGAGTTGGTAGTCTGTGTGAAGATTGTGCATTTCATTTTGACCAAAGGATTTTTAATGTAGTTGAGTATCTTGTTTTAACACTACTTAGGGCATTATTCTTTCCTCAGCATATTAAAAAAAAAAAAAACAAAATGGCAATTTATAGTTCCATGCATGAACCACAAACATCTTACAAGGCTTGCCTTCTTGACATGAAAACTCAGCTCCCTTAGACTTGTAGTTTTTATGGATGCCAGGTGCCCAGAGAGCCACTACATCACTCTCCTTCTCAGGTGAATTGGGGAGAAAAATCCAACAAAAGGCTCGTGAGTTGGGATAAGAGTAGGGAGAGATCAATCACTGATTACTGTAATGGGCACAGCAGACTCCACTCAGGAAAATGTTTAATCTGTTACTAATCAAATCAGAGTAGGGTAATGAGAAATAAAACTAAGTCTTAAAACACTGTGATCTATATCTGCATGTTCAGTTATGGGTTTCGTTGTTAAATTTGTGCAATTTTTCATTTGCTATCAGCAGCAAGCCTGCTAACTCTCCCTCTGTTCTTACAGTGAATGGCTACTACATCTCTGGGTCCCCAGTACAGCAACTCGACTCAGGTCACACGAGCCTCCGAAAAGCCAGTGGGGACCCCCAGGTAAGTTTTGGGAAAAAGCTGAACAGCAGAATCCAAGGGTAAATGTGTTTCTACTTAAGTAGTTTAGGAATCCACTCAGAGCAGGAAGTCAAGGAGTCATTTTCTTTTAGAAACTCTCAGATCAGACAGATTTGTTGTATGTAGAATAGTTAGTCTTTGTGTCCAGCTGGTAAAACAGTAAAAAACGCCAAGATCCTTTGGATTTTTTTTGTCCTATCAGTCCTTTCTGAAAAATCCACCAGGCCACTTCAGTCACTATTAACAACCCTATGAATTTTCTTGCCACTCCAGCCTGAACCCTGGGCCTGTGTCCAGCACAGTCCTCTCTTTACACTTGCACATCCGCCCATATCTGTATCTCATTGTATTTTCCTGCAGCTCCAGCTTTCCCTCCCAAAGACAGTATTCACAAAGAATTTGTCCAAAGCTTTTTTCTCAATGACTTCATCCACTCTGGCCTGTCCTTTCACAGCCCCTCCTCAGTGCCTCACCCAGCACATCACCCCGAGTTAACCTACAGGATGCTGACCTGTGGACAGTTGGCCTCCCCTGCCTTTATCCAAATTCCCAGTAAATATCTCTGCACTTTTTCTTGCAGCACGTCATATCCCTGGGACAGACTTCACCACAGGTCTGCAGATGCAGCACGGGGCCCTCTTCCAGCTCCTCCCATGAAATTCTTTGCTCCCTGCCAAAACATCACCATAATGTGATTGCCACAGCTGGTGGATCACACTCCGCTTGGGATGTGCTTCCCCACCCTCTGGCGTTTCCCCCAGTGGTCCCAGACCTGAATTTTCTGGTTCATTTCTGTGTGAAAGTGGCGAAGTCCTTTTGCAGTGCAACTCCTTAAATACCCTTGGGGAAATGTGTGTTTGATTGGTGTGCTGCTGCCACGTGGACCTGGCTTGTCTGGTGCTCTCAGTGTCCCTCTGACAGTCTCTGTTTCTTGGTCTAAATTTTGTGTTCTCTGACAACTGTCCCACTTTGCCTCAACCCTCTTTTTCTCATGCTAAGTAGTTCCCTCCAGCCATCCCTCAGGTGGTCTGTTTGACCTATGTCAGTATTCCTGGTTTAGATTCATAGTATTTCTCATGATACAGTCCAGCACTTTGGATTCCCTATTCCTTCTACATCAAACATCTTGTACTAACTCCCTCTCCTGCTGTTTCTCTGAGCAATTTGCCTGGGCTGGAGACAGTGAGAACCTAAACTAGGTCAAAAGCATTTTAGAATCTTATGTAGTGCTTTACCAGACACCCATGTCCACACATCTGCTGTGATTCCCTCTGAGAAGCCAAATAAACTTGTAGGCTGTGACTTCCTTCAAAAAAACCCTTGTGAATCTTTGTGCCAAGAAAAAAATTAATTTCTCAAAGTATATGACTCCCATGTTTTTGTAGTTGGCTTGGAACAGGGTCAGATTAACTTCTGCAGAACTTTCTTTGTAGCAACATTTGGCACCTTTGTTTTTACAGTGCTGAGTCTCACTCAAATTCATAGACATCTTTTTAGTCAAATTTACATCTGAGATACATGAGGAGTCATCAGAGTCACGGAATGGTTTCAGCTAGAAGAGACTCTAAAGACCATCCCATCCCACCCCTGCCATGGCAGGGACACCTTCCACTGTCCCAGGCTGCTCCCAGCCCCAATGTCCAGCCTGGCCTTGGACACTTCCAGGGATCCAGGGGCAGCCACAGCTTCTTTGGGCACCCTGTGCCAGGGCCTGCCCACCCTCATAGGGAACAATTTTTTCCTACTATTTAATCTAACCCTGCCCTCTGTCAGTGTGAAGCCATTCCTCCTTTTTCTGTCACTCCAGTCCCTTGTCCAAAGTCTCTCTTCAGCCTTTCTCAGGCCAACTTCAGGCACTGAAAGTTTGCACTAAGGTCTTCCTGGAGCCTTCTCTTCAGGCTCTCTCAGCCTTTGGGTGCAACTCACTGCTTTGCTTGGTTGACTCAGCCATCAGCCTGTCAGAAATCCCTTTCATGACTTTTCTCATTCCCTTCATCGCCTCCATGATACTTTCTTTCCATTGCTCCTTTATTACAGGGTTTTCCAAATTGAAGTCCTGGCTTCACCCCTGCTTTGAACCTGCTTTGAACTAGTTCTGAATCTCTTAACTGGCTGCTGGTGGCATTAATTCTCAGAACAGCTTGTGTCTACGCCCGTTTGGGAAGCTGCTTTTCCTGGGAGCTGTGGCAGCTTTTGCAGAAGAGTCCTTTTAGTAAGGAAAGCATCTGACCATAAACTCCTGGTTGCAAGGAGCTGTTCTGCACACCCTCAAAGTCTTTTTTCCCTGTCTCTCTATCTCCTTGTGTGTCTCGGGCCATCCTGAGCTGCTTTGCTCTGACTGCCTCCTTGTCCGTTCCTGGCACAGGCTGTCTCCCACTGCGGAGCAGCTCCGAGGCATTGGCCAGGATGCTTTCTTAGACCTGGGCAGCAGCCACCATACAAACAAATGCTGGCAAGATCCCTCCAGCAAGCTCAGCCACATTTCTTGGAAACAGGTCAGGGGGTGGGGGGAAAAGCCACAAGTGAGAACAACACGGAGCTATGCTGTGCTGGGCGCAGGGCCAGACCCTGTTTATGGCTTCCTAGAGAGCAGCTGAATGCTGCCCGTTCAGGTTGTCACAACTGCCACCAAGGGGACAGCAGAACAGCCGTGGAACTGCACGTGTGTGGAGCTCGGCACGATGCTGCTGCTGGCTGTCAAGCCCCGGGATGAGCACTTGGGGGGCCGGGCAGTAGGATTTGGGGTGGGAGTCCCTGGCACAGCCCAGTGATGATGCCAGGAGCGATTCACATGCTGCAGATGTCACAGCATCTGAGCCCCACCAGTGACCCTGCGACAGGGACAGGGTCACTGCCCGCCTGAGGGGACTGTGGGACGCATTTGTGTCGCTGACCCCGGGGTGGGGACATGATGCCACCCTTCCACACACAGGTAGGAACCGTCTGATGGCAGGACACTGCCACCATCGCTGTCCCCAGCAGCGGACGGTACCATACCCATCCCTCTTCTCGTACCCGGGAGGGCAGAGTGCCACCCCCTTGGACACCGAGACTCCTGTCGCTGTCCCCGGAGGGGTGTGACGGCGTGGCAGGGTCCCCCCCCCGCCGGCGGGGTCCCAGCGCTCCCCGGCTCCCGGCTCGGTGCGGCGGGGGCGAGAGAGGCGGAGCGGCGAGCCGGGGCCTCCCGCAGCTCCCCCTCCCTCCATCCCTGCCTCCCGAGCCGAGCCGAGCCGTGCCATGGGACCCGCCTCTCCCCGCCCCGCGCAGCCATGCTGGGCTCCGAGAGCGGCCGCGATGATGCGCTCCGCTTCCCTCCGCAGAGCCCGGGCTCCCCGGCGGCACCGCGGCGACAGAGCAAGGAGAGCAGCCTGACGGTGAGTGCGGGGACACCGAGCCGCGGGGACACCGAGCCGCGGGGACACCGAGCCGCGGGCATCCCGCGCTGGGCACCGGGGCGGTGGGGGTAGGGGCGGTNCCGGAGCATCCTGCCCGCTCCAGCGCTGCTGAGCCCGGGGAGGCTTTTCGGGATCTCTGCCCCGCGCGGGTTCCCGTGGGGTGTGGTGGTTCCAGGGGGAGCGGGAGGGAATGCGGTGCCTCGAGAGGTGCCTCGGACTGCCAGCCAGGTGTCCTGAGAAAAACTTCCTCGTCTGATCATCTCCCCCACCACAACAGCGTCTGTGTTGGGAGGAGTACTGAAGAGTTAGAAAAAGACAGGTAGCGGACCTGGATCATTGCTCGGCCAGGGTCGGATCTTCAATTTTTTTTCTCAATCTGTATTATTTTCTCAAAGAGGTTTCTTGTGCCTAAGTGTCCAAGTGAAGATTTCTGATGGAAAGTATAGACAAAGGTTTTATATTTTAGCGTGAAGTTAATCTTATAAAAGGATTTACTTTTAGTCTTTATAATTAAGTATAATTGACTCAATGAAGAGACTTTTTACAAGAGCATGTAGTGACAGGACAAGGGACAGTGGTTTTAAATTTAAAGAAAAGGTATTTAGATTAGATATTAGGAAGAAATTCTTCCCTCTGAGGCTGGTGAGGCCCTGGCACAGGGTGCCCAGAGAAGCTGTGGCTGCCCCTGGATCCCTGGCAGTAT
Source organism: Vireo altiloquus (assembly GCA_013396875.1). NCBI lineage: Eukaryota > Metazoa > Chordata > Aves > Passeriformes > Vireonidae > Vireo > Vireo altiloquus. Next base: position 113,143 of record VZRF01001603.1, read on the forward strand.
CCAAGGCCAGGTTGGACAGGGCTGGGAGCACCTTGGGACAGTGGAAGGTGTCCCTGCCCATGGCAGGGGATGGAACCAGGTGAGCTTTAAGGTCCTTTCCAGCCCAAACCATTCTATGATTCTGTGGTATGAATGGGAATGTTCTCAGTTGTATGATGTATCTCAATTTACAGACATTAGTATCTTTTGTGTGCTTGGTGACTTCATCTGGAACACAATTAGCGCTTAGGGCTCTTCAGTGCAGGACACATGATCAAAAACAGAAAGGAAGTCAAAATAGATGAATGAAAGTGGCCAGTAATAGAAAGTTTCATTTAAATTGAAATCAGAAGAAATGATCAGATAAATTAATTTTCAGCAATAAAGGAGAGGCAATAACCATGCTTGCAGCTGCAAGTATTGGCAGGGTATCAAGTCCCTGAGAACAAAAGGAATAATTTAATATTATACATCCTTAATGTTACTACGAGGAGGAGATTGTTGTCTGCATTGTCACATGCAGCCTGCAGATTTATTCCTTACTGTGCTGGGTTGCTGGTGACAGAGAGCAGGGGTGGAAAGGAGCACATACAGGTGCCTCTGATTGTGATGTGGGTCAGACATGCAGGCACAGTGTTCTGTGTACATGTGTACAGTGTTCTGGAGTGGGAGGGGGAAATCTTCAACAGTTTTATAAAAAAACCCAAACCACTTCATTCAGTAATTTTAATACTTGGTTGCTAGCAATGTTAGTGCTGTTAATTGATAAATTGAGAGCCTGGTGTGCTTTGAAGTAAGTATAAATCTTACGTTTGGACATTTTTGCAGATGTCTAGAAGAGTCAGCTCTTCCTGGGCTGCAGTGGCTGGGGCAGGAGACATGTCCCAGCCCCTGAATGCAGCCCCTGCCTGCTCAGATTGGGGGGCTGAAGTAAATCGTGGCCTGAACATCATGGCCAGAGGGACTGGACATGGTCACACAGGGTGGGTTGCACTGGGCTGCATGGCACAGCACTAGAGCAGGAGTGTTTGTTTTTCTGCAGTCCCTGCTGCTTACAGGGCTGAGGACTCAGGCTGTTCTCTGAGGGTGGTTTTCCATATTTTCTGGCCCATGTGCCATCAGGTAACATCTGCAAAGCAAGAAGCTGTGTGTTATGTCAGGGTCACTGGGTGTGCATTTCTCCAGCAGAAGCCCAAAGCTTTCAAGTAGGATGAATCAGATAGACAAAAATAAGCTAATTTTAACAGCTGTTTGCTCCAAGCCATTGCCTCCATCAAGGCAGCATTGTGAAAAATAAATCTCATATGGAGTGTAAACTGTAAAACAGTGTAAGTGTTTTCACTGTCTCCTAGGAGGTTCTGTTTGCTCAGTGCCACTCAAGCTGACGTGGGGATGTTCTAGTTAGCAGAGCTGCAGGGCATGTCCTTAGCTTGCTGTCAAATGCTTTTCCTTGGTCTGTAGCTGTGCTCAGGCAGAACCTCCTCTTGCAGAGGGGAATTCTGTGATTTACTTGAGGCTCTTGGTCCAGGAAACCTCCCTTTAAACTGAAATCCTGTGGGCACACAAGCTGCAGATATCAGGTGATGTCCAGCCAAGCTGTAGCTGCGTCATCACCTTCAGCAGAGGAGTGGGAGCATCTTCCTCGGGATGCATCTGCCTACTCTGCATCCAAGCAGCATTAAGCAGCCAGCTTCTGGAAACCCTGAAGGTAATGGAGCTGGAGTATTTCCCATCTGTGTGCACCCAACAAGAATAATCTGGTGTTTCCTCTTTGGTCAGTGAATGTTATCAACATAGTCTTCCATTTTCTTTGGAAGAGAAACTCCAGCTGGGTGTATCACAGACTGTTATGCAACTGCAGATGTGTGGTCTGTGCTGGTTTTACAGTGAGTTTCAAGGTGCACTCAGTGTTTTAAGGCTGGATGGTTTGCTGGCTGATTCCTGAAGTCTCTGGCCAGGAGTTGACTGTGGAAGCTGGAGATCATTTACAATAAATCATTTATAATGGTGGGGGAGAGTTAAATTGACAATGTACAGGGGAATATCACCTGAGGAACAGAGCTGTGTCTCACTTGGAAGAGCAAGAAAGGTGCCTGATGATAAGGTATTTTTGAGTGTGGGTTTCTTCCTTAGGAATTCTCTAGTGCCTTGTCAGGACAGTGCAGGACTTGGAAAAGCAGTGCAGGGTGGTGTTTGGATTGCATGTGTTGGACTCATCGATGAACACGTGCTGCAGATGGGCAGCCTGTGCACAGGAACTTGGGATTTCCTGCTGCTGTGCTCTGTGTCTGACACAGTGTGACAAACACAGGGCTGTGATGAGCACAGGATGAGGCTGCATGTTCAGCACAGTTCCCCCCTCTGCCCTGGGGCTGACTGCCTGGTAGACGCTGTCAGAAAAGCCAGCCCCCGGTTTGGCAAGGGCCTGAAAAATCTCTGAACCTTTCTACAGGCAGACCAAGTAAAGAGGCTCCTGCACACTTTTGGCAGAATCTTCCCTTTGAAATAGGAAGGAATCAGTGGATTTGTTAACAGTGAGGACTTGAGTTGTCTGTTCTTCCCTTCTGTTGTGCCTTAGCTGCAGCATCACCCTCCCAGAAATAAAACCCCAGGCAAACTCATAGTGTTGAAGCTACCCAGAATAGCCCAGGCATTTCTGGGCTGCCCTGTCTGGGGAGAGTTCGAGCTGCCCAAGCCCAAGCTCCCCTGAGCCCAACCTCTCTCCAGCCTTTGCATTTGGCTGGTTTTACCCAAATGGTTCCATTTAGCACATGAACTCACTTAATGGCATTGGATGTTGTACTTTTTGGGTCTCAGCTGAACTTACAGAGAAGATACTGAAGTGAGGCAATCTTGCACATCTCTTCTGTGTTTAAGGTGCTGTGAATGTGTACACATCAGAAAAATAATGTGCATTTTTAAGTTGAAATAAGCAAAAATGTTGCCCTGCTTTAGTCGCTTTAGCATGGCACAGTAAGTTTACCTGCTCTCTGCTCATTTATTTATGTTGTGTCTGATGTAATAAACATGTAGTTGATTATCTATGCTTTGATCAAATTATTTTTGTTTTATTCATGTTGTTTGGCAGTGTCTCATTTACTGGTGAGTGGTGGCAGTAACTTCAAAGCCTGTAGAGACTCTGAAATGCAGGAAGATTAATGTGCATGTCCAACCCAACAAAGTTTGTTGCTCCTGTGCAAATCCAGTGCATTCACCTGGCTCCCTGGGTCTTTTCCTCTTCTGTCACCCTTTTGTGTCTCAGACATAATGAAGAGTCACCTACAATGTAGACAGCTCATTTTGCCATGACTGCCAATGTACTCATGGGAAATAGGAGCTGGAATATTCAGCTGTTGAGAGTATAATTGCATTTGCTCATGATCAGTACACAGGCAAAAGTATTTTAATCCGTTGAGTTTGGCACACAGCTGTCAGGAGAAACGCATCAATTTGTGCTGCTTCTTTAATCCCCTCTGTGTGTGTCCTCCACCAGGCTTTGTTGTCACCGTGTTTTTTTCCTTCTCTGACTCTGTCCCTTCTGTCCTCTCTGATCCTGTGGCTCTCAGACAGGTTTTGTGGTGCCACTCATGGCCAATGGCAGCCAGAAAGACAAGCTGCTGTCCTCTGGCAGGTTTGCTCAGTCTTCCTTGGGGTTTTGCCCTGCTAGTGTCTTGTTAATAATTTTGCTTTGTTGCCAGCTGACAACAGCCATTATTTTGATGAAGAGGCTGTATAAGAACTTAATACCATGGTGAGGCTGATTATCACCTTAGCTGTCCCAGTGGAGCTTGTGAGAAATGTAATGCAGGTCATCACACCTTGTTTTCTCTTTATGGTCTGTGATTCCATCATTATCTGAGAGACCTGTTTTAATTTGTTTTGTTTCTGACTGGCAATTACAGCTGTAATAGTCACCTTCTGCAGGCTTTTGTTAGGCCTTGCTGGCAAGTCAGCAAAGTGAAGATATTCACACTGCCACAGGTTTGGATTTGGAGCTTGTGTTTAAGATAGCCAGCTCTCAGGGATGTGAGCAAAGTGTGGTCTCTCAAAATCAGTGAGGGCAGTGGTCTTTTGAGTGGAGGGAGTGTTATTGTCCATGGGACTGAAGGAGCTGTTTAATGCTGTCACACATCAGGACATCATCACGAGATGCTTTGGCTGTCTTTAGCACCAGGCAGCTCATCAGTGGGACTAAGCTGGTGAAGCAGAGTGCTTTTTTTTTCAGCTGTCTTTGCTTTTAGAAGCAAGAAAAGGAGCATTTCGGAGGGAGGATTGGGAGGGGGGAACGCCACGCTGTCGTGCCACTGCTGCTCAGTGCCAGCCTGGCATCCCCCTCCTGCTGGGAAATCCTGAGAGGTTTTAGAAGCAGTAGGAAACACCAATCCAGGAGCTCTTGTTTAAGTATAAGAAATCTGTGGTAATGAAAGGAAGGAAAGATCACAGGATTACCTATGTAGTCATATGTAATTTTTAGTAATATTTCTAGAGTTTGGAAAATTTTCATGCCTTCTGCTGGGACTTAGTGTAAAAAGCTGTGAGTTCTGTTAAGTCCTGTTTACCATTATCCTTTTTTTTTTTTTTTAAGATTGCAAAAGCTTCTGCATTAGTTTTTTAATTCTGGCACCAATTCCCTTTTAAAAGTGATACTAGACCCAAATGACCTCATGACTCTTTCCAGACAATTCAGCATCGTTTCCAGACAATTCAGTCTTCTGAGAAGTGAAGAACATTTGATTTATTCCTAAAACTTTGGCCCTGATGATACTCTTTGAGAAACACAGGAATTAACCCTGCTCTCATCACCTGCTGATGTGCACACCCAGTGTTCCTCCTCCTGCTGCATTCCTGGAGTTCTGTTCACTGCAGTGGGTGGCCAGTCCAGCCTCGGCATTTCCAGTGACTCTGTGGTTGTTGCTTCAGGACATTGAGACTCACTGTCGCATCTCTAATCAGCAACTGACACAGATTTAGTGTTTGTGAGACAGGCACTGCCTTTAGCAGGGAATAAGAATTCCCCATGCTGTTTCTCTCTGCAGATTTTTAAGCTGCAGGGTACAGCTCCTGTGCCCCCCAGTGCAGATCACCTCCCTGTCCTGGTGTGCGGTGCCACAATGCAGTGATCCAGCTCGAGATATTTTGTGTTTCTGTGATGCCATGATGCCCAGTTTTCTGCTAAAGACTGCAAAATACACTTAGGAGGTGCAGTTGGTTAGAGCATGGCCATCCTGCTCTGAACTGAGTTGTTCTGTAGCTCCTGAGGCGTGACTCTTCTGACAAGGAGCACAAGGGAGCAGGGAAAGTGTTTGCAGTGCTGTCTCTGTTTGGGACCCTGTGGCCACTGGAGGCTGGCACTGTCTGGAGATGCTGCCTCTGTTTGGAGGTGCTGACTCTGACTGGACATTCTGGCTCTGGCTGGAGGTGGTGCTGGCTCCTGGTTGGAGATGCAGAGTCGCCAGTGCATGACCACTGCCTGCAAAGCCCAGATCTCTGACCTGGGAGCCTGATGGGAGCTGGAAAGGAAGATGTGGTTTNTCTGACCTGCAGATCAGCTGGGAGCCTGGTGGGAGCTGGAAAGGAAGATGTGGTTTAGGATCTAGCTGAGGTGACAGCCAAAGACACCATAGGTACAGGGCCCTCAGCCTGCTTTGGGATGGACTTGGCAAGCTCTGGGCAGAACAATTTAAGTGGAACAAGCTCTTGCACTATTACAGGACAGCTGCTGAACCTCCAGCCTGGGCAGAGGCAGCAGAACCAACCAGTGTGGGTTTGTAGGAGCAGCCTTGTATCAGCTAAAAGTTTTGTCTGCTTTGCTCTGGCGTGGTGGGTTTGCACAGTGTCAGCACCCACATCCTTTCTGATCCTCTCTGAATAGCCCAAAGGCACATTCCCTGTGTGTAAGCACTGCCTTTGGGTCTGCCCCTGCAACTGTGCTCACCCGACCCACAGATTTGTGTATGGATTTCCTGTGAGCATGAACTGATCCAAAACAAACCCCCACCCCCATACAGTTACATCTGTGAGTCTGCCATCCCCAGTGTCTCTTGATCCCCTGATTAATACCCAAGTGCTCTTACTGTGGGTGCCGTGGGAGGGACTGATTTAGGGTAGCTGCCCAGCAGGGATTTGGGGTGAGAATACAAACTGGCAGTGAGCTCTGACTCTTGCTGGTGCTTCCTCTGAAAGGCTTGGCTGTGTCCAGGGATGTTCTGCAGCATGTTCTGCAGTAGCTGTGCTGCTCAGTGCCTGCACTGTGCTGCTATCAGGCTGAATGTTCCACTGTGATAACTTAATGAGCACTTGGGCTTTTTTATGCAGTTGTTTAATGAGCATGTGATGAGTCCTGTCTGACAGACGCTGTGGCTTCTGCACACTGAAGGTTCACTGACTTCAGGGAGCCCCTGCTCCTTTTTACAGAGAGCATCACTTCCATCTGAAAAGATCTTTGAGAAAGATGGAAGGACTGTGCACTGAAAAAATAATTCTTTTTTTTTTGTTGTCCTGTAGGAGAGTGGCATAGCCAGGGGTGTTTTGCACTGATAGTGCCTGCAGTGCTCTGTGATGCTCACTGTGTTTCTGTGCTCAGGGTGTTTCACGTCAGGTTTTTTACCACAGGTTTTAGGGATCTAGGAGAACTCCCTGCATGGTGCTTTCCAAATCCAGTAGGTTTTCCTCATGTGAAATGGGTAGTTTAATTCCCTCTGATCCGACACTCCTGCTTGCAGGGAGTAGCATTCTGGGAATACTTTGCTGCTGTTTCCATGCAACAACCAATTTTTCTTCACTGCCATGCATTCCCTGCGGATTTTCTGATGGGAAGCACATGGATATAACTTTTTATTTACACATTTCTCATTAACAGCTAAATTTCATTACTGTCTAACTCTCTTTTTTTTTTTCTTTTTTTTTTTTTAACAGATCAACTGTGTGACTTTCCCCCACCCTGACGTAATGCCAGAGCAGCAGTTGCTGAAACCTTCAGAGTGGAGCTACTGCGATTATTTCTGGGTAAGTAGGCAGCCAGCCACATGCCACTTGCAGCTCCAGAGCTTCCAAGAAAGCAGAATAAACAGCTTGATTTGTGGTTACAAGGTAAAGGAGGATTTGGGCTGAGATACAATGTGTTCAGGGAGTACCATGGAGACTGGGGATGCCAGTGAAGATCTCCTGGAAACATCTGACCAGTCTGAGATGTGGCTGATCATCAGAGGAGTGTCCAGAAAGGCAAGGACAGTTCTGAGGAGGTGGAGGAAATAGGGAGGATGTAGGACAAGCCACATATCTCAAAATAGCACAGGCAAAAGGGCAGTGCAGTGGGAGGGGGATTCAATCACAGAATCCCAGACTGGTTTGGGTTGGATGAGATCTTAAAGCCCAGCCTGGCCTTTGGCAGTGCCAGGGATCCAGGGGCAGCCAAAGCTTCTCTGGGCACCCTGTGCCACGACCTCCCCACCCTCACAGCCAATTTCTTCCCAATATCCCATCTGTCCCTGCCCTCTGTCAGTGGGAAACTATTCCCCCTTTTACCTGTCACTCCATCCTGTGTCCAAAATCCCTTTCCAGCTCTCTTGGAGCCCCTCTAGGCCCTGGAAGGGGCTCTAAGGTCTCCCCAGAGCCTTCTCTTCTGCAGGCTGAACAGCCCCAGCTTTCTCAGCCTCTCTCCAGAGCAGTTGTGTTCCAGCTTCCAGCTTAGTGGCCTCCTCTGGACTCACTCCAACAGATCCACAGGTCCATGGGATAGCAGGGTGGCTGACAGGGAATAGGATTTTGGTGTTTCCCAGAGCACAAGAGCTAGGGATACACAAGGAAGCAGGGGGCTGCCCCTCTAAAACAAGCAGGTAATTAAAAACTTCTTGTTAAATTGTACATCTCCTTCCACAGCACATTCCAGAGGTCAGATAATAAATGCATTCTTTATAGGGTGAGGTCTGTGAAGGACAGGCCCACTTGGAGCTTAAGTTGAGTAGTTTTAATGCAACCTGGAGCATCAGAAGTCTTCAGTGGCTGGTTCTGTGTGTGCCCTCTTGTGCCCAGGTCTGTTTTCAGGTTCCTGGATCACAGTAAAATGATGCCGTAGTCCTTGGAGTGTGGAGCTGATAGAAAAAAGCCTTCCAGTGGAAAATTTCCCTTCCACTGGAAGGTTTTTCTGGGTGGTGAGATGAATACTACAATGGGATCAATAAATACTACAAAAGGAATCAGCAGTGAAGGTTTTAGGAGTGTCATGTGTGTTTTTACTGGTTATTGAAATGTTTTCATCTTAAAAAAAAAGTGTCAGTGTTGGAGGCCTGGCAACATGTCCCCTTGTGCTTGCTCAGCACTGATGGCAGGGACTTGGTAAAATATTTTACACTGACATATTTGAAGATGCTCACATTATCACAAAATTTCCTCAGTTTTTTCCAGTCTTCTAATCCCACTGATCCCTAAATCATTAATGGTGTACAGAGTGATTTTTTGGATGTGTCTTACAGAAGTTTCTGCCCTGTTTGGTTCTCCCTATTCCGGCTCAGCCACTGCTTGCTTCCATGGCTTGGTCATATCTCAGTTTCAGTGGAACTCTACTTAAAGCTGCCTTTTTTTCCTGCAGACTTTTCTCCTCCCATAACTCTGCTCACAGGAATTTCCTCTTTGGCCTTGTCATGGTCTGCCCACAGCTCTCTTTCCTTCTTCCATCATCTCTACTTCTCCCACTATCTCAGCCTGCTGGTGCCTGGCAGAGCATCCTGCCAGTCTCCTGCTTTGATTAATCTGGCATTTTTCTCTGGCTAGTTGTGCAGCACGCGGAGGATCAGAGCTAAATCCCGAAATTTCTTGGGAAATGTTCTCCGAGAATTTCTTGGAAGAGGGTAGGAAATGAAATAGGGAAGCAGAGAGAGAGAAAAGAGGCAGTAGAGATAAAACTGTGTTGGTCCTTGTGGCAGCACTGAAGCCAGCAGAGCAAAGGGCTGTGTAAGAAACAGGCAATGGAGAATGGGTGTGTGGTGGTAATCTGTGGATTGTGGTCATCTGTGGTCATCAGGTTGCTGGTTTGCCTTGTTTTATGGGAGATCTGTGCAGGTTGGCTCTGTTTTTCTCAGTACAAGTCAGAGCTGAACTTGGCAGTCCATTAAAGGTCTTGCAGGGCTGCATTCCCCCTGGAAGGAGCAGCACCATCCTCCCCTCTGCCCCAGGAGTTCCCTTGTGCTGGCTCCAGGATTCCTGCTTTTGGCAGGCTGAGCTCCTGGGGCTGACACTGACCCAGAGGTGTTACCAGCTGTGAGGGGTCACAGGCTGAAATGACAGCAGGGCTGCTGCTTTGGCCCCCACATCATCCTTTGCTGCCTAAGATAATTGTAAAGCTTCCCTTTTTAAATTAAAAAAAAAAAAA
>VZRF01001603.1:122515-181825 GCA_013396875.1 Vireo altiloquus
AAAAAAAAAAAAAAGGGGAGTAAGAGGAGCAGGAGAGTGTTGGGGTAATTCTTTGAGAGGAGCTGAGGTGCTGTAGCCATCAGCTGGTCTCAGGGGAGGATTCCTCAGGCTGCTGGGAACCACATTTCTGTGGGTTTGGCCTCCAAAGCTTTTTGCTGACCTTCCTTTTAATTCTTTCAGGCAGATAAGAAGGACTCACAAGGGAACAATACAGTGTCGGGATTTGAAATTCTTCTTCAAAAGCAACTTAAAGGGAAACAAATGCAGAAAGAAATGGCAGAGTTTGTTCGGGAAAGGTAATGAGCACTTTGTTATCAAATTAAATATATACTGCAATTGTTTTTTCCCCATTTAGATGTTTCTTAAATACATTGATGCTTAGTACTTGAACTGCATAAAAGGTATGCTACAATTTCTTAATGAACATTTAACATTTCTTTGATGTTCATCCACACTCTCCAGTCTTCTCCAGCTCTCACTTGTCTCTCGTGCTCTGTCTGGGTTGTATTGCACAAAGGTGGTTTAGAGGAAACCAAGAAGGTTTGAAGCTGCAGATTCAAGGAAAAAGCTTAAAAAGGAGAGAAGCAGAGTGGAGATGATATTTAGAAGGGAAGTATTTTGTCTGAGAAATACAGAAGCAGTTTGTTCACATGGAGCGTAGGCACAGTTTCCTAGAGGAATATGTAAAATACATCACTTTGGACTTCAGCTTGGTTATAGAATCACAGGATGGTTTGGGATGGGAGGGACATAAAGATCACCTGATGCCAGCCCCTTGCCATCTGCGTGTCTAGGGACACCTCCCACTGTCCCAGGTTGTTCCAAGCCCCAATGTCCAGCCTGGCCTTGGGCACTGCCAGGGATCCAGGGGCAGCCACAGCTCACCCTCACTTTCTGATTTCTGTAGCCTTTGACATAAGACAGTCCAAGAAACAGTTACACTGTGACCAGAGGTAGAAGAAAGGACCTCCTGGCACATTAAAAATGCAATTGAGAAGTCAGCTTGCTAAGGGAGAGGATGGGAAGGCAAGCAGAATGATGAGAGCCAGGGAAAAGAGGGGGAAGTTGCTTCAAATGAAGTAATACACAATGAAATTTGACAGAAATGAAGACAAGATGCATTCAAGAGGAAGGGAAAGTTGGTGTGAGATTAGAGAGAGCAAGGAGAGCAGCTCCTGTGTCCTCAGCAGAGGAAGAAGCAGCCATGCTAGAGAGGAAAGACAGAAAAGATTCACTGTGTGCTGGAAACAGAAAAAAAATGTTGGGAATTGAGTGTGAAGAGGATCTGGATGGGAGTTACAGAAAGATGAATACATTTTTTAGCTGTTTGTAACAAAGGATCAGGATTGTTATGTGTGGGGAAGGAGGAGGATGGTGTTGAGGCTGTTGGTGGAAATATTGCTCAGGGGGAACCTCTACATTCTCAGCTGAGAGGGCTGAAATATTGATAGGGTTTTCATCATCATCAGGTGCCTTGGGAAACACAAGGCCATATTTGACCAGGAATTTTCATGTCCACAAAAATTCTCTTTGTCTGTACAATCAGCCTGGTGGAGGTGAGATTCAGGCAGCTAATAAAATAAATAAAATTGATTTTAGTAAAATAAAAACAGCCCTTCGCTAGGAAGCTGGTATAAGACGTGATAACCTGATTTCTTCATCAGGTATCCAACAAGAAAGAAGCTAACTGAAGTTTAATTTATCAAGTAGATGCTTTTACAGGAGCTTCTGGTATATAGCAATCGTAGACTGAGCAATTACATGTTCATTCAGTTCTTGTTGACAGAGGTAGGGTTATAAAAGTCAAATAGTCACAGACTTTGACTTTTAGTAAGACAGACCTCAAGAAAGGGAGGAAAATAATTAATAAATAAACCAAAGTGAAAAATCCAGGGTGTTGGTGCGAAAGAAGGAATTACTTTAAATCAAAAGTGAAAATAAGGTCCAGCATTTGCATTCAGGGAAGGACTCCAAAAAAATCTGCAGACTGCCCAGATAAGCACCAGGTATAAGAAGTAGTGTTACCATTAGCAAAGGATCTCTGTCTTACTCACTTTTTAATTAAGCTATGCTGTGTTTAGAAAATGTATATTAAATAGCAGATTATTTAGCTTCTGCCATGTTCAGCAGGTACATGTATGCACCTTTCACTGTTTGTCTGCCACAGTTTGTGGAAGACTTCTGTAGTCTCTGCATTACAGAAAAAGCAATTATGCTTCTGTTGTCTGATAATTTCATTGTTCCCTCCTAATCAGGAGAAAGAGTGCAGAAAGACTCACAGTCACAGCCTTCCCACAGTGACAGTTGTGCAGCTGTCTGTCAGATAATCCTCCACCACCTTTTCTCCCTGCTCCCCCTCTTGTCTTAATCTATTTAGTTCTTCTTGCATGCCAGTCACATCAGATCATCTTTGCCTCCCTTCATAGCTCTTTAGTTTTTCTTCATCCACTATAATAAGTCATGACTGAAATTATTTTAGTGTGGGCACACAAAGTACTTGGGAAAAAAAAGTAAAAGGGAACAGGAAATAAACATCCAAAGATCAACTAGAACTAATAAAGTCAGAACAGTATGGGTCAAAATGCACTTACAGTCTGTAATGCTTCTGACTATACACGGAGGGAAATTCTGGAAGTTTTCAAACAAGTTAGTGGAAACAAGAACTTGAAGGTTTTTTGTGTTAGGATGGTGGAGTTACTGCCAAGCAGCCACATGGATTTCTGGAAATGGACTCAGGAGTTCCATCATGTTTGTGTTTCACAGTCACCACAATCCAGATTTTGCAGTGTGTTTAGGTCAAGCAGGGTCAAGAGGCAGATTTTTGCCCCTCTTTGAGGTATATCTTGGTTTTTAGCCCCTTTTGGCTACATGTGGTGACAGGAAGCCATGTGAGCCAATAAATATAATTTATTTCATATATTTGGGGCTCTTCAACCATAGACACTTCACCTTTTTGTTTTCATCTTTTATTAATACTCCTCCTTGCCAGGCAGTCTCCCCTTTCCATGGTGCCATCCATTTGCAGTACAAATAACACTTGAAATCCCTGAAAAAATCTTGGAGCCCAGGCCAGAGCTGGAACCAGTGAGGAGCACTTCCATCAAAGCCAGTGGCTTTGCTTGCCTGGTACCACGTTTAGGAGAGGCACTGATGGCAGCAGACATAGTGTGTCTGATGTGTGATTGAGAAATTATGAGAATCATGGAATCACAGAATGGTTTGGGTTGGAAAGGACCTTAAAGCTCATCCAGTTTCACCCCTCCCAATGCCAAGATTCAGCAGGAATGACGTTCACAATGAAGGCTGTAGAGCAGATCTTTGGCAGATGGCTGAGCCCAAAGCAGTGAGCCTTGGCTCTGGGGAGAGACATTTGCATTTTATTATTGTTGACCTCTTCTCTCTTTCCTGTCCATAGAAATGGTCACTTCTGAGACAAGGTTAGTCTCATCCTAGAGTAGGTTTTTACAGTATGTTAGGTCAAATATGCTTGGATAAAGCCCTTTTCATAGTGAGGTCCTAACCCAGTGTAGTCTTGCATGTTGGGCAGCTGTGTTTGTTGGTCCTGTTAGAGCAGCAGTGAGGAGCTGGCTGATTTTGTCCTCATGGGAGGGGGAAGAAGAGGACCCCCAGCCCCTGGGTAAGGTCTGTAGTACTGTGTCACACCAAGCTGGGTATCATCTTGGGCCTCAGCCAGCTGCATCCCAGTCACTTGCTGGAGGTGACATCCCAATCAATGGCTTTGCTGTGGGGCTGTCAGCTGTGGGACCCAGCCCTGCTCCCTCCCCTGAACTCCTGCCAGTGTAAGCACAGAGTGGCATTTCCCCTCCCACACACCCACCAGGATATTTTCAGCAGCCCAGAGCATCAGATCTCTCTCAGCTATCTCAGGGGACCCCTTCTAGCTGAAATGTGCCACACAAAAGTGCACTTGCTCAACTAGCTACTGCAAATGGGGGTGCCAGAAATACCCCACCTTCTGACATCTCTGTGGACAGACACTTCAAAGCAGGTTTTGCCCCTGCTTGTGCCTAGCTGGTGCAGAATCAGGAGTTGTTCTGTCTGGGGGCCACACAGCTCTCCCAGAAATGTCCTGTCGAGCATTTGGTTGAAAACCAGAGAAGAGACAACTGTTTGCTCTGCCTGGGAGTGTGTGTACCTTGCAGTCGTTTCACTGGGAGCACAACTCAGGGAAGATGGAGATGGGTTTTGGGCATGATGCTCATCACCTCTGCACCATCATTCCTCCCTGCTGGGCTGTCAGCACCTCATCCCCTCACCCCACAGCTGCACTCCTTCTTCTCCCTTCAGTCCTTCCCTTCCCTCTTGTGTGCCCTCACCGCTCGGGGTGAGCTCAGCTCCTGTTCCTGCCGTGGTGAAGATGAGGATGGGGCAGTGAGTGGAGTGAATGAGAGCAAGGGGTGGCACCAGCCACGCCACAGAAGCTCCTGCCACATCTCTGCCGTGCTTTGTCACCTGTCACAGAGAGCAGGAAGCATTTGGTGCATAAGGAAGGTGCAGTTCAGCACCCCAAGTCTCATTTGCGTTTTTCCTGGATCGCCTCATTCCCTCCTCTTTGCCTCAAGGACATGCAGCCTCACATTTCACAGCAGACTGAACCACGTGCCTCTGGTTTTGAGGACAGCCCATGTTGCACAGCAGAAACACTCTGTCCTTGTTATTTGCTCTCCAGAACTGCAGCTTCTTCATCTAATTTTGTCGCACATGCCGTCCTGCATATAGCCCCTGCTCTTGCCTCTGCATTTTTAGCATATGGGGGGAGAAGGCTCATCAAAGTGGTGCTGCCAAGCCCTGGAGACTGAAAGGAAAATTCCTATGGCAAAATCTGTTAAAATGCAGAGAATTTTTTCAAATTATGTGTGTGGGTTTCTGCCTTAAAGCTTACTTACTGCTGTCTTTTTATTTTCTCTCTGTGTGTATGTGAGTGTAGGATAAAGATTGAGGAGGAATATGCTAAGAACCTGTCCAAACTGTCTCAGAATTCCTTGGCTGCTCAGGAAGAAGGGTAAGTGTGTCTCTGTGACTTTCACAGAAGACAAATTTTAACATAAAAGGCATTTCTCCCACGCAGGTACATGTAATTTTCCCCAGCTCTCCCGTTGAGTAGAGGTTTATTTAGATTAGCACCCTGGGTGTGCTGGGGAAGATGGAATTGCTTTGGAGTTGTTTGTTTGGTTTTTTTAAGTTGTCAATGAGAAATTTTTTAGGAATATGTGTTAAAATGTTGCCTTTCCAGTCAGGTTTGTATGCTGTCCTTGTTGTAGCCAGGATAGTTCCTTCCAGGAGTAGCATGTATATGTACTAAACTACTTTGAAAATGAAAGAATATATAGAATATATATACTACTGAGAGTAGATGTGTAAGGTCAATGACAGTACAATCAGAGCAGCACAGACAAGAGGGAGGAGGAAGAAGTCTCTTCTCATCAGGGTTCTAAGCACTTCAAGAAACGCAGCAGACTGCCACTTATTTACATTTTTATACTTCAGAAGTTATTAAGAAGACATTAGGCAGTGCAATTCAGACTAAATTGCAGTTCTTCAGTAATAATGAAAAGGCACCACTTTTGAAGGATCGGAGCTTGGGAGCTGTGTCTGTTTAAACACAAACCCTCTGAGCACTGAAAGCCAAAGTTGGAAGTGACTGTTCTCACCACAGCTTTGACATGGTGTTTTTCTGCCAGCTGAAAGCTCTGTGAGGTGTTTCGCTCAACTTCCAGGAGGCAAGGACAGAAATTGCAGGAGGCTGACTGGGCTGTTACTGCTCTAAGCACCTACAATGACAATGGTTTCTCTCCTTCTTTCTCCTTAGGGGTGGATGCTCACCTGATCCTAGCAAAGCTAAAACCACTTTCCTCCGCATCTTCCTTCTGCTTTCTCCTGCCCCCAATAGGAGAAGGAGGGAATGAGTGATAAAATTAAGGGGAAGGAAACTTGGGCAGGTGAAAAGAGAGGGAGTGAATTCTCAAGCTTAAGCGTAGAGAGCTGGGCAATGGGAGAGGACCTCGGGGTTGGTCTAGGGAAGGAGAAATATTGGGAGCACTTCCCTAGGTGTATCCAAGTTGTTTAGCTGATGAACACCATATTTGAGGACTCAAGTCCCTGGGAGCAGTGTCAGAGGTGACAGATCATTAGTTTTAAATTCCAGATGACAGGCGATTTTTCAGGCTATCAGGAAGAGTCACATCTTATTATTGTTGAAAAGGGGATGGGGAAGAAATAGAGGGAGCCAGGAACTGTAGATCACTCAGTTTATTTAACCTTTGCAAAGTAGTAGAATAAACAATCAGACCTTCACTTAGTGGAAAGCTAAGGTGATGAGTATTTTTGTAGATGCATACAGAACAATGCCAAACCAACCTAAATTCCTTCAGTGATGGAGTAAGAGAGTAGGTCAAGAATCATAGCTCTTAATTTAGTATTGCTTTTTGCAATGGGAGATTCTCGTAGGCAGACAAGAGAAACAGTGGCCTAAATAAAGCCTAATGTGCAAAAAACTAGGTAAGAAAAACCCACTACTTACAAAAGCTAAACCACAGAAAGCAGCTGTGGAATGACATCCCAAAGGGTTTTTCTTAAGTCCAGGGGATTTTAAAATGTTTTTGTAATGAATGGCCTGTGATAGAAGAAATAATGGATTTACTGTAATCAGAGATGTGACAGAGCTAGGAGGGTTGGTCTGTATAATTTGAAGAAAAGGTTGCAATTCAGAATTCTTGTGTTAAAATGGAGAAATTAACTGAAAGAAAATAAGATGCATTTTAATGAGGACAAAGCACTGGGTTTTATACTTTCACAGGATGTGAAAGATACAGTTACATAACAGTTTGTGGGAGAAGGATCTGGCTGTAGTGAATCACAAGCTTATTCATCAACAACTTCATGCTGTTATCTAAAAAGGCAATCATACTGAAATATGTAGAAGAAAGAATGTCTGATACAAAATAATCTGTTACCAGTTTAGCAACTGGAGTTGTGCTGTACTGTACTGGGGACAGTATAGCTTTGGGTATGATGCTTTAAGAGGAGTCTAGGAGGGTGTGGAGGAGTGTGCCTCAGCTGCCAATGTCTTGGAAATAATCTGTCTGAAAGAAAAAGACAATGGAGACATTTTCGAGTGCTGAAAACTTCTCTGAGGCTTTTCACCTAAGGTGAAAATCTGTTAATCTGAAATAGGGTGTAAAGTAGAAGAGGCAGTGGAAAAACTGCATTGGTGGAAACTTTGTTATGGTCAGGATAAGATACTGAAGGAGGCTCTGGCATCTCTGTGCGTGGATATTGTCATGAACTTGGTTTCAAAGATCTGCCACATGCAGTGCCAATACAATTCTGCCTTGCTCACAAAGGTTGGTTGTTTTGTGTGATTTCTGTCACCCTTTTCCATGGTTTTGCTGATCAAGATGTGGTACGAAGTGTAGTGCCAGATTTGTCTGACAGATCCCCCGAGGGAGGATGGGCAAGAGAGGAGGCACTGATCAGTGTCCTTCTGTTCTTCCAGCACACTGGGAGAAGCTTGGGCTCAGCTCAAGAAGAGTCTAGCTGATGAAGCAGAGGTTCATCTCAAATTTTCTTCTAAGGTAAGTAGTTCTTCCTTTTCCAAAGATTTTTGCCTGGATTGGTGGGCCTCTCCCTTCAGTGCATGTTAGTGGGGGAAATACACATGCCTGTAGTGCAAATTTAGAAGAATTAGTAAGTTGGTGAACAAACTTACTGAAACTCTGTCCAATCTTCCTCCCAAAATCAGTTTCTTTAGTCTACCTGATGCGTAAATTAAAGCACGTCTAACTTTAATTTTTCGTATAAAAGAAGCAAAACTGATTCTAGAGATTGTTCACGTGGGCTCTACGTTCCAGCAGTAAATTTAACTAGTGCTTGTGCACTTTACTTCTGCAAAGGAAGAAATGAAAAGTAATATTTGACTTCTCAACAAGAATCTACTCTACCTGTCTGGAAGGAAGAGACCCAGGACTGGCTTCTTTGTATCATTAGCCTTTCTTTGAAAAGTGTGCTGGGAACATGATGTTATTTTTGGGTTTTCTCTCAAGTGATGCCCAAGGAGATTTCTTCTACAGATTATGGTATTTATCTGGGTTTTTTCCACCACATGTGACATGCTCTTGAATCCTGTTGCATTATGTTAACCTCTGTGGGTGTTCAAGTTCAATACAGTGGCAGATATCTCAGCACAGCAGCCATGTTCTGGAGGAAAATTATAGCTCTGCACCATTTGTAAGCAATTCAGCAGAGGTTACTCAGGCAACCAGCTGCTGCCTTGGTAACCTGCTGCTCTGCCTCAAACTTCGACATCAGGGCTGTAATTAGTGAAATACTTTTTGCTCCCCATTGTCCTCCTGTATTGTTTTCCAAGAGGGAAAAATGCACCCTGGAGCGGTGTGTGTGTGTGTGGGCAGGCCAGGTAGAGGGGCTTTTTCATTATTTTACTTCTCCTTAAACTCTGCACAGAGACTCCTGCAGCATCCTCTAAATCCTTCCCACTGTTTGTGTGCAAAAAAGGCATGGATGTGACACTTTAGGGGCATGGTTTAGTGGTGGACCTGGCAGCCCTGGGTTAACAACTCTGATGCCAGAATGATTTTTTTCCTTTTACTTTTATACCCCTCTTACACACTCTTTTATAGTTTGATGTATTCTCAGTGCTTTTAGCCCACACACTGGAACTTCCCAAGGCTGATAACTCAGCTCAGCCCCACGGCACCGTTAAACCAGGAGAGCAAACATCCTGGGAGCCCCAGACACCAAGGGCCTCTCCAGAACACATTTTGGAACCTCAGACAGGCCCAGCCAGGGGGAAGGTTCCTCACAACGAGGGCTTCACTCCAGCCTCTCACTGGGAAATCTTTGATAAATATGTTAATTTTGCAAGGCCTATAATTGTGTGTATTTCGGTGTGAGGATGTCCATGCATTTTTGGGGCATTCCACCTGGACCATGCGCTGCACCCGAGGATCCTGAAATAAATACTGAGCTAATACCCTTTTCCCCATAAACCGTGTTTTGGTTTTAATTTTAAGACCAGGGAAAGGCATCAACTGGACTTGATGATCTTGGAGGTTTTTTCCAACCATCAAAATGACTTTATGATTCTGTGTTCTCAAACCTGTTTGGGAGTTTCTGCTTTCATCTTCCTTTTAGCAACATAATATGTTTTTAAACATATTGATGGTCTTTAATGAAAGCATAAACAGCTCCCAGTCAGAGCAGGACTATCATTCACAGGCCATCAAATCAGCTACACCTCTGCCTAGCTGAGCCTTGAGTGTCCCTAAGGACAGAGATTTCAAAATCTCGCTGGTCAACCCAGCCGCCATTCATTTTGGTTTTAGTTTGCTGAATTACATTAAACCTGAACTTCCCAGAACTCAGTTGTCTGTTGTGACTTTGCCTGGCCCTGCAGAGAAGGATTTGGTTGTTACCCTTGCATCTGACCTTCACCTAGCTGTAGTTAGGTCACCAAGGTGCCAGTCTGCACCTGCCTAAACAGTCTCTGCTTCAGGCTTGTTTAACCTTTCCAGGATGTGTTCTGTAGAGTCTTGGTTGATTTTGTAGCCTCCCTCCAATAAAAGACTATACTGAGCTTAGATAAAATTCCCTTCTCCATTAAAATAATGCTGGAGAAAGGCTGAAAATACTTGTTTTCAGGGTCTGTTTTATACTGCTCCACTGTAGGCTGTGTTAACTGATTACAGACCCAACTCGCCTGCATTGGTGGAGTGCAGTATCCCCACAGGAGTGACAATAGAGACAAATTTCTGGGGAGATGAAATATCTGTATCCCTCCAGAGTGCATTTTTTAGATGTCAAAACTCTGCATCAGAAGGCCAAAATGATGCAAACTCTATCAGATAGAGTTGAGTATTAGCAGCTGTCAAGATAAGTTGTGTGTCTGCTCTTGATGGATTTCTCCTCAGTCCATTCCAGAGGTTTCTTGCCACTACTTAGAAGAGCTTCAACTGAATAATCAGGCTTCTCTTTAGGCTCCCTTACACTTGGCAGAAATAGATAAAATGTGGCCTCCTTGTCTGTCACTTCACCATACTAGAAATGCAGCCCTGCCACCACAGCCCACAGACTCACCCCACTGCAGTTTAGGTTAGTGGCTTTAGTTGGGTACTCTCGGGGTTTTTCAGCAAGTTACCATCAGCTGGGCCAGAATTGGAGCACTGAGAGTGCTCTGAATATTTCCTGTAGTTTGATCTTCTGCGTAGAAAGAGAGATGATCTATCAGAGAGAGGGGAAGTGGAGATTTCTGTCCTTTTGCTCCCTTCAGTTAATACTCCCTAAACAGAGCTCTCCTGCGAAGGGTTGAATTTTGTAGCAGCTTAATCCAGAGCATTTTTGGGGAGGAGAAGTCCTGCTGTCTGGCATTGCCTTTGGCTGCAGCATGTGAATTCTTTTCTCTTTGTCTTGAGCTCTTCTCAGAAGAAGGAAATTATCTCAAATTGCAACAGGGGAGGTTAGGGTTAGATATTAGGAGAAAAACTTCTATAGAAAGAGTTTTAAAGCATTGCAACAGCCTGGCCAGGGCAGTGGTCCAGTCACCATCCTTGGAAGTGTTAAAAAAATGTGGATATGGCACTCGAGGAGTGGTTTAGTGGTGAGCATGGTGGTGGGGCTGGGCTGGCAGTTGGACTTGATCTCAGAAGTCTGCTCCAGCTTAACGATTCTGTGGTGCTGTGAAGAGCCAGAAATGAACTGCCTGGCTCCTCAGTACTGCCATTCTTTCCTTTGTTTCCATTACCAGCTCCAGAGCGAGGTAGAGAAACCCCTGCTCAACTTCAGAGAGAACTTCAAGAAGGACATGAAGAAGTGTGACCACCACATCGCGGACTTGCGGAAGCACCTGGCCAGCCGCTACACGGCCGTAGAGAAGGTGGGAGCAGGGAACAAACCCCAGGGTTTCTGAGGCACTGCTGCTTTGAGCACAAGAGCAGCTGCCCCATGAAGAGTTTCTGTTCTGCCACAAAGGACCACAGCTGTTCCTGCTGAGGGCTGTTAGCTGTGCTCTGCCCGGCTCCAGGAGTAGTTTGCTGTTTAGCTGAGATCTGGAAAATGGGGGGCTACAGGCAGGGCAAATATCTTACCACTGAACTGGCTTTTTGGTTCATCCTCCCCCTCCCAGTTTGGGGGAATAAATTTCCAGTACGTTTGATGCAAATACTTCTTATTCGTGTGCATCTGTTGCCCTCCAAATTTAAAACATCTTGCCTTAGAATGGCAGCAGGGTGAGGTTGAAGGCTCACCTGGCTCAGTGGCCAAAAAGCAGAAGGTCCAAGGAGGGACAGCTCAACCTTGATCTGGCAAATCACAAGCCCCTCACAGGAAACATCCTCACTGAAAAAATCCAAAGAGCAGCAGGACCCAGTAAAGGGCTGATGTAACATGAGCCAGGAGGTAGCTGAGGCTGTGGTGTGGGAAGTTAGACCCACAAACTGTGGCCTTCCTGCAGCAGCTGGCAGAAGTGGGGATGCTTGTGCCTCAGCCGCCAAATTCTACCCTCATGGGGTTTGCTTTTGGGTGTAAATTGAAAAGGAAAATACCATTCTCAGTCATCCCTGAAGTTGTTTGTGTCTTCACTAAAGATCAGCAGGAGTTCACCCAGGGACAGAATTGCTGCAGGATACCCAGGGTCATTAGGCTGAGCGTGTGCAAGGAAGACATTTTCCTGCAGAGCACTAAGTTATTCTTCACACTCACATCTGCAAAGAAACTCAGTAGCAATACTGGGAGGAGTGAATTGGGATTAACCTTGAGAAGAAGGAATCAGAGCAAGGAGGATGCCTGCACAGTGCTCAGCCCCTCTCGAATTGCTCTCCTGCAGCTCCCCCTTGAGACCTGCAGGACCTGGCCAGGGCCTCGGAACTGCCCTTGGAAAAAATTCCAGGAATGCTTCAAGAGTGCTGTAACATTCAGGCTGGTGTGACTGTAGAAAACTGCAAGGTGCTGAGAAAATAGAATCATGCCAATTGAGTTTGAAACATTAGTACAGTGTAAAGAATAGGTGGGACATGTTTTATAACAAATCCATGCAAAACAAGTTGTTTTTATGTTAAGGTACTTTATAATTTACCTGTATAATGTATGTTTGTACTGATAAATCAGGTTTTAACAGCTTGAAGAACTTTTAAGTAAAGTAATTCAAGTAATCAGTTGTAACCAGACCTCAGGTTCTTCATTTCTACTGTTGGCATGAACCTGAATAAGTTTTTCTGAAATAAGTTTCTATTGTTAGAGTTTCTGATGGGTGTGCATTGAGTCTAGAACATACTTAAAGACAAATTTTGTAAGGAACTTTAAATTACTTCAACAATTCAGATCCTAAGAAAAGTGAATGGAAGAGGTGACTTGGTAATGATGCTGTTTAAGACATTTGAAAGAGGCTCCAGCTCTCCTTTCTTGCAGAAATAATGAGAAAGCTGTTAAGAAGGAGGAGAGCCTGATGATGGCAATAGTCCTTTGCCTTTCTAAGACTCTATGAAGAGTTCAGATGCATTTGTGATTTGTTGGTGGTGACTCCTCAGTGGTCATGGGACACCTCTGGGAATGCCACAGGGTGTTGTAAGAACCTGAATCACAGTTTAGGACCCAGTTTCACTCAAAATCACTGACTTCTTCCCGAGAAACACTCACGTGAAGGAGTCCTGGATGGCTGAAAGCAGCTGCCAGTTCTTTTTCTCTGTAACATCTGACTCTTCTTTAATTACTCCCAGGCCCGGAAAGCCTTGACAGAGAGACAGAAGGATCTGGAAATGAAAACGCAGCAGCTAGAGGTGAAACTCAGCAACAAGACAGAAGAGGAAATCAAGAAGGCGAGGAGGAAGTCCACTCAGGCAGGTGAGTTACCTGTGCCCATCAGCACATGGCCAGAGCAGGGTGGAATGCACCTGCCCCTCCATCCATGGGGTTCTTGTGTTTTCATATGGTAGCTACAAAGTCAAAGCAAACCATGCTACAGATCTGCGTGGTGTTAAATCCTCAGAAGAAGCAAGCCTAGTTTTTCCAACTCAGATGTCACAATTTTTTGACAACTGAGGTGAGAACAACAAAAGTAGGGTGAGTTATCTTTCTCTTTCATGAAAGTGTCCTTAGATTACTGAATGTTTGTGGAACTTCCAAAGTCAGATTCAGAGAAGCTTAGCTGAGGGTGTTTCTTCCATAAATCATAGTTCCTTCCTTGGTTCTTTCCTAAATCACACTCACCCACAACTTTGTGGGTGCCTATTACACTTACTATTGCTGTCTCTTTCCTTGGTAGTGATTTTTTTGTTTTTTCACCACTGCTACTCAGGGACTAAAATAATTTCTCTTCTAGGAATACTGAGGATATAGTAGTGTGTGCTATTCTGTACTGAGGAAACAGCAACTTGCTGTGACCTGTGCCTGTTTTACAGAGGCTCCAGCCACATCTACAGGATCCATCAGGAACATTTTTGAGATTTGCAAAGCTGATGCATGCAGCTCAGTTAGTACCTTGGCTGAAGATAAGTTTTAGCCAAGGCTTCCATGTTTCATCCCTTCAACAAGGGCTATTCCTTGGCAGAGTGGTCCTTCAGAGTTCTGAGGTTTTTAAAACTTCAGGATAGATGTGTGGGTTTTAAAGAGACTTTAAAGGTCTTGATTTGACTTCCCTTTTTAAGGGAAGAGTCATTGGCAGTGTGACCATGTGTACAAGCAATCATTTGAGGAGAGAGAAGAGTTATGATTTAACAACAGGAGGCTCCATGACAGATGTTCATTATTCACCTGAAAATTTACAGTTTCTCTTTGTTCCTTGGGTCCTTAGAAATTGTTTATAATGGATTTTTATTGAACAAGCAGAGAAGAGCTGAAGATCAGAGAGGGAAAAGAGAAACTGAGCCTCATTTAAAGAACAGAGAATTTCCTATCTGGAGAGAAGCAATTTCTGAGAATTGTTTTCCAAATTTACCACCCACCTTTCCCTCTCCGTCAGTGCAGGGTCCTGCAACAAAGAAACAAAATGGAAAGAACTGCAGCTTCTTCTTATTGCCCTGAACACAGAAGGAGCTGGAGCTCAGCTGGAATCAGGCATCTCCAGAAGCTGGAGAACACATGAGGCTGCAAATAAGCATCTCTTCATCCAACAGCTGGAGCCTGACACATCCCTCCCCTTTGAAACAGAGACCTCTTAGACTGCAGTCTCACCTGCAGTGCTACCCTGCAGCTCCAAAACTCATCATTATTGATTTCCCATTTTAATTACTTTATTTTTCAAATATAACTTTCTGCCTGTGGCTTTTTTTTTATTTTAACTGAAGTAACTTGCCTTTCATATTTCTGGGCATTTTGTAAAATACTACTAAATACTCATATTTTTCTTTCAAAATCTTGTCTTTTCCCCTCATTCATTTCACCCCAGTCACCTGCTTTTTTGTCGTGCATGCATTTAGTTGAAATGTTGGTATGTGAGACAAATACCAAGCAGCAGAACTGCTGTGAGCTCCACCAGGGTTGATCTTCAAATCCTTGGGGTCTGTGTACAGAACCTGAGCTGCACTTTCCTTCTGAGCTCTGGAGAAGCTTAAGGCTGATTTGTTGCCATCCTGACTCTTTCAGGGGATGACCTCATGCGCTGTGTGGATCTTTACAATCAAGCCCAGTCCAAGTGGTTTGAGGAGATGGTGACCACCACTCTGGTATGTAGCAACTGAAACTACCCTTGCAAAACTGTAATAGCCTGCAGTATTCATCGTTCACAGCTAGGGCAATGCAAAGCAGTGAGGAAAATTGGGTGATAAGTCTCACATTGTATTTCCCATTCTCAGTCCTAAGAAAAAATCATCATCAGGGGATAAGAAGAAATAATTGTTTCTTTGCAGAAGGCATTAAAGCAGTTCGGGGCTGCTGAGAGGCCAGAGCACTCGAATTGTCCTTAGGAAGGATGAAGTAATACACAAGAAAAACACAGAAGAATACTTGGATAAGCTCTAGTTGCATTCCACCTTGATGCTCACTGAGTGGGCACCAGAAATGCCTTCTGAAGACAGAATTCACAAGGTTTGGCCCCAGTGATGTGTGTGTGAACACCAAACTTCCTGGGGTACAGCAAAGGCTGTTGCAGTGATGTCTTTAAAGGCTTCCATAGCCTGCTGCTGCTGCTGCTGCTTAGATCATGGAATCACAGAACCTGCTGAGTTGGAAGGGAACCATCAGCATCACTGAGTGCAATTCCTGGCCCTGCACAGAACACCCCAACAATCCCACCATGGTTCTTAGAGTGTTCAAATGCTTCTTGGACTCAGACAGGCTTGGACCTGTGCCACTTCTCTGTTCCAGTGCCTGAGCACCCTCTGGGTGAAGAACTTTTTCCTAATACCCAACCTAAACCTCCCCCACCTCTGCTCCAGCCATTCCCTTGGGTCCACACTGATCACAGGAGTGAGGAGATCAGTGCTTGCTCTCTGCTGTCCCCCATGAGGATGTTGAAGACCACAATGAGTCTCTCCTCAGTCTCCTCCAGGCTGAACAAGTGACCTCAGTTACCTCCCATAAGGCTTCCCCTCCAGACCCTTTACTATTTTTTCAGCCCTGCTTTGGACACTCTCAACAACTTAATGTCTTTTTTTACGTTGTGGTGCCCAAAACTGCACACAGTACTTGAGGTGAGGCCACACCAGAAGGACTAAATGCAGATTTTGGGGTATAGTATCAGAATCCAGAAGAAAAGGGAGGAAAGATAGAAATCACCTGCCTTTCCAACTAAAATGTTGCTGGGTTCTGCTTACTGCCCACTGAGAAAGGTGGAAACTTCTTCTAGCTCACCATGTGGTGAGCTGTGCTCTGACAGGTATCTGGATGGAATGGAGGTGGTCTGAGCCATACACCCCAATGTTCTTTCTGCTGCCCCAGGGAATCACTGTCATTTCTGTAGCTAGCAATAAAGCAAGCAAAACTTCTTGCAGGAAACAGATTCCCTCTTGCTTGCAGCATCTCTGAAGGCAGTGGCTCCACTCTCTGCCTTGGTTGTCTCGGTTTTGGAACCTTTTGGAAAGGTTTGACCTTCTTTTCTGTTGCTAGGCTCAGGCTGAGATGACTGCTGTTGCTTGCTGTTTCTTATTCTTTGCAGAGCAGAGGAATGTGCAACCACAGAGCCCAGCTCCAAAGCATGACCCTGGGGCAGTATCGCACCTACTGGCAGCCTTTTGTGTATCATCCTTTCTCTGGGCCTCCAAGCTCAGGTTCCAGTAAAAATATGGACTTGTTTTTCTTCATGTCCAGGAGCTTGAGAGACTAGAAGTTGAAAGGGTGGAGATGATTCGGCAGCATCTGTGCCAGTACACACAGCTGCGGCACGAGACAGACATGTTCAACCAAAGTGTGAGTGTGCTTTTCTCTTTGATCTCCTTGCTCTTCACTGCCCTTCAGCTGAGCAGAGAGGTCCCTCCTGACCTGCTCTGACTGGCTTGTGTCAAAGGACATGGGAGAAGTGTCTGCAGGCAGCTTGTTGGTCTGTTAGCAGTGCTGTGGTGCTTCCCTGCAGTCCTGCTCCTCCAGGACTCTCTGATCACATTTCATGCTGCTGGATTACAGCTCCTCTCTGGGGGAGACACAACCAGCTGAAGTACACTTGGCCAGCATGAGCCATTATTAGCTCTGCCAGCATGCTGCCCTACTCCTTCTCTTTGTGCAAGGAAGATGCTGAATTGTTTCACTGTTAGAAAAGGGAGTATATATATTTTCCTTATTAAAAACTGGCTATTTACCAAATATTAAAATACTGGGGATGCATGCTGACCTCAGTATAGTTGTATTTGGTGTAAGGTGCAGATTGTACAGCAGGAGTCAGAGGCTGCCTGGCACAGGAAGCCTTTCTCTGCTTCATGTTAAATCTCCCTTTTCTCTGCTTGCCACAAGGCTGCAGATTCAGACCTGTCTTGTCCATCAAGCCTCATGCAGCTCTCACTTGTCTGCAGATGCAGAGTAGGCATGCCCACAGCTGCTCTGCATGTCAGAGCAATGACTCTCTGCTTGAAATGTGCCCTTGACATTTGGATTCTTGTTTTCTTCGTTTCAGACAGTAGAACTTGTGGATCAGTTGCTTCGGAAAGTGGATCCTGCCAAAGACAGGGAACTGTGGGTAAAAGAACACAAAACTGGAGATATCCGACCTGTGGACATGGAAATATAGACTGATCTATAGTTGGATGTGATGAGTCCACTGAATTAAGCAGGCTAACGTTTGTTTTTAAGGGTCAAAAGAGCATAGGGAAAAGGTTGTTTCACTACCAGACACCTTGTAATTTATGCCTGTATGGGCTATCTCTGTTCCATTTAGTCATTACAATGGTCCTCGTTGTGCTAAGCCTTAAGCACCAGACATTCCAGGGTGAAAAAAACAGATGTGTGCTTCCCACCAGAGGTTCCCAATTGCACGCAGCTTCCAGGAGAAATCTGCTTTCTGGTACAGAAAGTGCTCTGTTCTTCAGTGACTTTGTGCTCCACCCCTTGCATGACTATCTCTATACAGTATGTTAGAACAACCATGCAGTGAGCCTCTGGCCAGCAAGGAGATAACTGAAAATGATGCAGGAGGCAAGGAAGTCCTGATCATGGATCCCAGGTCTATCACTGACTGCTTTCATGGCCACAGGCAAGTCAATTAACTTTCCTGGCTCCCCCATCTATAAAATAAGCGTATCTTGCAGCAATGTTGTGTGAATACATTGATTTCATATAACGCTGTCTTTCACCACGGCAGTGAAGTGATGGCCCTTCTCCCAAAATCTAGGGGGAAGATTCCTGTTCTTCCTGTTTTATACTCCCTCTCAGGGATACATAAACCCATTTTCATGATTTCTGTTGTAGGCCAACTGATAAGTTTGAAAGTGTTACCATCACAATTTTTTATCAGGAAAGACTTGGTTGTACTCTACCTACCTCATTAGCTGTCAGAGTGCCCTCAATGACAGAAGGAGGTTATATTCCAAGGAATAAATGAGATGTTAAAAATCTTTCCTGCTCATGCAAGGTGTTTTTCCATAGAATCTCCTTAAAAACAGTCCTCTAACAGTTTACTTGGGATTCAGGTTTAAATTCCTTTGTTGGTTTCTTCAGGTAAATATCACAGACTTTAGATATTTTTAATTACCAAATTTGTCCAGCTGAATTTTGGCTTTTATCTTTTTGGAGCCTGATTTTCAAAGGTGCCATGAATATGTGATGCTAGATTGCAGTCAGTGCAGATGTAGGTGCTCAGCACTTCTGTACTATCAGAGTCTTAACCCAAGTTTTTTTCTATGTTACCCTTACTGCAAACCACCAAAAATTCAACACTGCCCCTAGCAAATAGTGTTCTGTAGTTTGGAGACTGGTTTTGAAAAGGTATTTATTTTCTTCTGCTGTTATTTCTGATTGATTATTCAGTGTTGCTGTTAAAATATTTTTTCAGCATTTCATACAATGCAAAGATTCTTCAGATTCTTGCTTTAGGTCCAGGAGAAACCTTGATTCTCACCACTGTGGCCTTTACTCAGTGTTTACTGTGGTCTTAGCTACAATTTCCCAAATCAGGCTATTGCATTTGATCCACAGTTATGCTCCATTTTATCTCACTGTTACTGTCTTTTCTCCCCAGTCCCAGAACTGCATCCTTCCTTTGTTCTACTGCCGTTCCAGGCTTTTGTTCCCCATCCTCCAAGTGCTGTGAATAGATCACTGGGAGTCAATATTCCTCTTTGCAAATACAAACTGAGACACAGAAAAGTCTTACCTGGAGCATGTTTTGCTGCAGTGGTTATTTTTCTGGTTTATTATTTCAAACTGAATTCTCTCACATTTATGTGTTGCTCCCTTTTTCTTAACCATCTCTATACTAGTACAGGTCCATTCCTGTCCTGCAAATGCCTTCACAATCCACTCCTCTGCTGCTTCATTAACCTTTATAAACTTCTAGCATCCTTTGCATGTTGGCAGTTGTAGTATCATGACTGCTGCATGCTCAGGATCACCGTTCCTGGTGTGACACCTCCTGTGCTGCACTTCCCCTGCACACTTGGGAATTTGGACTACAGTTTTATTCTTGCTGTTGGAAGAGCACACTGTGATGTGAGCCTCACCCCAGTTCCTGCAGAGACCACTGCAGCACCAGTTGAAGTGTTTGGTTTGCCTGAGTGTCCTTGAGCTTAGTCAGAGCATCCCTGGAATCCTCTTCTCCTTCCCTTCTTCCCTCCAGCAGGGCATTGATGATCTCTCCTTTTCACTCTTTTTAGTGATTCACTTGCTGTCTTAACTAATTTTTGGGCATACCAGTGTATACTTCTCCTAACTCTTACCTTGCACTTCAGAGGACAGGCACTTTTTTATTTTTTAAGCCACAAGTGCAGGTTGAACTTTCAAAACTTCAGTGGCCAAAATAACATGAATATGTGAAAGCTGCATTTCAGGTTGCCTCCTGTTCTAGGCTGTTCTGTAAATTGAAATGAGCAATCTTGACAATGCCTCAGCACATTCTTGTTTTGATTGCAAAACAAAGCTAGTTGTGCACTTTATACAATATTCTCCTTAATAAATACCTGAAATAATCTGTTAGCAATTACACTTTATTTTTGCGCTTTCTTTAAAGATGTTTGTTATTTTATCTATTTTGGACTGGAAATACTGTCCATTAGCACAGATTTCTCTGGGGACTGTAATGTGTTTTGGTTCCTCTACTAAGGTGTATTTATGCTGCTCTAAATTCTTGGGGGGAGGGAGGTTGTTGTTTTTGTTTGTTTGGGGTTTTTTTGGTTTGTTTTTTATTTTAGTTTTGGTTTTATTTCCAGGCAGTTTTCCTGCTTCTAGTTCTCAGTCCATTTGAAATGTTTTAGGGATGTGAGTTGCCCAGATCAGTAATTCTCTTGGTGGAGTCTGTATCTCTTTTTCACTTTGATAACCAGAGGAGAGCTCAGGTACCTGGCTGCTGATCTTCCCCAGCCCCAGGAGGTTCTGAGTTCTGCTCCACGACAGGTGAGATGCTTTGTCCACAACAACACTTCCATCTGTATTCAGTGGAAGTTTTGCTGTTGCCTGTAAACAGTTTACAGCTTATTTCTTTCAAAAGTTGATATTCCTTCTTTATACAACCCTGCAGATCAGTGCTGCCTGCTCCTTCCCTTCTCTGACTGATGGATCCTGGACAGTGTGATGCCTTACAGGTCTGGGCAGGCTGGAGTTCCAGTGCTTCTAACAGGCAGCATCTTCAAAGAGGGTAGTTTAAAGGAAAAGTTCCTGCTCTCATGTTTGTTCCTAAGAAGGTAACTTTGGGAGTTTCATCTTTGCTCTGTTTGTCTTCCACTGAGTTTCAAAACTGCACTGGAACCCAATCTGTCTCATGCTCATCCTAAACAGCTGCTCCTTCAGAGCAAGATCAAGCTTGGTGCTTTATTAAAATGCTGCCGTGTGTGGATGCTGCCTGGTGCTGCTGCAGTGTAAGTGACTGATAGAATACCAGAGTAAGTCTCTTGCCTCCATATGTACTGAGCTTAGGCCTCATCTCACTGCATCTGGCAGCTCACACACTGGGTGTGAGGCTTTGCTGCGAGTTTTTGCTGCTTTAGTCACTGTGGGGATCAGATTGGCAGGGCTGTCTCACATGTTCATGTGCTCTGAGGTCACAGAGCTGGTCAGTTCTCAGTTAACACTGTTTGCTTTCACTGGCAGAGGTGGAACAAGTGGGGATTTTCCTCTGGTCCTTAGCAGGTGGCTCTGCTTGCCCACATTTGTTGAAGCCACCTGTGTTTTGGGGGTGCTGCCACACCTGTGGAGCTCCCTCTTGGTCTACACGATGCTGTCACACATTGTCCTATCCTGGAGGGTTCTCTGGCAATCTCCATTTCAGCCAGAGCCTTTTGGCCCTTCTCTTAGCCAAAGGGCTTCCTGAATTCCCATGGCTTCAAATCTGTTGGGTGTCCTGACACCAGAGCTGGTGAGGTTCTTGCCAGCTGTGCCCTCAGCATGAGAACTTCTCCTTCATCATCCTAACCTTCCTGCCTGTGTCTTCAAAGCCACCTTCTGGCACAGTTGAAATTCTTTCTCTCTAAGGTATTCTGTCAGCTTTTTTCCTAGCAGAACTCATTCTGGGTGCAGTGCTGCTGGCTGATGCCTGTTGGAGTTCATGAGCTGAAAGAAGTGAGTCCTTTACCACATGGGCCAAATGCATTCTTCTGCCAATAGCAGCAAGATTCCAGTTTCTTTCTTGGAGAAATATCCAAAAAAGCTTAATTCTCAGATTTACAGCCTGCTCCAGATTTTGTCTCCGTAACTCACACTTGTTCATCACTTCTATGGGCTGGACATCTTTTGAAGAACTTTGGTTGCTCCCTTATAGGGTCCTTAGTTCATTATTGGACACTGGAATTTTAGAGCACAGCTTTAATTTTTTTTTTTTTTTTAATTTTAGAATACTTTAACAGCAGTGAAAATCATATAGAAATCCCTGTTATGTTTCTACACCCCCTTTCCTCCTGTGCAGCCCTTTCTGAGCTGCTGGGGGGCAGCTGTGCTCCCCCTTATGCTGCACAGGTAAACACTGAAATCACACTTCCCTGAGTGCCTAACAGGCAAACTTGTACACTGCTTCTTTTTCCCTTTTTTCAGCTCTTTAAAATTTCCTTCCTTAGGTTTTTTTTTTTTCCTAACAGGAATTTTCTGTGAGGCATTCTCTAGGAAACTTCTATACTCTCGTAGCAGTTGTAGTTTCTCAGGCTTTGACAGAACCTCCTTAAAATTGTCCCTGTTTTTAATGTCATTATTTAAATACTCGCTGCAAGTTAGACTTGTTACATACAAATGTGCATTCTTCACCTGTTCTTTGGAAGTGCTCAGCACTCAGAGATTTCTTGGAAAACAGGGAGCTAAGAGATAAGAGTCTTTGAAAATCAGGCTAACAAACAGAAATGCACAAGCCTCTTTTTTACCTTACTTAAGTGCATGGATAAAGCAAATATTCAGAAACGAGAAATAATTAAAGTATGAGATGTAGTCTCTCTCTGTGCAGCTCCAGTAGTGTTCTTGTGTGGGGCTGCAGTCAGAGCACACCTCTGGAGCACAGACCCACAGGTCACTTACTGGTGCAGCTGTAAAAACTCCCACCCATAATTCAGTGACAAGGTAGCTCTGCCCATCTGTTTCTTCAGTCACACACAGGGAGGGAGAGGGCACTGCTTACCCAGGTGGGTCCTTCACTACCAAGCACCTTAAGAAATCCAGACAAGCACTTTGAAGGTCCCCCTGGAATGAGTAGATGTGACTTCTTGATGTGATGATTTGATTGTTTCCTTCTGAGCTGAAGACAGGTTTACTGTTTCATAGCATCTCGTGTGCTCTTGTGGATGAATGCAGCCCTGCTGTGTCTGTTCCCAGAGCTGGCAGCAGAGCCTGGTGTCCCGGGGGCAGTCCTGGTCACCCTCACATTCCTCTCAATTTGGCAAGAAGCACGTCATCAAAAGACAGTGTCAGAAAGGC
Organism: Vireo altiloquus; assembly: GCA_013396875.1. Lineage (NCBI taxonomy): Eukaryota > Metazoa > Chordata > Aves > Passeriformes > Vireonidae > Vireo > Vireo altiloquus. The sequence goes on from VZRF01001603.1 coordinate 145,010, forward strand.
AGTTTCCCAAACAATGAGCTTTGCAGCTCACAGACCTTTCTGGAAAGCCTGAAGGCTTTTTGCTGCCCGGTGTGTGTTGAAGTGGGAGAGTGATGTGGCAGAGGTTGCTGAAGCTTTGGCTCTGAGGGGTTCTCGCTGTGTGGATGTTCCTCCCATCCTGGCCCAGGCATGGGGAACGACCCACAGGCATCCTGTGTGCCCCAGAGGAGCCTGCTGGCCACGTCTCTCTTAACCAGGTGGGCGAGAGCCACTGATAAATTCAGATTAAAAACAGACACGTGGGGCAGGAAGGTAGATTCCTCCGTGGCATCTCTCTCAGACCCTGATGGGTAACGAGTAACGATGAGTGAGAGCCCCATCCTTCTGCTCAGCTCCTGAAAACCAGTGGTGGGATGTTCCCTTGTGCCTGCTGCAGACACAGAGCCCTCCAGCTCACACCTGCTTGCACCTGAGGGACACCGGTAGGTGCCCTGGGGACTGGAGGTCAGGGTCTGGCATTTGGCTGCCCCACAGCAGGGCAGGAGTGCTGAGCCTGCTGTGCTTCAGGAGCCTGGAGCACGCAGCCCTGCACAGTGGCAATGAAGTCTTTCCTGGCAGCAAATCCTTGTCTTTTCCTGAGAAGCATTATTGTGTAAATGACACCCATTGCTTTGTCTTACAGTAGATTTTATTCATGTGAGTGGTTTGTCTCTCAGCTCTGTTTTTCCCTCTCTGTTGTTCCTGTAGCCAGCCCTTCATCAATGAAATACAACACTTTTCAGGACCTTTTCTTTAATTTTGAAATTTCAAAGAACATATCTGTTATTTCGACGTGCTGACCAAACTTCATGCTTTTGGGTGCTTTCTGAGAGTTTTAAGAGCTTTTTTGGAGAGGTTATTTTGGTTTTTGTTTTGGGTTTTTCTTATCAGCCACCAGGTTTGGAAGTGTAATAACTTCTTTTTGTGCTAGCCACAGTTTCTTTTTTCTTCCTGGACATTTTTGCTGAAGGGACCAACACATAGCACAATTCAACTTAAATTTCTAATCCCATGCATTCCTCAAGGCAGAAACCTTTTGTGCCTAATGATGCATCTGAGTCTAAGAACTGTATGTGGATAAAATCTTTCATAGACCAATTAAAAAAATCAGTCTTAGATTAACCACATAATAATTCCAGAAAAAAAACCCACGTATGGATTTGAGACATTCAAATTTAATTCCCTCAACTTACATTAAGTTGAAATATTTCAGGTGTGTCGTAAGAGACAAACTCAGTGGATATTCAGAACAAAAGCTTTCCAGCTGCTCTATCCAGGTTCAGTGAGTGGACAGGACTATAATTTTGAATATATGCAGTCTTTTAGGGCTACTGATTTAACAAGTAACTGAGTAATGGCTTGTATCACAACCCTATTAAAATTCTGCGAGTAGATCCCCTTGAAGTGCCTCTTTAAATAGTATCTGCTATGAAAAAAAATATGTAAAAAATACACAGATTCACCCCATAAATTGCCAAATCTCAGGAGCAGCCATTGTGCACAGATCTGTGCAGGATTCTCAGCCCCCTCCTTGCTCTGAACTGTGCACCCCCTTAGGACACCCACATCTCCAGGAGACCTGCCTTTGTCTCTGATAATTTACTGTCCAGCTCAGGCATCCCAAGTTCTCAGTGCTGAAAATGGAATAGAAGAAATTAGACTTAAAAGCAACTGCATTGAAGCTAATCTTTGGACCCATCCTTCAGTGTAGGCATCTCAGTATAATAAGCAGGGAATTCTGCATAAAAATAGTATGCAGTGATAATTTTGCATAAAAGACTTGTTACACTTTATTGTGTAAAATTAATAATTAATAATAATAATAATAAAAAGCCACAATTTTTTTTTTAGAGCAGTTGCTGAGAATAAATGTTCTGGTCCTGGAACTCAAAAGCTGAATGTGATTTCAGGGATCTCATATCTGCTAACATAAGAATCTTAATCATGTTAATCCCAGAATTTGGGAATTGACCTGAAATCTGTTGTTCCTTTGGAGTATTTTGATGAAATGGCTGAGATTATCAGAATAGCCTGAGGAATTTGGATGTCCATACTCTTTCAGGTTGAAAACACTCTTTAGGGACAGCAACCTTTATCCATTATGAAAACAGCAGGAATTAGTGTTGGACAAATACTTTCTTCCCCTTAAATGATTTCCTTGTTTTCTGCAAAGCAAGGCAGTGTGAGAATTCCACTGGGCAGTTCTGCAGAGGCTGCAGCAGCAGGGATTCACAGGCAGGCCAGATCACCAGTCATACACTAAACCAGAGTTTTCTACCAAAATAAAGTTGCTTATTTGGTCCTTTTTTTGTGTAAGTTTTCCTAAATACTTCTAAATTTCTAGGAAAGTTGTCTTTTGCCAGTACTAATGACTTGTTTTTAAAGATGCTTAACCAAAATTTTATAACTTCCCATAAATTTTGGCTGACTAGACCCTTTAAATAGTTTATTTATCATACAGCCTCTGTCTGGGTTACTAGTAAATCTTGGATCATTGTGGAAATAATAGGATGGCTTTTTTTCCCTAAGGATAGATGAAGGAATCACTTACTTAAGTTGAATGAAGAAAAGATTTAAGGGGCAGATCTTCAGCTCGGGTAAACTGACAGGGTTCAGTGGAAGCTACTTGATGTCAGCTGTGGATCTTGTCCTTCAGTGTTGAAGGCATTTCCTATATGTAATTTTTCTGTCTTACTGTAAAACAATTTCATATGGTTAAACTGTATTTTCCTATATTGTTCTGCGAGTTTATATACACCATAGTGCTCATCTCATCTCCTGTAAAATAAACTGTACAGAGACACATTGAGCATGGAATTGTCTTTACCCAGTTCCTTTTTCTTCTCCCACAGCCTCACACCCCACGAGGGCAGTTTGATCAAAGACACTCTGTGGGGTGCCACATGCACATGGTGTTGGTATGAGCTTAGTGCAGCTTGAATTTGCAGCCACATCACTGAGACCTTTTCAGACCTTTTCAGATCTTCACACGATTTTCAGACATGTGTGGTTCCTACGATTTTTTTTTTTTTTCCAAAAATCAGTTTAAGAAATACTTGTGGTTAAGTGGTTCTTAAGCAAATGAGCTGACCATGAGCAGCCCAAGAGCAGCTGCCATGTTGTGTTTTCATCTATTTGAGAAACCTCAGAATGTTGTTTCAGATTCAGGCCTGAACTTAAGCAGTGCTCCTGGACCTGTGGGCCAGCTCTAAGGCAGGTGAGTCCTGTGGGTGCCCTTGGGGGGCCTGGCAGTGATCTCTTGGCTCTGTCTTCATCTGTGTTGGCCACTGTGCACACACAGAGACAGCTCTGCCTTGCAGGGCTTAGGATGGACCCACAACCAGCCTGCAGAAGGTTCCAGGTGCTTAGGATGGCTTGCAGTGTTCATGGAAGGATTCACATGAGGCCATTGAAATGGGAGCAGACACTGCTGCTGCTGGGAGTCAATTGAGAAAAAGTTAAACTAACTCTACCACGTGAATGGGCTGAAAGTGTTTTTAAACCTTCAGGGGTCAATGTGGCCTCTGTTCTGCATGAGGCCCGTGAAGTAAAGGTGTGTGTAAAGTAAAAGTAAAGCTGTGTGCAAAGTTAAAGCAATTGGTGTAACTCAGATCTTGTAATCTTTGCTGGTTTGCTGCACCACCACCCTTCTGTCACCTGGTGGCAAATCCTGATGGTCAGAGGGCCCAGGGAATGCTGTTGGAACAGCTTGCTTTGAACTAACCTCACACACAAGGGAAGTTTCAGCAGTCATGATCTTCTAGTTTGACTCAAACCACAGAAGTACTCGTGTATTTCTTACTTGGGGAAGTTACTGTCTCGGTCCTTATACAAATGAAAAAAAATTACAAACATGCACTAGTGAAGTATTTATTGTAGGAACAAACAGTCCATCCTCAGTGGTCTGTGCTGCAGGCTGTTTGCACTGTTGTTTTCACAAGTCCCTGAAAGCAGAGGATGAAAACCTCCAGCTCTGATTTGATTTTGACTTCCTGTTTTACAGAGTACAAATCCAAACACTCAAGTCTCCCAGAACCAAAGCATAAGTTACACTCTTTTTATTTACAGAGATGTAATTTTTTTTTCTTTTTTTTTTTTCTTTTTTTTTTAAGACTTAGCAAATGCCTCCCTTGAGACTCATTTGTCTCTGGTTTGCTCAAAGAGACTGGGACTGGTTTTATGCATCAGCCTCTTGGGTGTCTTTAAGCTGAGTCCTGAGGCTCTTCCCACTGCCCTTACACTTCCTCCAAGTCCATGTAAAAGGGAGGAAGACTGCTGGATGGCACTGGGATGGAATGTGGAAGTGTGGGGGTTGAGTCCAGACACCCTCCCAGCACTGCTCACAATTCTCAGAGATCTTTGGTGTTGGCTCACATTAATCATGAAAATACCTATGAGTTGTGTGCAGCTCTGTGTTAGGAGCACAGTTTACAGCCTGGTTGCTGTGGTGCTTACATATATTACAGGCAGATGTGTGCTCAGTGCCTTTTTGACCTTTGTTGCTTTATGCTTTTCCTCTGTTGCTGAAACAAATTCATCTCCTACCTCCCAAGTCCATGAAAAGTAAAACTCTGGATTAGGCCCAAGGTCCATATTTTAAGTGTCCTGACGTGACAGTGACTAGTGGGCACCAGTGTCATAGGGAGGGGTGGGAGAAGAAAGCTTTTTAATGAATTACATGAAATACATTGTGATTCAGCCCCAGATTGCACTTTGATCCTCTGCTCAGGGACTCCCTTCCCAGCAGTGTCAGGGTTGGAGTTAAACAGCACTCCACAGATTTTTTTGCCTCCCTTGAGACAGATAGTTTAGTCAGTGATTGATAACTGATCTTCTGTGATGTCTTTCTCAAATAAAGTTCAATAAATCCACCCCTTTCCTTCCTGGAAAGACAAAGGAGAAAGGAAGAAGCTGAAGAATTCCTCCTGGTGCCTTTTTGTTGGTTTTGTTCCTTTCCTCAGTTCTTCTAGGTGGTGTTTTGCACCCTCTTTGCTAAGCCAGTGTGATGAACACGATACACGAGGAAACACCTTCAAGCCTTTGAGGGCTGGGGATGTGGCAGCTGAACTTTAATTTCCTGGAGCTAATTGCAATGACGAAGTTCACAAGCAGCTGCTCCTCGCTGTAGTTGTGTGTGGCTCCAGGAATGGCTGCAGAGATATCTGAACACGAGATGACATTTAGCACAGCAGAGGGTTGGTGAGATTTGAAATGGCAGGTGGAAAAAAAATCCTTAAAAATCCAGAAGTGTGGTTGCTATGGAAGCTGGAAGAGATGATGTCAGCAAAATAACATAATGAAGAATTTTACAGATCGCAGAATTTTCCTTAATGGGAGCTCAGACTGATGGGAAAAGGGAAGAAAATTCCAGAATCAAATGAAAAGAAGCTGTATTCAGAAAGGAAGCATCAGTATTATTGATTCCAAGGCATAACTGACAGAGCTTTCCAGAATGGAATGTTTGTGCTTTACTATTTGAGCCTCTGAGGCACAGACTCTGGCATGTAGAAGCAATATATTTAACAAAGAATGTAAGTACACATGAATAATTAGCATAGAGTTGACATCTCTGGCTGTAGGAGGAGCCACTCTGTCTGGAAGGGTGTGCTCTAGGTGTAGTAAAATATAAAAGATTTATACCATGTCTCACAACAGATTACTGAGATGGAATAAACCTTATTTGTACATATCAGATCAGTTATCACACCACATCTAATGGCAAAGCTCTTCTGAACCCCACAAGCTATTCTGGGCTTGGAATGCAATTTTTTTTTTTTTTTTTTTAATCATGCAAGTTTTGACAGAAAGCAAAATCCTTGGCAAAGACAACTCCAAAGCTGTGGGAGTCAGGTTTTGGTGTGGGTTATCTCTGATGTCCTGAGCCATTAATATGCCACCTTGTCTTACTGGATGGATTGACTCAGCAGAGCCCAAACTCCCAGGGCTGTGGGAGCATGAGCTCTCTCACCAAGAGGGAAGAAGCCTTTATCTCCTGCCAGGCTTTCTCATAAGGCAGGGGAAATGTGGGGAGTAACTGCTGGGAGTCCGGGCAGGTCAGAAAGCCTCTCCTGTTCCCTTGAGGGGTTTGAAATATCCTCTGACACTCCCAAGAGGACACAGCCTTTGATCTGCGCCCCTGGAAAAAGCTTCCAACACTCCTGGATGAATTGAAAGCATCGAAGGTGTGAAATAGGTTTTAGTTTAGTTTATCACAAGGTGAAAATTTATAGTATAACGTTTTGTGGTATAAAGGTACATGGAGGCAAGATGGAGACTTTAGGGCATTGTCCCTGGGTCCTTCTTTCTCCTTCTTCCCCTCCATATTCCACTCTGAAGTAGGCAAAGAATGATTGGTAGAATAGGTTTGAGGTACAAGAAACGTGTTAGAAAGATTTGATAGTTATTGGTACAAAATTAAAAATATCATGTTATAGTTAATTATTGGATAAAAAAGTTTTTAAAACATACTGCACACAAGATCTAGCAGCCATTGTAGCATGGATTTCACAGCGACAAGCCAGGCACAGGCTGCACTGAGAACTTGATAAGAAAACTAATAAATAACCCAAGAAACTTAGCAAAGAGCTTCAGCTTCTTTCTTTATCTGGTATGAGACTTCGGTAACAGAAGGAAAACCTCATGTCCAGAGGCTAAGGGCTTTTTCAAACAACCAAGAGAAAAGACCTGTAACCAGGTCCACACAAGGATAAAACCCTGGGGGAGTTATTTGTCGTCTGATAATTAGTCAGTGTGCAAATCAGATACATAACTTACATAAAACACCACTTGTAAACAAACACCAGTTTTGGTCAGTCTGTCTGCTCCACTCCTGTTCTGTCAGAACAAGATCCTGTTTTTTGTCCTTCCCTCTGTTTCTGTCTGTCCAGCCTGTGCCATGTGCAGGATCCCTGGCTGGTGCTGCTCCCTGGTTTTATCACCTCCAGGGGCTCCACCAAGGGTGGAAAGAAAATCCCAGGAGGATTTTCCTGCAAACCTTCACATTCCCAGGAGGGCTGTCAGCTATTCCTGCCACTGACTCCAACTAAAGAACATGAATTGTGAAGTTCGCTGCTGCCTTGTAGAAATATTTAGAAATTAGGAGCTTGTAATAGTTCTGTAAAATAAATAATGCTATATTCTTATGATGAAACTTATTGCCTACTTACAAGCATGCTTTCTGAAGGAATCCATTTGATGGTTGTTTTTATCAGGCCTCAGGGCCTGCTTATATAACACCAGTTAATTTTTATAAACTGAAAGAGGCAAAAAGCCCAAACACAGAGAGGAGAGAGTGCAGCTACAGGGACTGCTGTTAGGAGAGCAGAGAACTGGTTTCTTGACCATATGAAACTCTTTAAAATGCAATTAAAAAGTAAATTATTTCACTGAGATACCATAAAACCTTAAAATGTTAACGTTTTTAACACCTAAGTAAAACACATTCTAAATCACTGCAAGCTCTTTAATGTCTTGAACAACGACTCTGGAAGAAATCAGAGGAATTTTTTAATTGAGGAATTTTTTAATTGTTTTAAATTGAGGAAGACACAATGTACGTATGTGTGGTGTCTGGTGTTTGCAGTGGCTGCTGAGGAAATCCATTGCAGTAAAATACTATATAAGCAGAATGCACATTCTAGTAAAAAACCTTTAAAAACTGCATTTTAAAATGGATCAAACATTTACAGTTTATTAATATATTACTGAAATATACAACTTTGTATTGATTAAATAGGTTAAGACAGATAAAACTGTAAAATAAATACTTTTTTAAAGTGCCAAAAGTATGTTCTTGAACTAGTGCTAGTCAATTTATAGATCTGTTGTTTACAACAAAAGAGTATATCATAACTGCCAAAGGCTAAACCTTTGTAGCCTGATAAATAATCATAAAAGCATTGGTAAGTTATATCAGTTGGGTCATAGAATATTAACAAACTCGATTGCATTTCATATGTCTCTGGGTGAGTTTGTATGTGAGAAATGAAACTTCTCCATGGCTCTTGTTAAATAGGGGAAAAAGCATTTCACAATCTTCTTTTGGTGCTGTCACAATCCCATGTCTTTATCCATTTTGGGTCCCCTGGGAGGAAGGTGGAGGCAGCACTTACCACTGAGCTGCTTTGTCATTAAGGACACATGTAAGGCAAACCAGAAGTCACAGTGGTTTGTGTCAAAAGAAATAGCAGAAAAAAAAAAAAAGGTAACAGAAATTGGAACAGAACATTCCATTTGGGCACATTCCATGGAAATAGTTTGGGTTTTTATCTCATAATGATATTTCCAGCACTAAACTTTAGGTGAAGATCCTCAAAAATATAAGCAAAAGTTTCATTCTTCCCAAGTTTGTGTTTTGGTTTTTTTTTATATATATATATATGCATACATATATAGAGAGAGACTTATTTTGCTGAAACAAAATGTATCTGGTTTGGTCTAAAACTGGGGTGGTTTTCTTGAGATGGGGTGTGATTTCAGTCTGTGAAGAACACACACATCTCTCTCTTTACAAACCACTCCTGTGAGAAATGAACAATTTCTCATTCCGTGACTCGAAGGGCAGTGACATGTGGGTGAAGCTGCTGGGGCACAACGTGTGCCACCCAGAGCCTGCTTACTGCCAGAGTTCATCCTGCTGCCTTGTGTATGTTACAAAAGCAAAAACGACAGCTCAAAGCAAAAATGATCCCTCCAGAAGACCTCTTCTACCCAGCCACACAGGTAAGCACCATCCAGAGGAGGGTTTTTTTTGGATCAAGATGACTGAAATATCTGGGATATCAACTGCTCCGTCCTTGCACTGCACATCCCCGAGCTCTGAACAGTCTGGAGGTGAGAGATCTCCCCAAGCCCTGCCTGCTGGCAGCTGCTGTCCCAGTGTTGAGCTCTCTAAATTTCACTTTCCTCAAAGACTTCCTCTGTTGTCTCTCCGGTGGTGACCTCTCCCTCGCTGCTGTCGGACATGCTCATCTGTGGGGGTCCTGGGCTGGGCTCTGTCCTCTGCCTGCCCAGCATCCTCCTCAGCTGCACGTCCCAGGGCTTGCTCACCTCCAGGCAGAAGCTGTGTTTGCTGCCTAGGTGCTGCTTTTTCCGTTTCTGTGAACATTTCCTGAGGTATTTTATGTTTTCCCCGAGGAAGCAGAGTTTGCAGCCGAAGGGATCTGCCAGCAGGAAACGAGACCACTGCTTCTGGAGCTCTGCTTTCACCTGAGGGGAGGAGAAAACAGTCTGGTCATGGTAATGGCACGTGGCCACCCTGTAGTTCACTAACACAAACACGAGGTTGTAAAGTGAGAGGAACTGGGAAGCACTGAGCTTCCTGCCCCTTTGGGGTTCACCTTGCACCTGGTGGGGTCTTCAGAGGGTAGTGATGCCTTAGGTTTGAACTTTTCTGTGTTCCCAGCCCTGCAGTGCCCAGTGTAACTCTGCAGGTCCCTGGAGCTCGTTCAGTGCTGTTCTCTCATGCTCACACTGACATAACAAAGCCTCTCCAGCTCGCTCTCCAAGGACACCCAGACCCTCCTGGGCCCAACAACTGCAAACCTTCATCTTGGGGAGAGAAAGGGGGGCAAGCTTGGGCAAATTCCATCCTTGCCTGGCTTCTGCTTGGGCAATTGATGCTGATATCAAAGTGGGAAGAACTCGGGAGCTGGCATTGTCCATTTTGGGATGCACTGAGGCAGGAGCCTCTGGAGCCCAGAGTGTGACCTCTGAAGGCCTTTCCAATCAATCCCTCCTTTATTCCTTTATTCCTATCTTGTCTCTGTTTCTAGGGAGCCATTTAAGGCATCAGAAGGTACAGACTTGTTTGCTAAGTCACTCTGAAGAGTCCAACCTCTTCACTCTGACTTAGGAACACTTTTCCTCTGCAAATCTGATGTATGTGGAAGCTCAAGCAACTCCCTTGTTCAGTCTGCTGAGGTGAGGAGGAGGAGGAGGAAAGCCCAGGGGCTGTGGACATGAGGACCATGCAGCTTTGTCCAAGTGTTGTGCTGGTGTAGCTGGTTTGTTTTGTTAAAGTTTTTTATCTGGGAGCCTGACGGAAATCCTCAGCATCGAGTGTCCCCCTGCCTGCACCCCAGGAGCCAGCACTGCACAGAGCAGGCTCTAGCCCTGTGTGGAGGATTGGGACTTCTCCTGGCTCCAACCAGCAGCTCTTTGGCCTGAGGGTTCATCTGGACCAGGCGGTAGAAGGCCAAAAGAGCAGCTTTTAACTGCTGATGAGAGCTGCTGGCAGTTCTGTGCCCTTGGCAAATGTCAGATGAGCATTTCTCTATTGCAGACAGGTGCCAGCTCTCTTTTTTATTTAAGTAGTTCTGAAATTACTGCAGAAAGTCTGGGATTTCAGCTGATTAAAGGGCTGGGTTTTAGGTGGGTGACCATAAGCCTCTAATGGTATTTCAGACACCCCCATGCTCCCCATACCTCCACAGTGCTATCACCACTCAGGCTTCAATGGAAATACTTTGCATTTGAATCCAAACCTGTGGGAGTCCTTGCTGTTCTCTTCTCACAAAACAATTTTACCAGCTAAAAAAAATGCATACATGCTCTCAGTCAGCAAAGCTGGCCAGTGTGTTCACCCTTCTTGGTGTCATTAATATACTTTACTAATGAAATAAAAACTTCTCTCACAGCATTGTGTCTTACCTCTCCATTAGCAAAGCAATAGAGAACTGCTACCAAAAAACCCTGCAAGAGAAAGGGAGTGAGAGGAAAAAGTCAGTGTGCAGGAAATACCTGAAGCTTTAATTTAAAGATGACATTAGGGTTACAACCATAAACATAAACAGTGTTCCTTAATTTTTCCATAAGGAAAGTAGTTGCCTGCATTTTGTTATTAATGAAGTGCCCAGTGACTTGTTTTTGTGCAATTCCTTGGCAAGTGCAGAGCACATTTTGTGCAGATGCTGAAGAACAGACTATAAAACCCAGTTTGATCCTCATTTTGCTACGACATAGTATTTCTTTTCCAAAGTATTGCTGTTACACTGTGGCTGCTGCTATTGTCAAATGTGGTAAAATAAAAATTGCGGCTTGGTTTCTCATATTATCTATTTGCTTGTTTGGGTTTGTGAATGAATGGACTGAGACAGATCTCATTTGGGTGCTTCTTACAAATTATTTCTATATGAAGTGATTAGTGTTAGTTCGAAGTTCAGCTATTTTGTGTGTTATGGCTGTTTCAAATTGCTGGTTTTCCTTTGAAATTGATTTAGATAAACACCTTAAAAAACCCTGGAGATGTAACTTGTTTTAAACCAACCCCAAAATTATTCCTTCTATTTGCCTCTGTCTGTGTTTGATGTCAGACTAAAGCAGCTTACAGGCTGCATCTCAGCCTTACAGGCTGGCACAGACATGCAGATTTATTCTCACTGCTTCAGGAAATGCCCTTTTTTGGTGTGTCTGAAGGCATCTGTGACACAAGTTCTGATTAAGAGAATAAATACTCTGAGTCCCAGGACAGTGTTTGTATCACAGCTACAAAGGTGCAATTCAGGTGACAGCATTCAATTGTTCTCACACTCATACTTTTCCAGAAAGGTTTCTGCTTTTCTCAGGCAAAAGTTTAAAAATAAATTTACATACACAGAAGCTTCAGCATTTTTCATTACACCTAGCATTAACCAATAGCATTCTGAGCCTGCTGTTATTTTTCTAGCAGTCCTGAAATATTTGGAGTCATTAATTCCTTAAGCATATGCAGTATGCAGTAAGTATGAAAAGAGTTTGTTTATCTGCCACAGCAGTGGAAATGAGGACAGGAGAAATAGCAAACAGAATTGCTTTTTAAACTACAAAAAGCTGTAGTTTATTTCTATACCTTTCAATGCTTCATCTGAGTTATTGTAGGAAGATATAGTTAGAGTTCACTAGAGTTAATAATAGATGATATTAAGTACAAATTTTAACATAATAATTACATTGCATAAAGGTATAGTGCATTATCATCTAGTATTTTAAATATTTAAATGTATTACAATATTTTATATTAAATACAAATTTACTTGCTTAAAAAGCAACTTTTTATGCAGAACTTAAGCTTATGAAGGCAGTTCTCTTTTTTTGGGGGTGTAGAAAGTTCATGACTCTGCTGGATGGTTTGGGGTTTGGGTTTTTTTTTGTTATGGTTCTGAACTCTAAATTTGGCCTCACAGGCACCTCAAGCAGGAACAGGATTTAAACTACAGAGCAGTGCTGAGTCCTGTGCCTGGTGACAGTGAGAAAGGCAGAGTCCCACCAGTGAGGAGCTGCCTGTGAGAACATCCCTGGCTGATTTCAGTTTGTAAAATCCTCTGTGAATCTCAGTCCCTGCTGCTGCAGGGTCAGAGCACACAGTGACAAGCAGAAGCACTGTAAAAATCTCACCAGAAGGTGGAAGACTTCACTGGTTATTTATATTTGATGTTCACTTCATATCCTGGTTTTTTTTAGTCCTTACTCATTTTTCTCCCAATAAATTGATTTTCACGCTTAAAAACCTTTCCAGTTATGTTGTGACTTTCCAAACACATTATCAGAATTATCCCAGTGCAAGTGAAAATGAAGAATCAGAAATTCAGAAGAATTGTTCATTAGCAGAAATTAGCAATAGGAAAGGACAGATGCACATGCAAGCCTCACAATTGTTCTTCAGTTCTATTGACAATGGCAATATCATAAATTACTCATCAGCTAACTGGGTTCTCTCCACCAGGAACCAGGTTTTTTTTCCTGAGGGTAACAGTTTCCATGCACAAGAGAGCCAAGATGTTTAGATTGTTCCACTTTCTAAAGCAAAGCAGAACCATACCTACAGCAGAATTCCTATTTGGAATTTAATTTTGTGCTCTTTGAAAATGTTTGAGTTAAACCTCCAGCTGAGATCCCAGGGATAATTGTTTTTCTTTAACAAAACCGTTTAACTGCCTTTTAAAACTACTGAGAAGATTTACAGACTAAACAAATGTAATTGTGTACAGTTTATGTGCTTTTTGGCTAATCCCTTCATAAATAATGCTGCAGGCTAAAAAAGAGAATCTGCAATAAACACTGGCTAAGAACTTTGGGTATTTTTTAATGGATCTTTGCTTCTAAAGCATGACATGCTGCCAAGCACATGCATGTTTCTCTAAAAGGAATGAAGTTTGTGTTCTTTAGCAAGGATGAGTAAGCTGGTTTATATATCAGATTTCTTCGTACAAGCCAGTAAATAAAATCTTCACTTAGAATGACTCTGTGCTTTTAAAATAACATCCAGCCACTGCAACCTCTCCAAGTAAGGATATGTCTAACCAAGGAAGTTATACTCCAGCATTAAGGTCCTTTCCAACCCAAATAATTCCCTGATTCTGTGAACACCATGTCAGCAGGCTCCTCGGGGTTGTGGCTCTCCAGGAATTCTCTGCTGCCACTCAGGACATTTTTCCCCTCAAACTGCAGTGGAAATTTTAAGAGTGTAGCCTCAATAACAACGTGCATGCATCCACCAGAGCTCAGGTGCATTTATGCAAAGGTTAAAGCCAAGGATCATGGTAAATTGTGGGCAAAGTGCAGCATTGCTGCACTTTGCCCACAATTTACCATGATCCTTGGCTGCAGAAGAACACAGCACATGTCAGAGCAGGGAATTACTGAGCAGCAGCCACTCAGAGCCAGCAAAATTAATGGGGTTTGCAGCAAATAAAGATCTGGAAATTGCTGTCCTGCTGCCCCAGGAAGATCGAGGCAGGAAGATGCAGGTACAGGACAACTTTGCTGAGCAAAGATCTGAAATCTGAGGGCGAAGAGTTGCCACAGCCACACTGCCTCCCTCACCTCAGGTTTCTGCCTGCTTACACCAAACTAAGGCAGGGAGGCTGAAGGTGAACATCTGTAAAACACTCCTGGCTCTGTGAGTGAGAGAATTCTTTTTCACCTGCAGATGCTGGTCTGTTGTTGTTGGGGTGGTCACCACACACACAGACTGTGCCCAGGACAATGTGCAAAAAAGCCTTTATTAAACAAAGCAGCTTCTTTTTATAGACTTTTGGATGTTATCATTCGTGTTACAGAGTCATTGGCTGCTAAGTTACTACAGTAGATTCATTGGCTATTGTTAACTACCATATATTATTATTGGCTATTTATGGCATAAGAATTCAGGCATTCAGAAAAATACCAGGTGCAGATATGTTGCTGTTTTTCTCCTTCTGCTGTTTAACTTCCTTGCTTTTGTTGATACTACATTTACATGGGTAAAAAACTAATTGTTTTTCTTCTCCTGGTCTTTTCTCACAGTCCTTCTCCAGCCAGAATAACAGACCTGAGCCATGATTTTACAAAGGCAACAAGGCTTTCATTTTATAAGGTTTTACCTCTATGCAATACTGGTCCATTTGTGTGTTCCATTCATGTGAGGGCTCTGACAAATTTTCTCCTAAAACTGCTGCACGTGTACAGCACTTCTGTGGGTGTACATTTAGGAGTCCACAGACAAGGTGAACAAACACATCCTTCAGGGAAATGGATCCAAACCTTGGATGAGGCACATTTTCTCACAGTTATGATTTTGGCTGGGAGTGTTTTAAATGGATCATTTTAATCCTGTTTTCAGGGGTCTGTGATGAGCTGTTACCTCTTATCAGAGAACAGAGGACACCCTGTTTCTGAAAATGTCAGACTCCTTTTTTTTTTGGTGTTTGGGACTTCCATATTTGAGTATGCAAAATGCCAGTGTTTATCTTGTTACTGCAATAACATATTTAGAGACATTGTAGGTTGGGGCATAATATTAAATCAGAATTCACTATAACTGTGGTGAGCAGCATATGCACATGGATCTATGACCCCTAAAAAAAATACTTGCAAAACTTACATGAAAGGAGCTCATTGTCAGCTGAATGAAAAGCCTTATATGTCTTGAAAGTCCTTCCACCTGTTCATCAGTGATGAAGGTAAATACAAACTCGTGGATCCCCAACAATGGAATCAGCACAAGTGTAGATCTTGCCAATCTTAAAAAGAAAATATTTGATTATTGTATTTTTTAAACGTCCTTGGTACCAAAATCAAAAACTCAGAGGCAAATAAATTATTCCAAAAAACATGCCCTTGATATTCTGACTTTGGAATGGTAGTAGCAGTTTTGTGATTTTGAGAATAATGGATGTATAAATCTGTGGGGAGTCTAGTTAAAAGATGTGTAAATGGAATGTTTTCCATGGCACATCCCAGCCAGAATAAAGTGATGCCTGATTCTCTATCAGGCTACAAACATAGTGCTAGAGGATTTTTCTTTTTCTTCCTTAATTTTGGTGACAAAAGGAAAAATGTGTCACAGCAGCAGAGGTCAGGGAGAAGATCCCTGAGAGCAGAGATCTCTCTGCACTGAAAAGCCTTTGTGGAAATTCCCTTTGTGAAATTAAAAACTCAGCACACAGGTGCTGACCTGCATTTGCCTCTCAGAAATATGATGTTTACAAATATGATGTTTTCCTGCATCATATTCTCAATATCCATCACACCTGGTAGGCAAATCTTGAAGGGCAAACTGGCAAGTTTTTGAGGTGACAAAATTTTTAAAAAGGAGCCAGAACCTCTGTGTCATTTATAACATACCTGTATTTGTAGTCATGAAAGGTCATTTGCTGAGCTTTCAGTTTGGAAATCAGCATTCTGAGAATTTTTAAGAAGATGCCAAAGTTAACCTTGAAGGAAAATACATATGGTTTACTTAAAATAAGTTTTATGATACTAATCAGTTCACTACCAAATTAATGTGTAATTAATATTAAACACTTGCAAAACCTGCCACCAAATAACTGGAATGCAGCTGTGATGAGGATGAAATACAAGCAGGTTATTGTCACATACTAAATATGCAAAGTTGAGTAACTTAGCATTACTTTATCCAGCCTGACATATAATTTGATATGTGATCTTCCAGTACAAAATTACAGTTTTTTAATACAGAAAACTGCTTCCTCGTTTTTTGAACAAAATTTTATGCATTCTGTCTCTTTATGTCCCCCTTGATACTTCTGTAGTAGGAAACTGTAACTTATTTGTTCCAAAATTTTGAAGGACAAAAATGGCACTAATTATAAAGACCAAGGAGGGAAAAAAAAAATACAGGTTATACAATTCTTACTGCAATGGAAAACAGCATTGGTCCTCGGATGATCCACCAGATCCCCATGTGTTCATTTGTTCCCCAGCACCTGGAGAATAATTTAAAGTATAATTATTTTCTTTAAAAAAAAAAAAAGTTAGAACTTGCATACATATTTCAAAAGGAAGTTCATGAAGTTCAAATTTTTCAGGTGACCCCCAAAAGAAATAGAATAAAACTAGGAAGAGTTTCACCAGCAACTCTAATTGCATTTTTTCTGAAGATCTTTCCACATGAATGTTGATAAAGGTTTCCCCAGACCATAAACTTCAGAACTCTCTGGCAAACTCATCCTTTGAATCCACAAAATGACTGTACCTGACACCAAAAATTCATCGTGAAATTCATCCTACTTAAATTATCTATCTGAAACTGGAGACTGGAAATGAGTAAAACAGGGATTGTGACTATTGCTGCTTGATCTGCTGAAAGAGATGCATTCTGTTTCCTTGAAGCTGTCTCTTCTTCTCCTGCTTTAACCTTCTAATTTGTCCTCTGCATATGTTTCCTCTTGCTAATTAGCCTGAGGTTCTGTAGGATCTTGGCTTGTCATTTACAATTTATATGACATCTAACTCTGTAAGGCCATAATTCTGATGTGGATGTTGCTTATTATCCACATTGGCATTCCAAATAAAATTCTCTAGAAACCACGAAAAATAAGAGGAGAACAAAAAATGCTATACACAAACCACAGAGTTTATATGATGCTCCCAGCAGCATCACTGAAGACCAGAAAATGATGCTTGCTAGTGCATGTGTCTGTCTGTGATGCCCTCATCATTCAGTGACTATCAGGATTTGTCATTAGCCTCCATTACAATCTATTTTTTTTTACATAGTGGCAGTGAATGCTAATTAAACTCAAAGTGTAGATGGTGTCCAAGGAAAGCACTGATCTCCTTTTCCTACTGACAGGACGCTCTCCATGAAGATGTTGGTGAACACAATTTGCTTCATGTAAAAGGATGAACACTGGATGCAATAAATTTCACTTCAGGAACAGTGAAAGTTCATTCTACTCCTTGTTTTATGCAAAAGTAAATAATGAACATTGGATGCAATAGCTTTCATTTCAGGAACAGTGAAAGCTCATTCTACTCCTTGCTTTATGCAAAAGCAAATCTGAGAATTCCTAGAAATGCCTTAATGTAAAAGTACGAAAGGGAACCTTGAAAAGATAGCAAGTATCAATAGGTGCTGTATAATCTTATAATTTGCTGGTCAGCTCTTGTGTCAAGTACTGCCAAGAGCTTTCAGCTAAGCAGAGCCAGAATTCCAAGGCACATTTTATTTAGTAACCTACCCAGTGTTCTCCAGTTTGGATCTGCTTATTCCCCAAGGACCCACAAACAGGATTGGAACAACTGCAAAGAGAGGAAGAGTCAATTCCAGCCGAGCTTGGAGAAGTGTGTGGTGTAAAGATAACTTGTGCTTTTCAGCCTTCCATTTAGAATTGTACAAAAACCAACTTCATCCTGGCTTTCCCCATTTGCAGTTCAGATCATTTTCATTGTGTAGCTGAATCTTGCATTTTCAGACTGATAAATACATTCCCACACAAACACACTGCTGATCTGCTGAAATCTCCTCAATTTCTGACCCTGAGAATTCAAAGTAATTGGCACACGAGGTCTCACATTTTCAGTGAAGCCATGGAATTCTGCCTGGTTAATTGGATCAGCTGACAAAGGATTGTTGTCCTGGACCCTTTCAAGACAATCCCCATCCCCTTATTGTAGCCCCCACCCTTTCCTGGAGATCACAGGCTGCAGGCTGAAAAAAACTCTTCCTAAAATAAAGGATTACTGCAGTATTCCAATGGAGTACTGATGCAGCTGCATTTTTGAAACAGGGTGGGGTTTTTTAATTAAAGTTTTATACTAGATAAAAGAAGTTGGACTTGCAGTTTTCAGTTTTTCTTGTTGTTTATTCAAGTTCTCATTTCAAATTCAGAGAGCTGTCTGACACTTGGACTTAGACCTGACTCATGCAGTGTTTCAGATTGTCCCCTAACTTATAGCACACCTCAGAACTTCCAGTTTGGCTGGGAAGGGGAAGCATTTAAATGAAAATTGCCAATGTTTTGGCATTTTTGCTGTCGAGGTGCTCTATTACAAAGGAAGGACTGAAGTTGCTAGTGGTACCATAATATTCAGTGATGAAAATATGCAGCCAAATATAAGGAAATTTCTTCTTGTTCTGCCCACCAGGCATCTGTTTTCTTACGAAGCAATTCCCTGATTTCTTGCACTTGCAGCTCGAGCTGAACTGCAGAGAATGTACCACTGCTGACATAGCTTCATTTACAATCACTGGCTTCAAAACTAACGAATAAAACAGAATTCAGGGGTTTTTTTATTCTTTACAAAATACCCTCCACTGGCTCAGCAAAGCACCACATAATCAGTACTTGGAAACAGTTACAGACTTACCCCATCCTATCACGATGTATGTCTGCAGCAGTCGTCTTTCAGAGAGTACCACAGTTATCAATAATGTGTGCAGATAAATTCCTTCTACCAACAGCCAGAAGTAATTTGCCCCAACAAAGTAATGCATGAAAAACTGGGCAGTCCTGCAAATGATTACAATCTGTGGGAATGAGAGGCCAGGAATCATTGTGAGTAGAGATGTCGTGGTCTGCATGTGAGAATTTTTACTGATGGGCTATTAAAATAATAGTCATCATTAACATCTTGCAGATAATTTTCCTTGTTGACTTGGGCAAGCTCTATTGCTACAGCATCATACAAGCAGAATTTATTCACAGTGGTCACAAATGAGATGTTAATAAACAAAGAGATTTCTTTCTAAAAGCTACAAGGTGGGAGTTGTTTTTTCTTAAGTGACTGTTTCTAAATATTACGATCAATGTTCTTTCTATACAAGCCTTCATATAAAATAAATCTATTACAATCAGGATTTTGTCTTGATTACCCCAACTTTTATCAACAAAATTTCAGCATCCAAAAGCTCAATTTACAAACACCTCAAAATTTGATGCTGCAGGGAAAACTTCCAGAACTGTAACTGTTATGACCACTGGAAGCACACATTCACTGCTAGCTATGAACTAACACATTACCTCAGGGCTGAGGTATAATATCCATCCAGATTCATCATTTGGTCTTTTTGAGTAAATCTTGTAGTAGACAGTGTCTTTTATAAGAACTGCTGCAGCACGCAAGATAAAAGATGCAAATAAATTCATGTGGATGTAGTTTCTTGTGCAGTGAAGTTTTCTGTGGGAGAAAAAATAATGTATAATGTAATTTCTGTATATTCCAGAACCCTCTGGGATGTATGTAATTCCCAGAAATAAAACTTTTAAAAATCAACAAAAACCCAGCAAAACATTTGTTGTATTCATATTGTTGCCATGAATGGATTTTGCTTAGGAATTGCATTTGTGTTGCTCATTAGAAAAATACAAGTTATTTGCATGGAATCAGCAGAATGGTTTGGATTGGAAAGGATCTTAAAGCCCATCTTGTTCTATCCCCCCTGCAATGGGCAGGGACACCTTCCACTGGACCAGGTTGCTCCAAGGTCCATCCAACTTGGCCTTAAACACGTCCAGGGATGGGGCATGACCTGTGCCAGGGCCTCACAGTAAAGAATTTCTACCTAATATCTAATCTAAACCTACCCCCTTCAGCTTAAAGCCATTCCCCATGTCCTATCACTCCATGCCCTTGTCCAAAGCTCATCCCCAGCTTTTTTTGTAGCCCCTTCAGGTACTGGAAGGTACTGGAATATTGGAAACTAAAGAATAACTTTGATTTCATAAGAAGAACAATATGAGAACAGGGTTCTGTACTTTTAAAATGCATGTGAATTTATACTAACCTGAGTAAAGAAAGTATAAGCAGAGCTAATACCAGTGAGACAAGAGAGAAGTAATATCCTATGGTGTATAACAGCTGTAGTGTGGTAAGTAGTTTATGTTCTTCCTCCTGGGAACAAAGAAAAAAAATATGTTGTGTAGGCAGGGGGACAGAGCACAAATACAGCTCAGAAACTTCAGGGTTCACCTTCTGTGAGTTGTAAGGAGCCAGGGGAGGATTCTGATCCCTGCTCTCTGCACTGCCTCTCGAAATCAGGTGTATGATTGTTTTACCTATTTTTTGTTTTACCTACTGCTAGACCTGGGGTATGCCCATCTCCCCCAGAGCCCCAAATAACAAAAGCCATCCTCCCTGGTGACATTTTGCACTCCCACATCAGCTGTATGCTGCAATTATGTGGCCCTTACGAGGGCCAGAGCAACGAAAAAGACTCCATTCTCAAAATCATCAGAAGGCTATTTCTTTTATTCGTGCAAAAGCAAAAGCAAAATGCAAAGAGAGATCTCTTTCTCTCCAGATCCATGCAGCAAAGTGTGTGAACAGAATTGTGTGAGAAAAAATCCAAGGTACAGTTTCTTCCATTGGCCAGAGGAACAACACCGCTTTGAAAACATCTTTTCAAAACATCAGTAAAAAGCAAGATGTTTACATCTGTCTGCCTGGGAAAAATTATCCATAGGCTCTCTGAGTGACCTTGATGCTGTAAGAATCTCTCACAGGCAGAAATGCCTGAAAAATCTTTCATGCACTTCCATGGCTGTGTCTGCACAAATTTGAGTCAGCTCTGTCTAGTATTGAAACAGACTTGAGTTCAAAGGAAAAAAATAAATTATCAAATTAGAGCTGTGTTGAGTATCTTTGAATGACAAATAAACCTCAGAGGAGGGAGGGAACCCCTCACACTTTAAGAGATAATCATGGAACATCCTGAGTTGAGAGGTACCCACAAAGATCATTGAAGTCCAGCTCCTGGCCCTGCACAAATTTCCTTTCAATTTGCCTAATTTAACCTTTATTTTTCCTGAGTTTTTCCTGTTTTAGCTGCTTAAGTCTACCTCTCAACTATTCACAATTCTAGGTCAAGGAAAGCATCTCTGAAGAGGGAATGTGAGATACAGGATATGAGATTTTCATCATCCTTACTTGGCCTACAGAGGTTTTCATGGAACCTGAGTCTTTTCCTCAGTGCTGTTTCTCTTGTTTTACTGCTCAGCTCCAGGGAATTCAGCACTGTTTTCCTGCCAGTAGTTTTCTCCAATAATTTTTATACTAGAGAGCCATGCCTCCCTTGAAGAGGGTGAAAGGGCCTGGGGAAAGCAGTGTGGGTGCAGGAGATTCCCAGCCATTAGTCACGCTGCTCCATGGAAACATTCCAGCAGGAAAAAACCTTGTGAAAATCTCGAGTTGTCGCCTTGGCTGTTTCAATTTTGTATCACCAAAGCACAGGAGATGGAGCAGATTCCTCTGATGTGTGCAGCTCTGGGTTATTCCTAACATCTTGGGGGTTTCCATTAAATAAAACTAACAGGTACAAAACCACATTTAGTGTTTGTAAGAAAGCTAGTTAAAGCTTTCAAAGAAATTGTTTGCTGTCACACAAGATGGAATAATATGTCTTGCAGAAACAAATTTGCTATCCAGAATGGTCAACAAACCTTGGAAAACACTCAGAACTTAGGAATATTTATTACATTTGAAAGTTTGGAAGTTCATGCACTTACTGTGTAAAGAGCTTAGTAAAAACATGGCAATACATAGAGATACTGAACTAATAATGTTCCATAACTAATCAGTAAAGCAGTGTTCCTTGATAAAGTAAAAAACAGCACTCAGTCAGTATTAAAAAGTAAAAAACAGTGGTAAAAATGCTTGCCTAAGAGACCTAATTTTGACATCTGCTGAGCTGAACTCCATGGCAAAAGAAGTTTGGCTGACAAAGCCCAGCCCCTGGGCTGATGCAATATGAGAAATACAGGAGGGATGGCATTAGATTAGGGTGAATCCTCCAGTCTCTGACCAGCTAACTTTGAAATAACTAATTAACAGCTCATTACATGCTAAAAGGTTCATTAAATGCTGAAAGGATCAGAAGGGAAGTTGCCTGACTTTGATAAAGTGATTTGGGGAGAGATGCTTACTTGCTTGAAAAATTGCAGTCTTTTTCTATTTTATTAGGAGAAAATCAGCACATGTGAACACTGGAATCCAAACAGAAAATAACTTGTGGCATCTAAAGCAGGAATCCCCTTCTTTATTATTTTCTCTTCTGCTTCTTAAAAATAAAATAACAGCTTCCATTTGGCAAATTAAATGAAATCTGAAGATCCTTTGCAGGTATTACATGGAAATGTTTTGTCAGTTACTCAAGAAAGGATTAGAAAGATTAAAGTATTCAACTGTAATATAAAACACACTTACATTTTTTTGGAAATGATTTTTCTCAGAACATTCTGAACTATCCCGCCAAATGTCTGTGGAATTTTCCTTTGTTTGCCAAATCCCTTCATCCAAGCAGACTCTGTATACATGTCCTACACTTCCTGAAAGTAAACAGAGTTTCAGTTTGAAAGGTCAAAATAGAGATTTCATTTTTCATACACGTTTGAAAGATTTCTGCCTTACACCTCCACAATAGACTCCACACCACCCGTACTCAAAAAAACAATAAAATCCACTTTTCTTTTGTCTTTGTCAATATATTTTTCATATTTACACAGGACAAAGTAGGAATGTAATCTAGCAGAAATAAATTCCCAGAATGTACCTGTTTTTTTGCAAGAAAACCCACAAAATAAATCCAAAATGAAAGCCTACATCTCACTTTATTCATTTTTCCTCATTAAGCTCCTGAATGGGTAATTCATTGACCAGGTTGTGCAGTCAAAAGTGCACCAGGATTTGATTAGGGAATGACCTTTCTCTGTAACACCTGATGTTGTAGGCTGGTGTTTCATTTCTGCACTCCAGGGCTGGGGTGAACTGACGAATTTTTTTGGTTTTCACTGCATTGTCCTGGTTTATACCAATTAGGAATTAGCATCAGAGGATTGGTATGGGGACCCTGGCTGTTGTTGTCCATAACAGTTGCCATCTGTTTATTTCTAATCAGACCTGAGCTTTTTCAATCATTTTTTGAGTTGAAAGTGTTTAAGGGTGGCAGCGACAATGGGAATATCTTGTTTTGCTCGGGGTAACTGGAGCTGAGAGAATTGCTTTGGGAGCACAGTTTGTTGGGATGGAGCAGGAGTTCTGTATGATTACTAGACACTGAAAAAAAAGTCTTAAACCATCCATGAAATGCGATCAGAAATCTTGCCTTTGTAGACATTCAGAGAGAAAAAAGAAAGAGTCTCCATTCCATGGAGGCAAAATGCTTTTGTTTATCACAAAGAGCTGGGTTTGTACTAAATGGATGGCAGAAGCAGTTTGGGAGACCAGACAGAACCTTGGTGTCTTACTGCTTATCAGCATAAAAAAGGACAAATGGTATTAAAGAGCAAACCCTGAGTGGTGTGGGATGGGAGCTGGGATAAGCAGCTGGTAGCAGTCTCCCATAAATTAAAGGACTCAGGCAGAATTGGTCCCTCTGAGTGGAATTAGAAAAGCAGCTAAGAAAAGCTGTTCAGCAGGATGCAGAAATGCTGCTCTGTGGTGACAGCAGTGCCCTTCCAATCCTTTGGGAGAGAGGGAACTTGGTCTTCAACAGTTTTGCTGCTGAAGATGCTTTTTTGCCTCCTTCCCGAGAGCCTCCCTGCTGCATTCCCTGCAGGAAAAGGCAGCTTGGAAGGTTGGTTTGTTCACCACGCCATTTGCTGGGGGTGTGTTATAACCCCACTAAAGGGCTGACTGATTAGAATGCTGCTGAATTTGGCTCTTCCAGTTTTCTCAGGAGGGAGCTTTGTGTCTGGGATCAGTGGGGACCCCAGAAGTTGAAGCTCAGAAGCTGAACCCTGAATCTATTACTACAAATAAAGCCCTGGCAGGATGGTTACGTGACCTGGAAAATGTTGCTTTACAGCAGACAGTACGGAGCTGTGGCAAGCACAGATGGAGAAAAGAAGCAAATAAATATCAAAAATTATTTTTTGCCTCAGTTCTTAGGGGGTAGAAAGACTTGAGACTCTCACTCCTCCACTTCAGAGGACACTGGGGCAAGATAGACAAGCATCACCTGAATTCCTGGCACAAACTCCAAGAAAAGTTACCACTTTCACATTACCATTTTCCAGCCATGGCAAATATGAAGGACAAGGAACAGAGACATTTCCTGGGGGTGAGTAAGGCCAGCAAACAAACTGATCAAATGTCCCATTGCAATGTACTCCTGGGGAGAGAAGCAAATAAAACTTTTACAAAAAGTTGTCTAGGCAATGGACAGTCATGGAAACCATTTTGGACTTGATGCCTTAGGTTTTAACTTTGATATTTTCCAGCCCTGCAGTGCCCAGTGTCACTCTGCAGCTCCCTGGAGCTCGTTCAGTGCTGTTCTCTCATGCTCACACTGACATAACAAAGCCTCTCCAGCTCGCTCTCCAAGGACACCCAGACCCTCCTGGGCCCAACAACTGCAAACCTTCATCTTGGGGAGAGCCTCTGGAGCCCAGAGTGTGACCTCTGAAGGCCTTTCAAATAAATTCCTCCTTTATTCCTTTGTGCCTGTCTAGTCTCTGTTTCTAGGGAGCCATTTAAGGCATCAGACTGTTCCAGGTAACCTGCAAGCCACTCCAGAGCAACAAGGTGCTGCAGATAAACATTGAATATTGCAAATATTGCATCGAACTTGTGCAAAGCAAGCAAGGCAATATTTGCATATTTGTCAATGTTACTCAATACATTTCTTCACTGTTTAATTCCTTACCACTGTCTACAGATGATTCCTGCAGCATTTTCAGGCATTCCTGTTTATATTTGTTCCATCCAGTAGTGGTTTTTTCCAGCAGAGAACCTTTGGCCTGGGAGTGAAAATACTGTACACGAGAAAAATCAGTTAGAACCTTTTAGACCTTAATGGAATTCCTTTCCATTATAAAACAGAGAGGAGAGGAGAGGAGAGGAGAGGAGAGGAGAATGGAGGAATGGTAGGTAAAAAGAGTACTAAAGATAGAACTCTAACTTCTCCAGGAATCATAGAATCACAGAAACACAGAAAGCTTTGGGTTGGAAGGAAGCTGAAAGATCATCTCATTCCAACCCACCACCACGGACAGGGACACATTCCACTATCCCAGGTTTAGCACTGGCTAAAACCAGAAGAATTAAGTGCAAAAATGCTTGGTGATTTGGGTGAAGAAATGCCCGATTAGGAGCACAGCAGTACAGAAAGGATAATGGGAGATGCTGCTTACAGCTCAGTATTAGCGTGACTTGATCATTATTTATCCATAGAAGAGAACACTAAGCAGTGTCTGTGCAAAAAGCCTCCTGGTCTCCTGAGACCAGGGCTTTGAGAGGCCAGAGAAGTCAAAGATCACTGCTGCTAGAAGTCACCAAAAATGAAAAACTCATTACCGGTTGAAAATGTTACCAATTGTATTCAGCAAATTTTGGAGAGCAAACAAAACGTAACTTTTCCAGAACAACCTTTCTGCTAAAAGATGCCTTTCAGCTCTCTGGGAAAAGTCAATTTCTTTTTGTGTGGACCATAGCCTTTCTTTGAAAATGCCTTTAACACATTTGTGCTTGTCCTGTTGTTACCTGAGCACGGTGATGTGCCAAGGGCTGAGATATATAACCAGAAAAATACATAGCTGCCAACTTCAACTTTGCTCCTTTAATCCTATGGTTGTGGGATTTTTTTTTTTAAATGAAGAAAATAATTTTATTTACTTTCAAAACAAGAACGGCGTGCTTGTGAGCAAGCTCTTACATAGGATCGCTCTTTCATGCACGTTTTTACTGTGTAAAATGTTGCCTGCTCAATACTCTGCTTTTAGTCTCTCAGCTCATTTCCAGACACCCCACGTTAAGCTTGAGGGAGTAGAAAGACCATAATCATTCTTCCATGGATGGGCTTGCAAGATAAGGAGAGAATATTTACATCGGCCATGAGAAAGGAATGCACATTTCCAAAATAAAAAGCATCTTGACATTTCCCTCATGCAGGCCCCAAAATGCTGGGAGCCAGGGGAGATTCTTCACTTGATATTTCCCTCATGTAGGCCCCAAAATGCTGGGAGCCAGGGGAGATTCTTCAGACACTCACGGGTCAGTGAACCTCGTGCGGAGAGGCAGAGGCACGGAGATGACGCATTTGTAGACAGGACTGCTTGGTTTAGAGAAGAACACTTCAATTTCTAATAAACAAACATGTTAAACAGCCAAAGAAATCCAAGGAGAACCTCACAGTGGCTACCTGGAAGCTTGATTTGTTCCGCTCCTGGAGATGAGGTGGATGCATAATAGTGAAGAAATTCACTCTTAACAAGAGTGAGGAGTGGTTTGGGCCTAAATGACAGTTCCACATCACTTCCTTGTGGAATTGTCCATTTCCTCAAATCCACAGGTGTGGTCATGATGCCTTAGGTTTTCACTTTTCTGTTTTCCCAGCCCTGCAGTGCCAGTGTAGCTCTGCAGTTCCCTGGAGCTCGTTCAGTGCTGTTCTCTCATGCTCACACTGACATAACAAAGCCTCTCCAGCTCGCTCTCCAAGGACACCCAGACCCTCCTGGGCCCAACAACTGCAAACCTTCATCTTGGGGAGAGGGGGGCAAGCTTGGGCAAATTCCATCCTTGCCTGGCTTCTGCTTGGGCAATTGATGCTGATATCAAAGTGGGAAGAACTCGGGAGCTGGCATTGTCCATTTTGGGATGCACTGAGGCAGGAGCCTCTGGAGCCCAGAGTGTGACCTCTGAAGGCCTTTCAAATAAATCTCTCCTTTACTCCTTTACTCTTGTCTAGTCTCTGTTTCTAGGTAGCCAGATAAGGCATCAGTGAGAGCACAGCAATCACTGCTGAGGCTGTGGGGGCTTTTTCTGCCTTTGTCACATGGAAGAAGACAACTCATAGAACAGCAGAGTTACACAACTATTTGGGTTGGAAGGAACCTCACAGACCATCCCATCTCACCCTCTGCCATGGGCAGGGACACCTCCCACTGCCCCTGGGTGCTCCAAGGCCTGTCCAGCCTGGCCTTGGACACTGCCAGGGATCCAGGGGTGTGGGCCCTGTGGCTTTATTCTGAGAAGACCCAAAAAATACCATCCTGCAGCTGGTACAAGTCATGAATAAAAATCCCAGGAAGGTTTTATCACGATCTAAGCTTTAGGTTAGATGCAGTGCGAGTCCCATGGCAGCAATACAAACTTCCAGGTAAATTTCTCGTGGTCTCAGCCAGTGGAAATGTGCAGCTTTGGATTTGTTGTGTGTTTCAGCCACTGCTTTCAAACAGCACTCCCGAACCAGGATAATTAAACTCCAGTGTCCAGCAAAGAAGCTCAGAAAGTCTGTGACATTTTGCCTTACACTGGACATCGTTCCAGGTTGTCTGAAGTGGTTTTGGTGACAAAGGAGCTGCCTCAGCCCCCAAACCTCACTCCCACTTGAGCTGAAGTTCATCCACAAGGAAATTTAATCAAAATTCCCTGGAAGTGTCTGGACATTTATTAAGATTGCTCAGTGCCCACAAACTGCACACAGCAAGGAGACATCACTCTTTAGAAATATGCTGGGTGCAGAAGAAAATGCTGCCTGAAGCTTTCATTTAGGAAAAGGATTACATATGGTTGCCGACTGGTTTAAATTTAAATTTTTCATAACTGACCACTGTGTACTCAGGACTTCACCCTTTTAATTTTTTATACCAAGCTAGCAATGGAATGAAATATTTCTGTTTATTCAGACTATGCTCTTATGGACAGAAAAAAACCCCTTCGATTGAGGCATAAACTAAAAATAAAAGCTGAAAAATATTTACTCATTCTTTCAGCCATGATCCAGGTTTAGTCTGATGGATATTTTTTCCTATCTATAGAGATTTTTGCTGGAAAATACAGATATAGTGATTTACGACTGTTATTCCTTTAAATGTTTCTTTCTTACGAAATAAAAATATAAAGAAATATAGCAATATAAAAATTTCTTTGAACAAGTTGCAAGAACCACTATGACAAATTAATTCACTGTGATTAGTCTAGGAAAGTTTTGATCTCACAGAAATTGGGAGATTTTCTGTTAGCATTGATGAATCCAGTGCTTTGGCCAAGGTGTCTCACAAATCTGAGAGTTGCTTCAGTTCTATAAACAGAGGCTCTAGGCAGAGCAGCTCTAGATTTGAATGATATAAAAATATTAGGAATATTTTCTTTAAAAGAAAAAAAAAGGATATAAAAATGCTAGGAACACAGACATGAGCTCTACAGCACATAGAGCTGCAAACTCACCTTCTTAGAAACCTGAGAAAATGAGAATAAGTGGATAGAAATATCATATTACCTTCAGTTTCTAGAAAGTCTGTTTATTGTCCTAATGCCTGTACACTTCACAGAAATGTACCCTAAATATATGCGTGAATTTTATTCAATTAAATTGATATTTACCAAATATAATTAACTGCTTTAAAAATTTATTCAAATCAAAACTGATATTAATAAATAAATAATAATTACTAAAAACCTGTAAGAAAATTTCCTTGAAGTGAATTACACTGAGATATTTTGTCATTAAATACCTAAACCCCTTCCAAATTATAAGGTAATATAGAAAAAAGAAGTCAGGGTTCAGAATTTTGTAGATATTTAGGGACAAAACCAAAATGGTTTAGTGGATCTCTACAAGAAATAAAGGCAGAAATCTCACAGAGATTTATTTGCTTTCTGTACGAAGGTGAGGTGCAGAATGAATTTGGTAATGCCAGATTTCACAAACTGGAGATTCAATGCTCACCCTTGTTACAAATCAAAGGCTAAAAGGGAGTGACAGAAACAAATCAAATCTGAGCTTAGAACAGAGAAAAAATGCTAGAAAATAAACATGATTCATAATAGTATTGTTATCTGGTAGGAAAACTGGAAAACAAATATAATTCAATACCGATCAATATTGGTATGAAAAGTGTAAATGGCTGTAAACACAATTTATTCATTTATGAATGACGATTAATAGAATAAAATTGTAATAAATTACCTAGTCAGAGAGAGTTTTAATATAAAACTCTACAGCTTTGCAGCTATTATTTTTCATGACTAATTTGTAATAAAAATAAATTTTTATGTCGGAAGGATTTTTGAATCAAACATGCTCTTTGTGACAGTTAAAATGCTATGTGCTAGGCATTCACTGTCCACTATTAAATATTGAATTAGCTTACCTGTTTCACAAGAAACAATATCATGATTGAGCTGGCAGATGTTGGAGGTATCCTGGACCAGAGTCCAATGCTGGAATAGAGAGTAAAAAGTGTCCCCATGTCCATTCGAATAAATTTGTCATCAAAATGCTGCTATTTCACTCTGCTACAGATCAATTATATTTAAAAAAAAAAAAAAGTAAAAATGTCTTCTTTTATGAATGCCACTGTTCCATCAATCTTCTTTACAGATAAGTGAGGAAGTCTCCTAAAGTGTTCTGCCTTGCTAGACTCCAACTACGTTTTGGTTTTTCTCATTAAAGGCAGGGAGAGCTTAGTCTAAACTCCACAGCAACTCTGCTTACTGTAGCTTGTCCACTAGCCAATAAGAAGTCAGAAAACTATTAAAACATTAAAGGGCTGATCCTGTTCCTTGAAGCTCCACAGGAATTTTGCCAGTGATTTCTCCAGAATGCAATCCAGCTCCCCAAAAACACACATATATATGTTTATACACACCTCATGGAACCGATAAACGACACCTTAGGACACAGAAAAACTTTGTGTCAGAAGCTTGCTGACTCTGGTTGTCTGCCAGAAAGCATCTCAGTAATAATAGCTGGGTTTATGTTTTTTTAACATATTTTGTCAAATATGCACAGCCAGTGCAGGGTCAGGGAGAATCTATATGAGACAAAACTCATGTTACTGGCAGTTAAAGTTTTATTACAATTCTTGTGGACATTCAGTGTTTTCTTCAAAGTTTCAGTTGCCAGGTGGATCGTGGCTGCCTTGGTATCACCTGCATAAATTCAGTTTCCACAGCTCTTGACTTTATTCCTGGAAAAATCACTGCATGCAAACACTTTGCTCGAAGGAAGATCCTGCTAATCTATTTGCTCCTCTCTTATCTTTTTTCTTTTTTTCACAGTGTGACAGAACTAACCAATAAATGCTCGTGCAATACATTTCTCCTATGATACAGAGCATTCTTACATGAAAAATTGATTTGAAATTCGTGGTACCAGCACTGTTAGGGCATGAGCACAAAACTGTCTCTGCGAAACATCTCAGGCTGCAGTTGCCAGCCAGGAGGTACCAGTGGTTTCACAGGCCTCAAAATATGATTAAATAAAGCCACATGCAGATTACTCATAGGAATAGAAACATAGATAAATGTTTAATCCTTAGAAGGATTTCCCTCCTGCTCCTCCTGTTCTCACACTTGCTCCCACTCCTGTTCTCACCACAAGTGCTGCACCCTTGTGAAAGTGCAGGAAGACAAAGATGTAGGAAATAATAACTCCTGCCTCAAGCTGTGTCTGGTTTTTGGGTTGTGAGAGTTGCTCTGCCTTTTCAGCCCAGACCTCTTGCTCTTCCCCTCTGTTGCTGGCCAGCTCAGTAAGCTGAGCTCCTCATAACACCCCAAGGCAGGCATTTATCCTGTTTCTTTGAGTTTCATCCTGGGACTCATCTAGGCAACTGCTTCTCCAGCTCCAATGTCTTTGGGTAGAGACTTGTCTTGAAAATCCAAATTATTCTCCTTAGAAGATACACGTGTGACTTCAGTGTCTGTCCTGTGGTACCATTCTCCCCCAGGGCACATGTTTTGGCTTTACATCTGTAAAATGAAGCAGTGAATTACTAACACACCCCTTCTCCTTTTGGTTCTTTGCATGACTTACTTGCATCACCAAACAGGCAGAAAAGAAAAATAATACATATATATAAAACACATCAAGGTGGGAAATGTTTCCTAGATGAAGGAAAAAGAAATGCTCTTTCACAGAGTGAGAAGAGGTACATGTAAGATAAGGATAATTCAGCATTTTCACCAGAGTTTCACCTAGCCTGGGCAAAACTTGTGCTATGTGTTGACAGAGGCAGACTGGACAGTGCCCAGGAAACCATCAAGAGCAAAGTCAGCTCATTTCTGACTTTCATTTGTCACTGGTGGAACTCTGAACATATGCAGTCTCATTTCAGTGGTCTTGGGCAGTGCTGCATGCTGTGAAATGTCATAGCTGACCAACCAGTTTTAGCTCCTGACAAGTTCCTTCATAGTCAGTCACAACTGTATTCAATTTAAACAGTGTTCAGTGTCACAGGAGCATTTGGAACGGTGAGATTTTATTTATTCCTTAGCTAAGAAATAGAGGGATTCCATCAGTCTGATTCCACCTCCAGTCAAGGTAAATAGGCATATTTTGTCTGGATAAATAAAACTTCAGTGGTTGCACACTGGGGTACTTCCAACGCTTCTGTGTTCGGCGTATGATTCACGGGGAAAATTATAATTTATTGTCACACTTCCTCACATTTCTTTCACAATACATTGCTGCCAAGCAACACTTGTCCTTTATTCTTAATCTCCCCTGCCACATGATTTCTGGCCATGCCCAGATCTCCGCTCTCTGCCTTAAACTCCTAAGCCAGTGCGATTTTCTGAGAGGGATGAAGAATGGGATGGCAGACACAGGCAGGTGTTTCACCAGGCAGAGGAGCAGATTTGTAAGAGGCAGAATTATTCTAGAATAATTGCTGGCGGGGTTCTAGAGGATGCCAACCTCAATCCCCGAGGCAGACAGGCGGCACAGAGCCTCAGCAGCATTTTCCCTCAGCTTCCTCTCTTTAGTCTTCTCCATCACAGCATTCAGCAGCAGCCACTGGTGCGAGGGGACGAGGAAAGTGGCCAAACCTTTCTGCAAAGGAGACACCAAAGGGGATCTTTGCATTCGCTTCAACAGCCCCGACGGCAACGGCAGCCAGGCTGTGCAGTACATCTGGGAGACAGGCGATGACAAGTTCGTGGAGAAAAATTTTCACGCTGGGATTTGGTATTCCTGCGAGGAAATGATAAATGAGGATGGTGAGTAAACCTGTGGAAATTTACTCAGGGGAGTAATGGCAGTTCTTCCTACTTATTTGGTGCCCCACTTCCCGTCTGCTTCACCGTGGCGTGTGTATTTTATCGTGTTTGTGTACTTAAAAAGTTGCTCTTCTCTGGAAAAGGGGACCTTGGAGGGTAATCTAGCCAATTCCTAATAAATTCTGGGAAGAACATTAGTGTGGCAGGTTGTGGTTTTGATTTAGGTGACAGGCTGTGGCACAGACAAAGATTATTTGTTTTTTACTCTTCTAACTGTAACAGCAAGTTAAATTACTTTAACAGGAAAGGGTTTCATTTTTCCAGTGTTCTTATTCTGTTAGGCAAAAATGAACATACTTGCTTTAAATTACTGCTTCTGATCCCCTGTGGCAACATAAAAAGTGCAAACTGACTTTTTTTTTTTAGAAAAAAGTCATTTGCACTAATAATTCTGTGGGATCTAAATTAGGTCCTGGATTTCCTCTTGAGCACAAGTATTTCTGCATTCTTACTGTGATCTCACCTTCCATAAATCAAAGCAGAAGAGGATTATTTTCACCCTGCTAAAGCATGATATGGAGACTTACTAGTCCTAAGTGGTGGCATTTAATTGGGTCTCACTCTGCATAAGTAAATATTAGTAGAATGAAATTAGCTTGCCACTACAGAAACTTTCTAGTTAATTTTTGATTTTTGTACAATGCTGGTTCAAGAATTCAAGCATTCACTGTAAAACCAGATCAACACTAAGTTTTTCCCCTTATCGTCCTGATCAGTTCACTAATGACAGCTAGAACAGGAGTTCAGCAGCTGTTACCTACGCTATAAAATCCAAATATTTTTGCAGTCATCTGTCCTGAAGGTCCAGTTCTACCAGATGGTCTTGGAAGTTATGCAGTTTTAAGGGGTAAATGTCAAAGATCAGAGCAAAAAGGTCCAAAAGGTGTCCAAAATATACCTTTTATCCACACTATGAGTGCCAGGGTTGTGTAATTTGAGCATCTGCTATGGGAGCTCCTGTTTTCCAACTTGGTGCAGTTAGGAGCTGGAAAAAAACACCCAGCATTTCCAGATGAGAGCAGAATTAATTCCGAGAGCTTTGTTCACAGCATCTGTGTGGGGGTCAGGAGGTCGTGTGGGTTCGAGAATCAGAGCTTACAGAAAGAAATTGGAATGAAGCTTAGAGGGAATTTGTGTGAGCAGCAGCCCTGTTGCTGTGAGGAGAGCAGCTCTGCCCCAGCAGGGACAGATTCCTATGCCAGTTCTGCAAAGGAATTTCCCTATCCTGGCTTTCACAGCTACCACCTTATGGAAATCTAGTCACAGCCTCTCTCAAAGTCTTCCAGGCTCTGGTTCTACCTTCAAAAACTCTGTAAGGACTCTCTAGCTAAGCCCCAAGAGGAGGTTGATGTACCAGGAACTTTGTGTCTCAAACTCAAAAAGAACTCAAAAAGAACTCAAAAAGAGCTTCTCTTGATTATCTAACTTTCTGCTTATAAGATAGATTTTGCATTGTCTTCATTCTATTAATCTGTTTCTCTAGATCATTACAGAATACAAAATAATCCTACATTTAATTTAATTTTTTTTTTAGGTGAGAGATGTAGAAGCTTTATCAGTCTGACTCCATCTTCTGATCGAGGTAGATATGCATATTTTATTTCTGTAGTCAAAACTTTCCTGATCACACTTACCAATATAAGTATTCTGCATTAAAGTAAATTAATTAATTTCAAAACCACTTGCTTCGATCCCAAATAGTTTCTTTGTCCTTTATTTAGTTTTCCAACTTCAAAACAAAGTTCATACGACTTATGATATAAATCTATGTCTTTCTGAAGACACACCACTTGAATATGAATGGCTTTTGAAATTACTTTAAATATGGGTACTGGAAGTCAAAATCTGTAAGTTTTTGCTCTCTCTCTCCTCTCACATCTCCATTTTCCAGACAGGAATTCACAGGCAGTGTGTGAACACCGGCCCAGGAGGCTTGTATGCTGAGGGGATGGAGGGAGATGTGCTGTGCACCACACCAGCCCTGGTGGCATCCTGCATCCCCTCCTGTGCCTTGCACAGAGCTCTGAGGAGGCATTTCCCTTCTCTTCTTTCAAAGAAAGAAAAGCTTTTCATATTTTTCTGAAACGTTCCTGCAGATGCTGCCAAGTGCCCTCCTCTTGCCTGATCCCCGATATAAAAACATCATTCCATCACTGATCTAATTAGACCAATCACTTTACAAGTGGCTGATCCAGAAAAAAAAACAAAAAAATTTCTTTCCTGCACACTGGGACTGGAGTATTTTCTTGGATATGCAATTTCAGACCCTAGGAGAAGGAGAAATACTCAGTCTCCAAAGGCTACTCTTCCTTCTACCTGTCGCAGCTTCTCACAGTGCCTTAACAGCACAACAGAGTTTTGTAGCATGAGAAAAAAATATAAACGAGGTGTGGGTGTAGTCACACAGGCATGGTCCTCAGAAATGAGGGAGGTATTCTGGGCCCTGCACTGAGAGTTCCTCACAAGGACCACTACTGGTGGACTTGATGCCTTAGGTTTTAANCTGGATATGCAATTTCAGACCCTTGGAGAAGGAGAAATAGTCTCCAAAGGCTGCTCTTCCTTCATCTTGGGGAGAGGGGAGCAAGCTTGGGCAAATTCCATCCTTGCCTGGCTTCTGCTTGGGCAATTGATGCTGATATCAAAGTGGGAAGAACTCGGGAGCTGTCATTGTCCATTTTGGGATGCACTGAGGCAGGAGCCTCTGGAGCCCAGAGTGTGACCTCTGAAGGCCTTTCCAATCAATCCCTCCTTTATTCCTTTATTCCTGTCTGGTCTCTGTTTCTAGGGAGCCATTTAAGGCATCATAGGTACCTAAAAACCAAAAAAATCTCTCCCTGGGTAGTGAAATCCTGTGTGGAAATGGGCTCCTGCCCTGCACAGAAGGATGGGTTTGTGTTCTGCCTATGCCTGTGGTTGCTGTGTGGTCCAAACTCAGGATGCAGCAGGCTCACCCTTCCCGAATTTATCATCCCATGGTCTCACACACAGGGGTGATCACTGTTCTTCAGGGCATTTGTTATAATGGCTCACTGACCAAAAATGTTAAGAGGCAAACTCTCCCAGCTGGAGCAGCCAAAACTGTTGGGCAATGCAACATCTGGAGTTCCTAAGGAAAATCACAATTTTTTTACCGGCACAGATTTTCTGGAGAAACAAACCATGTCCAAGAACACCCACACAGAGCCTGGCCCAAGAATTTCATGTCTAAATGGTCCATGAATCAGAAAAGCCCCATGGACATTGTCAAAGCCAGAAGCTGGGGTTCTGCATCACCCTGACATTGCCTCCTGTCCTCAGTGGTGTTCCCTGCTCAAGGACATGTCTCAGCAATGTCCCCATTTTTAAGTTGTGATAGTTCATGTAGGTCCTCATGTGAAATCACTGCCCAAATGTGAAAATGCCTGCTGCCCCTGGCCAGGCTGCTTTTTGTTCTTTTTCAAGGCTCCACACCAAGAAAGAAAGGAGTCATAAGCACAGATTCTGTTCTTCATGTTGTTTATTAAGTTCTTATCTCAATTTCTGTGTGCCACTCCTGCCTGAGCTCAGCACAATCAGAATCACACTGCAGGATGGTCAGAAGGCCTTGAGTACAGACTGTTTTAAAAACTTTTTACTCAATTAACTGTTCCAACGTAAGATATTTTCAACAGTGTACCAATAACTACTAGTCCTAGTTAACAGATTTCTTCTATACTAGACTCTTTCTACCAATCACTGAATCACAGGAACTTAGGGCAGAGAAGAAAGGAAGAGGAGGAGGAGAAGGAGGAGAAGGAGAAGGAGAGGGAGAAGGAGAAGAAGAAGAAGAAGAAGAAGCCGACACCCTGAATTCTCCATGTTGTCTCTATATTAATATATAGAGCAAAACCTAAAACCACAAACCCATTTTCTGTGGTGCACTAAACAACTCTCTCTTAATGTCTTTGGTGCTCTCAGCTCACCCAGCAGTGGGGATAAATGCTCCCATGGGCTTAGTTTGCAAGCCAAGCCTTTTTTGGGGAGCTTCAGGGACAAAATATGTTCCTAAAGGGTCAGGAGAAATTCTTTGGCTTCCCTGGGTTCCAACAGAATCCCCAGCCAGGTGTCTCAGGACACATTCATTTTTTAAAAACGTTTGGGGAAGAACATTTGCCAGAGCTTGCTGAGGTGAATTTGGACACCAGAATTCCTCCTGCTCCTGGCTGTGGGACATGAGCAAGCTGCAGCTCAAACAGCAGGCACAGAGACTTTAATGGGAGGATTAACTTCTTGCATAAGATGTAATTACCAGATATCCAAAAAGAGAGGAATTAGCAGATAACTAGAGAAATGAATCTCAGCAAAACCTGGAGACTGTCTGGCTCATGGAGGCTTCTCTGTCCAAAAAAAATCAAGATCCTCTTTGGCTGAAAGTTAAGCCAGTGGGAGAGATTTAGTTTAATGACAAGACCCACAGGCAGTGTAGATGTGTGCATGGCTCCAGTGTGTTAGCTGCGTCTGCTGCTCCAGTGTGCTTCTCTCTGCACTCAGAACCACCACATCAACAGCCACATAACCGAGCAGTTCTTCTTTTTATACTCACTTTGGTTCTTCTTTTTATATTATATTTATATATAA
>VZRF01001608.1:0-57272 GCA_013396875.1 Vireo altiloquus
GAGAGGATTTCTCGATGAGTACTTCCTCAAGACCTGGATGGTAAGAAACATTGAATACTTCTTAGCTAGCTGTAATTTTAATAGTACCTTTAACTCTGCTTGTATGTATGTATACTAATATCCCCTTTTGTCTTATCCCTGTGTAGTAGCAGTCTGTTTTAAGTCTTATTTAGTCTTATTTTAGTCTTTTAAGTCTGTTAATTTTGTGTCTATTAATAAATAATCCATTTTATAATAGTCCATTTTATAATAGACCAAATCAGCCATTATTAAAGAACTTGCGATTGGGAGTGGGTTTTGAGGTCCTGGCCACCTCAATATAGCTGCTGCCTGCTTCCACAGGCCTGGACAAAAGGCAAGAGCTGATTTAAACCTACATCATCCATTCATAACACTGTGGAGAACCTGGACGCCAACAGCAACAAGCAGAGACTGATGGAGATGTACAACAACCTCTTCTGCCCCACTGTGAAGTTTGAGTTCCAGCCACATGGGTGACATGGAGTCTCAGCTCTGCACCCAGCAACCAGTCCAGAGCGAGTTGGTGCAGAGGTGTCAGCAGCTGCAGTTCTGGTTATCGATGCAGAAGATCGAAAATGAAGAGGTTAAGAAGACAATGGAAGCCACACTCCAGACAATCCAGGACGTTGTCACGATAGAGGACTTTGATGTCTCTGACTGCTTCCAGTACAGCAACTCCATGGAGTCTGTGAAATCCATGGTGTTGGAAATGTTCATGAGCAAACTCAGCATTAACTGCTTCTCAGTATAACTTGAATTCATGAACATATGAATTTTTCAGTGTATTTACTGTCCATAGAAAATTTGTGGCCATGCCCAAGTACAGACAATGAATAACAAGATACTGTTATTAATGTTGTATGCTTTGGCTTAAAATTTACACTGTCTATTGTTAAAGTAATTTCAAAATATATTCTGATTTCAATAAATACCCCTAGTGTTTCTGATGAACAATGTGTTGTCTGCAATCAGCTTTGAAATTTGAAGGCTTTGGATTTAATAGGCACATTCAAATTAATTCGATGCTAGATATATCTATATATCTCATGGAAATACATGCATCTCTTGAAATTTCTCATCTAAAGGGCGTAAAATAACGAAGTAGATAATCTTACAAGATCTCTGCCCTACTGAATAGGAGAAATACTTCCAGGGTGGTTGCTCTCTTGAGGGTTTGTTTCACAGCAGATTTCAGGCTCAGCTCAAATTTGTCCCTGAACATAAATGCTGTTCACCGTTTGGCTGTACATCTAGGTTTTATTTATCTGAGTTCCGGTAGGGCAGCTCATTGTTTCAGAGGAGTTAAAAAAGCACCTGAAAAGTCATGTGCATCTTGGTTGTGCATTTCTTCTGGTTGTCAAGGAAACCACCCCAGGATTCCTGGCAACAGGCTTCATCTCAATCGGTAATGGAAACACCACAGGTATTAACCAGTCAGTCACCTCCCACCGGGTGCTATTTTGGGAACAAGTCAATAGATTAGATTCTCCTCTTCCAGCAGCTCTGAAGCTGTTGTGAGGGTTTGTCGTCTGCCTTGTCTCCATGGGGCTCGGCTCTCTGGCAGTCCTAGAGGTGAGGCTGTGAAACACTGCTCTCATGGTACAAAAAAAGCCTTCAAAGCACTATGGTAAACCTGTCTCTAACTTTCCTAAAGTCTGGAGTGAGGGCTAAAAATTATCAGGGGGAAGAGGGTAGTAGCCTTAGTTTCAGATGGACACTCTTTCTCTTCATGTACCAAAACTGTACAAAAGTGTTTACATTTACAGCCTTAAATAAAAAAAAAATTGTGTATTTGTAACAGATACCTATTTAGTCATTAAATGTTCTGAAGATGTTGACTGCGGTCTCCAGTCCTGGCAATGGTAGAACACTATGGTTGTGGTTCTGGGGTCACCTGTGAGTGCTACACGCAGGCACCCAGACTGAGACTCAAAGTACCCCTGCTACGAGCCTGTTCCCAAACTGAGTTTGTCCAGAGAGCATCCAGAAGGGTAAAGTGCTTTATTTTCATGAAGGGGAAAATACAGCTTTGGGTGTGACTGGGGATGTTCATAGGAAATGACAGAGCAAGCTGGAAGAAAGTTGCTTGAATGCTAAGGGAGAAAATAGAACAGGATAATGGGGAAGACAGATAGTAGGAGAAAATTAAAACTGATGCACAGCTGAAATGGATATGTAAAACAGGGATTTGAAACCTGCAGAGTGGGAATGAAAGAACGGTAAGAAATGTCGACTGGGTAGATGTTGTGGACGGTTGTGGACAACTGAAAAATCAAGAGGAGGGAATTTATGGTAAAAAAAGGATGGGGCTGTGCCGTCACAGGACTGCACGCTGTTTCAGTTTGTGAGGGGAAAAGCTGAGGTAACTCAGAGGAGAGACAAAAAACTTCATAGGGGAGGAATGCTGGAATTCCTTGGCATCACCTGTAGGGAATGGAATGAACATCCTGCGGTAAAATTGAGCCGTGTGGGAACAAAAGCTGTCGAGTCTGTGGAGGACATGCAGCAGACATTTTGGCAGGAAAGTCTGAGGTGATCTCTAAGGTAGCAAATGGTTTTCTGGGAAAAGTCTGAAGCAACCTGTGGAGGACAGGCAGAGAAAATTTTGTGATGAAGGCTGCGGTAAATTTTAAGGTCCAGAAGGAACATTTTTGCGGTAAAATTTCAGGTAATTGGCAGGGCACTGGATGAATATTTTGGAGGCAAAATCTGGGGTAACTTGTAGGGGACATTTTGGAGGGAAAACTTGAGGTAATCTATAGGGGATAGAACAAAAATTTTTGAGGTAAAATCTTAGGTGAGCTGTAGGACACAGCTAGGGGACGTTTTGGAGGGAAAATCTGAGGTAGTCTATTGGGGGGTCAGAAGTCACATTTTTGACAGAAAACCTGAGGTGATTTAGATGAAACAAAATTAGGGTAGTTTTGACAGGTTAATTTAAGGTAATTTAGAGAGGAAAAAGGAGAATTTTGGAGGAATAGTCTTTTGTAACACAGAAGACAGAGGCAGCATCTTTGACAGAAAATCTGGGATAACTTAGAAGGGACACAGGTGACATTTTTAGCTGAAAACCTCAGTAAATTTAGAAGAGTACTGTTGCGGACAGAGTGGGAGAAAAAAATCTCTTAGAAAAGCCCTCCTGTTAAGTCTTGAGGTTCTAAAAAGACCCCCTTGCATTCTAAACTCCTTACAGAGGAACCTGGGTGTGACTGAATCCAATCTTAGCCCCAGACTTTTTCAACAGTTTATGTCTAAAAGATTTTTATAGGTGTAATTGAACCTTTATACAATTTTGTCTTTCAGGAATAAGGATTGCAAACCAAATACATTCATGTAAACTTATATGACTTACTATGATACTGACTAGACAAAAATATCTCAATCAGAATTATTTATTGTGAGAAATCGAACTCACTCTTTAATTAAAATTTGAAAGATTTAATAAGGGACAAAGTCAGCAAGGCAAAAGGTAACAGCACTTGGTGCACAGGCACCACCAGAGGCACACCCTTAACAGCAGCAAACCCCCTTATATACCCCTGGGTATTGCATCAGCTATTTCCATATTTATAAACCATTTTTCTATTAAAAACTAGTTAACATAACTCCTCCCCTGTCCCGCCTTTTTAGAGCATGTGCAGTTGTCTTCGGCAAGGGCAGCTGCTACTTTTTGATACATTCAAAAGGTTTTGATTCCCTCATTGGCCAGATGTTATCCAATTACAACAATCCTCCTATCTCAATACAACGTCCATGCTAAAAATTGCTCCAAGTCCCAGTGAAGGTCAACACCCAGTCCCCTCCCCTCATGAGGGGGGATGAGGCTGGGTGTTGCACTTAGTGCCATGGTCTAGCACCTGTGGTGGTAGTGGATCAAGGGTTGGACTTGATGATCCCAAAGGTCCTTTCCAACCTGTCTGATGCTGTAATTCTATGATTCTATGATAACAGCAAAACCACTTTCACAAAACCAGTATTACAATACACGTAACAGCAAAACTACTCCTACAAAACAAACATTACGATACACATCTGCGAAAGCCAACACTATAAAATATATTTTTCACATTTACTATATACAGTATAGGAGTTATAAAAACTGGTGTAGTATAATGAACTGTTTTGAAGCAACAT
Organism: Vireo altiloquus; assembly: GCA_013396875.1. NCBI lineage: Eukaryota > Metazoa > Chordata > Aves > Passeriformes > Vireonidae > Vireo > Vireo altiloquus. Next base: position 4,156 of record VZRF01001608.1, read on the forward strand.
TGAAGTGATTATACTGAAGCTATCAGAAAACAATTATTCAATAAAAGTTAATGTCTCTTAGCCATACCAAAAATGGAAGCAAATCTCTTTTGCTTGTCTTTGAGAAATAACTGAGGGATGTCCGCAGTCAGAGAGGGATCTTCTCACACACCATTCCAAGAAGAAATATGTTGGAGGACCTACAGTTAAAAATTGGGACTGGGTGGCTCGAGGCTCACCCTGTGGGGCTGTTGGGTTGTGATTCCCTTCAGGCACAGGAGCTGGAGCTCCTTGGGCCTGAGTGTGTCGTCATCCATTGGCAGAAGCCATGGGATGACACGGCAAGAGTGAGCAAGAGGAGCAGCAGCTTTGAGCTCAAGAGTGAAAGAGTGAGACAAGAGCGATCTTGGAGCTAAAGAGGGAGCACGAGAGGCCCTCTGGGCAAAGGGCCTTCCTGGCATGGCCGGGGCACCTTCTCAGTGCCATGGCTGGCTTTGCGCTGGGTGACCTCCCAGGAAGCAGGGCTGGGTCTTTGCTGTCATTGGCCTTTTGCCGTTGTGCTCCTTTGGCTGCCCAGAGAGAGGGGGGAAGTGTAGCTCTCCCGGCCTGCAGCCCTCCATGTTAGCTGGGCAGGGCCTTTTCCCCAGTCCCAGCCGTGCCCCTGCTTTCTGAGGGCAGAGCTAAGCCACTTGGGTGTAGTGTGGGCACTGTGACCCAACTGTAGCCAGGGCCTGGTTCTCTTCCTGTACTGCATTGCTGCCAGTCCTGCTGGTCACCTGCCAGCATGCCTGCCCTGTCCTCAGGGCTCATGTCACAACTTTGTGGAGCCCTTTGTCCCCAGGAGCAACCCCTGGTCCCTGAAAGCAAGGAATGGATTAGAGGGAGAGGAATTAACTACAAAGAGAAAGAGAACATTGCCTGGGATGGGAGTATTACAGTTAAGAGGAATCCAGTCAGTTCTGGAAAATCATCTCTCAGCTTCTTCCAGTGCTGACCTCCTGGGAAAGCCTGTGCAGGAGCCAAATGCTCCCAAGCCTGGATGATTTCAGGTGGGCTACTGGAAGTCTCAAAGTTTCTTTGTGGTTCAAGAGGAATCAATTCATTAAAAGCCCCTCTTTTCTCTCCCAGTAGTCTTGGAGTAGTACTCGAGAGACACATCCACAGTAGTGTCCAGTCATACTGATGATATCTGTTCTTTGTCCTCCCTCTGTGCATTCTGCTCTACATGCTGAAAAAGAAAAAAATAGGGTAGTGGTGAAGTACTCAGATAAAAAGTGATTATAAAAGGAAAGAGAGTTAATGAATGTACTGTGAGTAATCATGGCACTACTTGCAAATCTCTGCAAGCAGCTTCATAACCTGGTGAGTTTGATGTTTGTGGAATCAGTTCCTGGAAGGAAGAGTAAAAGAAATAATCACTTTCAACTGAAAGTCATAAAAAAACCCCAGCCATAAACCGAATAAAAATAAATAATACCAAGTCAAATATAACTTCATCGGTTATAGAGGATGTATGGAAAATGTCCTACATTACATAGCTCAGCTTTAAGAGCAAGCACTTTGATAGTCTTCCGTGATAATTCATAAAAATAGAGGAAAGAAAAATGTAAGAAAGTAATTTAGTGTATAGCATAGGGAAGCATGCTTGGAAAATGATGTGTAATGATTCAGTGTTGAAACTGAAGGATGAATTTAATGTTGTTTCTGGAGAACCAGTATTGAGTCTGTTGCTATTCAGTATTATCATTAATGAGCTATTATGATCTTTGCAATTTTGCAGGTGGCATTGATTGGAGAAGAAGTGAAGAACTGGAGGGCAGGAATCCAGGTGATCCTATGGAACTGGGAGTGAGAATTGATAAAAATGCTGATACTTCAATGACAGGGGTACAGATGGTGTTCTTAGGCAAAACCAGTCAGCTCTCCTAATACAGGGTAGTAAAGAAATAGTTGGGTTGCAGGTTTATAGGGAAAGACTATGATTTTTTTTTCTCACAGATGACCATGAAACACAATGACAGGTTGTGGAAGAAACCCCAAAAATTCCAAAAAAATCAGTAAAAGCAGAAGTAAGCCTTGTAACACAATCCTTCTTTCCATTCAGAACTGGAGGAGACCTCAGCTGGAAATCTGGGTCCAGTTTTCTTGGGCACCCATGAATATACTGAACCAACAACCAAACTGGCATATGCGAAATGTTGCTCCAGCTCAAATTTATGATACTAGAAATACATTGGATAAGTTTAAATAACGAAATAGAAGAGGAAAAAAATGACCCATGCAAAGGGTAATGCAGCAAAGGACAGAAGAACTGAGAATTGTTACTGTTTAGATTTGATAGAGTAGTGGAACAACAACCTAGTAGTCCTTTCAATTGAAAAGTTAAAGTTAGGTGTGAGTTTCTATTTGAGAAGGATAAAATTGTCATTACAAGAGAGAAAGAGGCCATTTCTATTAGAACCATTATTTCTTTTCTTTGTAGTCCTTAGAAACTCAGTGCTACACCATCTTGAATGCTGATAGTTCTGTTTTCTAACATACTAACCCAGAAGGAGACATGTTTCAAAGACACAAAGCTAAATTTGTTTGCAGGACAGTGTGTGTCTAAACTGCAGGAAACCAGTTTGGAAGATACCCAGACAATGCATCGTGTATGTTTGTATTTATCTCTGAAGAAAAATTATTATGGAAGGCTTTTAATTTTCTATCACAAAACAGGAAGGACTCACACAGAGGAAAGATCTTTTGTATTGAATACATGTGATTTGACTCCATGATTGGCCCTTGGTAGTTCCCTATAAAGCAGTGAGCATGACATGGCTGTATATGCTGTGCCACCTTTGATGTTTAACCTTGCTGCTTCAAAAGGCTGGTTAAAAAATAAAAAAACCTCAAAAATATTGCTTGAAGTAATAATTGATAGCGACAAGGAAAAACACACAGTTAGCATAGTGAAATAAAACAAGACAAATTTTAAAAGCTTAGTAAAAGGATGAAAGCAGTTTTCTACACTCTGATTATAGAGTCCCTTCTGGTCAAAAAGAAAAAAAGAACAACAATTAGGTAACTAGTGTTAACTACATTAGAGAAAAGCACCAGAAGATCATGAATAAACGAGTACTGTGTTAACACAGTTGAAAAGAAACTCTGCTCTTATACATTGTCTACTTCCCTTTAATTTTGAGAATTTTGTATGTATGATCTTCTTTGATAAACCAAAGAAATAAATTTATGCTTTTTAAAATTTATCTCTCCATCAACTGGTAATTGACTTTCGAAAACTTGAATAACCTCACAGTTTGCTTGTGTTCCCCTGCAGATCTATGTTCAGACCCTCATTCTGTAGTTCCCTCATTATTGTTCCCTCCATCTGTGTCTTTGTACGTGTCACCGTCCTAAGGAGAAAGTTATGGGAATTTTTTCCAACACTGGGTTTCACACTAAGAGATTGATATTTGTTCTTTTTGAAGGCTAAAGAGAATTTCATGGTTACTAACATGCTGGTTTTATCAATGCAGCTTCTTTATGTGCCTATTCTAGGCAGGGCTGCAGGCATCCGCTTTTATTAAGCTTATTCAAAACTTTCCATTGTAGCACCCAGTTTGCTTGTAGATTTGAGAAAGCTTTGGTTATTTTAACCCAAATTTGTCATGTGCAGTTTGAAAATGTGATTTTATGTCTTCAGACTTGAAACACTCCATCAAATATTGCACAGATATAAGAAATATGGGCAGAAGTATATCAGACAGAGAAAACAGTTTCACATCTATGACCTTAATCTGTGTAGACCAAGAAGGAAAAAAAACGAGGCCTGAATTTTTTGTAGAGTCAAGGGATCTTTTTTAACCCCTAAAAGAGAAGGGAAATGACTCACCACTCTTACTCAAGGCAGGAGGCAATGGCACAGAGGGTCCTAAGTGTTTTGAGGCTTGATGTCTTTTGAGAAGGTGGAGGAGAACAGTTTTGGGTTATTTTCCCTCAAGAGTTGTCAGGGTTCCCAGGACACCTGCAGGAGTCCCTCTCACTATAACACTGGAGACACATGTGTTTTTCTAACACAGAGCTTCATTATTAAGAGAATCTATAGATAAGAGGAAGAAATATCAGGGAACAAAAATACTATAGAGGGAGAAGAAGACATATGTTGCATGTCACATCTTGTAAATCCTAATACAGTGTTATTCAGAACTTTATAGATGTTTATGCGTTTAGCTACAGCTGAACACTGATTCATAGAAAAGCTGAAAACTCTTGGCAACTTAAAACTCAATGAATTGAAAAGAACAATCATCTAGATGCTGTCAGAATGATCTCAAGGATAAAACAGAGCATAGCAGGAGTACATTAACCCTGGGTAATGCATAGTAACAATGACAAATAGAATCATAGAATCCTACAATCTTTTAGGTTGGAAAAAACATCTAAGATCATAGAGTCAAACCATTAACCCAGCACTGGTCAGCCCACCATTAAACTATGTCCCCAAGTGCCACAACTGCATGTCTTTAACTCCCTCCATAGATGGTGACTCCACCACTGCTCTGGGTAGCCCGTTCCAGTGCTTGAAAACCCTTGCAGTGAAGAAATATTTCCTAGTGTCCAATCTAATTTTCCTTGGTCCAGATGGAGGTAAATTGAGCACACTGCTTTCTTATGTTATGTCATTGTCAATGAACACCCTCAGATCCTTTTCTACCAGGCAGTTTTCCAGCCAGTCTGTCCTCAGCCTGTAGCTCTGCATGGGGTTGCTTGTGTTTGTTTGCCTTACTGCACCTCATAAAACCAGCCTTTGTCCATCAGTCCAGCCTGTCCACATTCATCTTCCTACCCTCCAGCAGATCAAAACTCTCACCTGACTTTGCATGTACAAACTCACCGAGGGAGCACTCATTCCCCTCATCCAGATCGTTGATAAAGATATTAAACAGGCCTGGCCCCAACACTTTTTTACCCAGCAAACAGTGCACCCATCCACGCCATGGGAAGCCAGTTTCTCCAGGAGGATACTGTGGGAAATGGAGTCAAAGGCTTTACTAAGGCTTAGGTAAACAACATCCACTGTCTTCCCTCATCCTCCAAGCAGGTCACCCTGTCATATAAAGAGATCATAGTCAAGCAGCACCTGCCTTTCCTAAGTCCATGCTGGTTGTCCCATATGATGATCTGCTCCATGACCTTCTGCTGTACCAAGGTAAGACTGAAATGACTCAGATGGCATAAAGGCAATGGAACTTCCATATTAAGTTAGAAAATCAAATCTAATCTGATGTGCCCAGCATGGACAGCATCAGTGATATGAAGGGTTTTGTATATTATACAGTCTGTCTGATGAAAAGATGAAGGTTTTATTATCACAGAATTACCTGAGCTTTTTCAAATCCTTCAGTAAGTCTTAGCTCCATTTTACCTCGTGACAATGACTTCCACAGATTAATTACTTGACTTATAAACCACTTTCTTCTTCTCAATATAAAACTTGCCTTAAAACTGTATGACACATCCACATTCCTCTCTTTACTATCCATCACATCTTTTATTTGCCATCTATTGAAATGTGAACAGCCAATTATACTGCATTGTACAGATAATTTTTTCAATATTTTAATAATCATAACTGCCATTTTAAAATATTTTCTTTATTTGTTTCATTCTTCCATTTCTGCCATATCTTGGGGGGAAGGGAACCTTAGAAAATCTATAAAGTTGTTCTTCAAACCACAGTCACTCTTTGCTACAGCTTATACTGTTTGAGCAGCTAAAATGTGCTGAGAGCTTTATGTTTTGTCTCTTCTGAATACTTTGCTTGCAGTTCCCATATCTTTATTTTCAGATTTGACATTTTAAGGTTTTTGGTGAAGATCTGCTTTTTTATCTAATTCTCTTCCTAGAAGTTGAATAAGTAGGGCCAGTGCCGCATCTCTACAATAGTAGCCAAAGTTAATAAGTTCTCATTTCTTTAAATAGCTGACAGAAATAGCAATGGACATTTGTGTTTAATAGAGTAGTAATGATCAAAAACCTGCCCTCCTGATAAAGGCTATAGTAACAGCAGGTGGTATAAAACTGGTTTACAGCTGGTGAATCTCAGTGCCAGCTGGATAGACTGTATAGTATAGAAGGACTTCAGAAAAATTCCCTTGCATTTTCCCCAGAGAGAAATAAGGGATGAGGAGCTGAAACCTCCATTAAAAATTAATAACTGGTTCCATGTACAACAGTCCAGTTACATTTCTCATGTATCACAGACAAAAACATTTTGTTTGCTAGTTTGGTAGGATACAGTAGATAATTCAGACTTACATGAGTAAAGCATGTATTTTAGCTCTAGCAATGGTATTGTATTGGACTGGACCAATATAAAAAAAAATTGGTCTTTATTCTAATCCGATTAAAGAATTGAAGTGCTGATTAGTAGGAAGAACTTCCTTGAAGTTCTGATAGAGAAAAATGCAAAGGCATGTAATATATAAAAAATCTTCTAAATACAGTGTATTAAGCATCACCACTCAGAACTTTATTACATGTTAAGGTAAAAAAGTAAGAAAGTTTGCTGAACAAAGCAATCCCATCAAGTTTTCTAATTCTCCTTCATAGTTTACTGACATGAAGGTAAAGTCATTACATTCATACCCCCTTTTCTAATTAGCCTTATTGTCCGTGACAAGTCTCATAAAGACATAGCACTTCATTAGTTTCAAGATGCATTGCCGTACAGAGTGTAAAGGAATGAGACCTGCCCCAAACTGCTGTACACTCCACATGAGTGAAACAGGACTACAATTTCATTCTTGTACATTAATGACTTAACTACTGAACTAGTTAAACAAGCATCTTTCTAACCTTCAGCGTTTTCTGTATAAATTCATTAGTGTCACCACTTTGCTTGCTGCTTCCTCAGTGATTAATTGATATTGAACAAGTTTTTAAGTGCTTTTCCCCTTGAATGCAAGTGAAAGGTACCATGTGACTGACACAAACTCTCAAGTTCTGTCTGCATTAGATAAGTTCAATCAGGAATGGTGGCAGTGCAGCACAGTAAGGGTAGCTGGTAAGTCAGATGTATAATAGCAAGGCACAACTTTGTTCTTTTTTGCTGAGAAGTTATACAAGTGAGAATAACAGCAGTATTCTGTTTTATAGTTGGAATAACAGAGGCTCAAGACCAGAAAGTGGCATTTACCTCACTTACTTTGGTACTAATGGGTTAAACATCTAAGTATGAATGAGTTATACCTTAGAGTCAGTGGCAAATAATAGGCAGTTCAGATGAGCAACTCACCTGAATCATCTCAGGTGCTTATTTTGAAGCAATATGAATTCTTTTGGGTGCTTGGGTTATTAAAAGCTGTCATGGTTTAAGCCCAGCCAGCAACTCAGCACCACACAGCCACTGACTCCCTCCCCTACCAGCAGGACTGGGGAGAGAATCAGAAGCGTAAAAGAGAAAATTAATGGGTGGAGATAAAGACAGCTTGAGAAGCAAAAGTTTCCCACAAAAGCAGAGCAAATTAAGGAATCAATTGACTACTTTCCATGGGCAGGCAGGTGTCCACCCATCTCCAGGCGATTTGGGAAAACAAACGCTGTAACTCCAATCTTCCCTCATTTCTTCCTTCTTCCCTCTGCTTTGTACACTAACCATGATATTATACAATCTGGAATATCCCTTTGGTCAGTTGGGGTCACCTGTCCCAGCTGTGTCTCCTCATAAGCTCCCAAGCACCCTCAGCCCCCTGACCAGCATGGCAGCATGAAAAGCAGAAAAGGCTTTGGCTCTGTGTGAGCCCTGCTCAGCAATAACAAAACCATCTACATTGTAAACACTGTTTCCAACATGCATCCAAAATAGAGCCCCCATGCTGGGCACTGTGAAGAAAATTAGTTCTACCCCAGTCAAAACAAGTACAAGGGTGTGGGTAAGTTGCTTAAATATTTGCATTCAGTAGCAGCTGCATAAGTGTATTGAAAGCTTGCAAAGAGCTGGCAGAGGCAGCAGAGAAGCTGTGGGAGTTATGTCTATATAGTGGACATTGAAATTTCAGTGTCTTCATCTGTGAGCTGCATCTCTCCCTTAGGTTAGAAGAAACACTTCCAGAGTGATAAAAATTTCTGTTTTACCTCAAAGCTAGGTCTGTAGTCCAAAGTCCAAGGGAGAAGAGTTTTTATTCCACAGAGAGAGATTTATCTCCTTTCTGAAAAGAAGTAACCAGGAAAGATCAGACAACCCATAGCTGAGTGGGTGTTTCTCTCTCTCTACTGCTCAAAGCTAGAACTTGAGTCACGTAGTGTTTGCAAGTACTTAGCTGCAAGAAAAAAAGTAATGAGACGAATATTGGCTGAGAGTGAAACAGCAGGAGCCTGGAAGAAGCTGTCCCACCCGTTAACCTGCACTCAGAACAGCCTTTGCATAAAACTGCTTGCGGACAGCCAAGAGCAAGTTACCAGCTAATTCAACCCCTCAAGTTTGTGCTATAACACTCTCTAGTTTTCTATTTGCTAGCCCATGTTGTTTCAGTTAGAAAGGGATCTCTATTTTTCAAACTATGAATATACTGTGTACTGTTGAGCATCAAGATCAATCAAAAATTGTCATCACATCAGTGAAGCCCAACAAATGATCGTGAGTCCATATTCACGGTTCATGGAAATGGAAATGGTCAGATGTGATTTTTTTTTTCCCTTTTAGGTTTACAACTAATAAGACATTTATAGCTAATGAGAAACCTAGACAGGGTAGGATAGTTCCAGCCTTTGTGCAGGATTTTTGGAGGGGTGAGCTACTCTGTAGGGTTGCTTAGCTTTTCACCTTGACTTACCATAGAGAGTATCTAAGGCAAGTAGATTCCTAATTTAGATGCTTTAAAGCTAGGTGGGACGAATCTGGGAGTATTTGTTAGGATACTCCACAATGCTTTAGTACCAAAATCAAGAAAAGTACAGCAGGCAAATAGAGGCAACACTACGAGGTTCCTGCTATCTAAGAAGAGTGAGAGCATTTCATTCACATACTGGAGGTATTGCTCTGGATTAATTCAAGAGAGAAAATTAACTGTTCCAGCCACCAGCTACAGAAGCTTGTCTCTTTATCTGAAGCTGCAGCATTTTACATTTCCTGTTTAATACCGACAGCCATAAACAGAACATTATTAAGATTTCTTCACAAGGGGAATAAGAAAGTAGAGCTCACTACAGTGTCCCCTGTTTCTTTAATTTCACAGCTGAATTACCAGACTTGCTTAAAGAGGAAAGGCTACAAGAAAATTCAGAGCTGCTGAAAACACATATATGTACATATAAGTATGTTCAACCCTTTGGGTGTTATTAGAGTGGAAATAACATCTAGTATATGCTAAAACTGTGTGTAATGAAGAAAGAGGGTCATGCATTTTTTAATGAGAAATGACAGAGGGCATTTCATCACTGCAGAACGATGTAGTTTTTACTTAAGCTAGTTCTAAAATAGGTAGTTTAGCTGGTGGTAGTGGACAGCTTAGAAGATGCTGAGAAAATGTGAGCATTTACTTTGTTTTCCAAAAGTGTGGTGGGAGTTGTTTCAGCTCACAGTGACCTCCCCATGACTGACATGTGAGCCAGCTGAAACTGCTTGATCAACTTAGGATAGGAAAACCAGTAAGGATATATTGAGAATTTTCACACCAAGCAAAACTTAAAAGCTTGAAGGCTTAAAATATTTGATCCTTTGACCACTGGAATGGAGCAGTGGTTACCTGATTTTTTTTTGACAATGTCCTAACAGGTAGGACTGGAAGCCTGAGGCATGTGAAAACACATAGTGCCAGACAGCTCATCCAATGCATTTGAAGGCAGAGTAAAAACAGCATTTATCTCACAGTTCTAGATATTAGAGACAGAATTGATTGTAATGAATGAAATTTGCTTAAAGCATTAAAGAATAAGTTGATTCCTATCTGTGCTGTTTTCAAATTCACCCCTTACTGGAGATGATTATCTTCTGTCAGCTTCAAAGGATGTATTTGCCATGGTTCTTGGGGAGAAGCTTTTTTCTGAGATAATTTGTCCAAAAAGATGGTACAGACTGGTGATGAGAATCACCATTAAATAAACACATGTGGGCTTATTTCAGCGCAGGGCTGTGATAACATCTGTACCTACAGTACAATGATGAGACAGGTGCCGGGGGATCTATCAAGGACAAAACACTGGTTGTGGCAGCAAGGGAGTATTCAAGGCCCTAACAACCTCCCAAAGACACTTGCCAGGCTCTCCTGTATGCTTGTTACTCGTGGGTTGTGGGAGTGGTCTGTTTTGGCAAGTTTTGCAGTCATGCAGCTGTGGTGGTGTGAGAGGCTGTACTGGGGAAAATCAGCATTGTCTCTCAGGGTTGATTTCTTGCATTCTGTGTTCCTCACTGCAACACTTAGGATTTTGCTGCAATGAGTTGTGACCCAAGAGTGCTGGTGAGAGCCAGGCTCCAGAACAAGAAAAGGGCACATCTACATGAAAGTGTTTTGTCAGGTCATAAATTCCTTTTTTGCTCCTGTTGATGTGGCAAACACAGTCTGAAAGTTGTCTGACTGCATCACTGTGGCTTTGAGCCCAAGCCAGTACATCAGTCTCACGTGTGGTGCTCGCTACACCCTAAAGGGCTTCTGTTGGTCTGGCCATGCTGCTTTTCTGTCTGTCTCTGGTAGTAGTGTATGACCTATATTTCTTTCCCTGTTTAATGCATTTGTGTCTGATTAGGTCCTGGTTCTGCCCCTCCTCCTTGCTCTCCAAATATCATTACTCCTTAACTAAATCTAGATGGCTAGAATTAAAGAGTCTTCCTCTGCTGATAATTATTTTATTTTAGCCAGGGAGTAACTTTCTATCTGTATCTGGGTCAGTATTAAGCTTAGCTTCCAGTGTTAATTTTCATGCTAAATATTCTTAATTTGTTCCTCCTTTATAAGAAGCTCCTTGATCCAGTAAATCTTCTTGTCCCTCCTACGGTGTCTCTAGTTATGAATTGTCATGATTCAGTGAATCTGCAGAGAAACTATTTTAATTATCCTACCTTTCTCTCTCTGTCTTCTTCCAGGATGTCCAAGCCTCCTGTCGAGGGAACATTCCTATCCTCCTTCGGCTTCCCTGAGGCAGTTGGAAATTTTACATGTCAAGTTATCTTTTTGTCTCCCAAATCATACTGGATAAGCACTTCTTAGTGCTGTGAGTTGATTTCTGTGGGGAGATCCCAGCTGCAGGGAAAGGAAGACATAAGCTCAGGGGAGAGTGCCAGAGAAAGTTTATGTAAGACTTGGCAAAGCCAGAGAAAGGCCTGATCTTCTGCATCACTCTCTGGACTTCAGGTGTCACAGATTTTTGCTTGATGCAGTGCAAGAAGGTAAATCACATACACATAATTTGTAGCTGGTAGATGTTTTATTTTTTGCATTCTGAACCCTGTCACACTTTTGGGTGAGTGGTGGGCATGGGCAATGGGATAGAGAATCTCCACATGTCAGATGTATTGAATCCAGCCCAAATAGCACAGCTGTCTTTGTTCAAATTCCAATAGTACTGAAAACTGGTTTTTGGGCATCCTGAGACCTCAGAAGAAAGCGTCACAAACTTTGCAAACAATTAGGACTTTGCTTCATGCTCTGACTAACTAGGCAATCGCTTAGATAGCAGCTTAAGCATTGGAGCAGTTAGTCGAAAAAAAAACACAAAAGCCTGGATAAAGTGCTTCCCTCTCAGGCTCAGCACTGTCAGTCATCCATTCAGGCTTCAGAAGTTCCTTGGTGCTCTTTGTTCAGCAAGAGGCTTACTGGAACCACCACACACTGCGTCAAACTACCAGGAAATCCTTTATCAGAACACGCTTTTGAAACTGTCATTGAACTGTATGGACCTAGAGAGCGATAAGCATTAATAATACTGTGTTCTTTTTATCCACGTGTCGCAGTTTAGTCTCAGTTGGTTTTATCTTAAATTCAGGATTTTCAGTCCAAGCTAGTCTGCTGCAACTCCCCAACCTCCCTGTCCTTTTAAAAATGGTGCTTAGCCCATCACATATGGATATATAAGGCAAAAAAAAAAATCAAACTAATTTTTATCTAAGTCACAGGTTTATGCCTTTTGTTTGTAACTTGGACTTCTTTTGGCAAGTGCGTGAGCATCCTGTCCATGGTTCACTGGTGTAGGTCCCACAAGCAGCACAGCTTGTCAGAGTGATAGTGTTGGGGTTTTGTTTGCTGAATTTTTTATTTTATTTGTGTTTCTGTCTGTCTGTTGTTTGTTTAGGGTGTGTGTGTTATTTAACATTAATCAAACAACTAATCAAACAGAGATGTGAAGCAACAGTCTGAACTGTTTCATGGGCATTTCTCATCCTGGCATGATCAGCCCTTTAGAGCATTCATACAGCCACACCCAGTCATGCAGGCACAGCAGGATCCAGAAGGACCAGCTGGTACAAAACCCACTGTCCAGCACAGTTTCACTTCCCAGTGGGTTTATCTTCTCTTTTTGCAGGAATCCCAAAGATTTCAACCAGCATCCAAAAACGCATATGTGGAAACCATCTTGTGAAGAGAATTGAACTTGCAGACCCGTGGGTTGTCTTTACATTGTGCGAAGAATTTGGGTGTGTTTCAGCACTGCATTGCCTGCCATACATCAGGGATGGCTTTGGGGCAGCTGTCAAGGAATGACACAGAAAGGAAGATGTACTTCCTGCTCTTGAAGGTAATAATAGATGATGTATGTGCTAATCAGAAAAAAGAGTGTAGACTTAGCCAGAATACACTGCTGAAATGAAATCACTCTGCCAGAGATTGTACAGTTTTCAGCAAGGCAGCTTGGTTAAATCAGGAAAAGAAAGCAAGGATAAAAGTGAAACTAAATCCCAAATCTTCAGAATTTCTAATCTGTGTTCTATAAATAGAAAAAAACGAGATCTATAAAGCTGAAGAGTGCCCTGAGATTCTGTGTATATATTGACAGTCTGGAGCAGCTAAACACCCAGTTCACAATAATTCCTGCCAGGTGTTGGCCTGCCTCTAACTGTGCTGTGACTTACCTTACGAAAAGCCTTTCTCCAAATATACACAATATAGGCTGCAGAGATAAACACAGGGACTGCAAAATGTAAATAATGCTGTTGGTGTGACCACAACTCTTTAGGAAAGAATAGAATAGAATGAAATGGAATTGTTCCAATTGGAAGGGACTTAGAATAATCATCTAGTCCAACTACTTGATCACTTCAGGGTTGTCCAAAAGTCAAAGCATATTTTTAAGTGAACTGTCCAAATGCCCTTTAAACACTATCAGGTGTGGTACATAAAACACCTCTCTAGGAAACCTGTTCCAGTGTTGGATAGTCTCTCTGTAAGGAAATGTTTCCTCATGGCAAGTTTATACCTCCCCTGAAACAGTTTTGATCCATTTTCATATGTCCTATCACTGGATACCACAAAGAGATCAGCATCTCCCTCCCCACTTCCCCTCCTCAGGAAGAAGGGCAATGGGGTTGCCCCTCCATCTCCTTTTCTCCAAATTAGTGATTTTAGTGCTTTAGTGCTCATCTAACATTGCCCATGAGCACCCATCTCAACTCTGTGGTGACCCTGACTGGATGCCTGGTAGCCACCAAAACTACTCTGTAATTTCCCACCACAACTGGGCAGAGGAGAGAAAAAAAAACCCAAACAAAAAAAAAAAAAAAACAAACAAAAAAAAAACGTTCATGAGTTGAGATAAGGACAGGGAGAGATCATTCACCAATTACCATCATGGGCAAAACAGACTTACTTGGAGATAATTAATTGAAGTTATTACCAGTCAAAATCAGAGCGAGATAATGAGAAGCAAAACAAATCTTAAGAACACCCTTCCCCTACACCTCCCTCATTTCTGGGTTCTGCCTCATCCCTCCAGTGGCACAGGGAGACAGAGGATTAAGGCTATGGTCAGTTTATCACAGGTTGTTTCTGCTGTTGCTCAAGGAGAGGAGTCCTTCCCCTGCTCCAGCGTGGGATACCTCCCATGTAAGACAGTTCTACATCAGCTTCTCCAGTGTGAGTCCTTCACATGGGCTACAGTTCTTCCTGAACTGTTCCAGCCTGGATTCCTTCTCACAGGGTGCTGCTCCATCAGGACCAGCCTGCTTCACCATGGTCTTCACCACAGGCTGCAGGGGAATTTCAGCTCCAGCACCTGTAGCACCTCCTCCCCCTCCTCCACTGACCTTGGTGTCTGCAGAGTTGTTCCTCTCACGTTCTCAGTCCTGTCTTGTCTGGCTGCGATTACATGTGCACAATAACTGTTTTCTCCTTAAATAACTTATCCCAGAGGCATTGCTGCCATCTCTGATAGGCTTGGCCCTGGCCAGCAGTGGTTCCCTCCTGGGAACTGGTTCCTTCCTGGGGAAGGGCTAACACCAGCTGTGTTGAACATGGGGGAAGCTTCCAGCAGCTTCTCACAGAAGCCATCCCTGTAACCTCTCCTCAGCTACCCAAACCTGGCCATGCAAACTAAATACAGACACAAAGCCACGTCTTTAAAAAGATTGAGCTGCCTCTGAGACCAGTCTGGACAGAAGAATGCTCTCATTCCTTTGTGCTAGAACAATGGCATCATTGGACTGCTCATTTAAAGAGGGGGTGGGAAAGCAAGCAAACATAGTCTAAAGCCTATGGGTCACAACACTTGCAGGAGTCTGGTTCCTTGTCCATGAAACATACCACATGAAATACAGTAAAGAAGTAAACAGTGGCTTGAGAAAAATAAGGAAAAAATGATTTTAAAGTTTTGTTTTGTTTTTTAGGTTACTGGAATGACTGGGGGCATTTGGAACTCTGCAGTGATTTCACTGCTTGACTTTTCCTTTTAAGGAAAGATTTTCCAGGAGGTGGAATTCAGGAACAGAATGATCTCCCCATGGGTCAGCTGAGAGCAAAGTATCTGACAGCACAGCCACATAGCCTCCCCCAGCACATGCTGACATACTTATAGAGGTTGGCATGCCTAAAGGCTTCTTATAATTTATTCTGCCTCTCCTACAGTCCCTGAAGCACAAATAGTCAGAAAGCTATGAGGTCTTGCTATGCTCCAGCTCTTTTACTTTCCCATATTATATTCCCTAGGGTAACCATAGGAGCAAAGAACAACTTCTAGAACTCACAGTAGCATTGGAATTCATTTATATACATCTTATTATTGCAGACCCTTGTCCACCCCCTTTAAGGATGTTGGATCCTAGGCAACAGAATATATTTCTGTGCAATAATGCTGGAAAAGTTCATCAGGTTCAATTAACTAGTTATACAGATTTTCTCTCCCTGACCTAAAAAAATAAAAATAAAATTAAAAAAGCAATTCTCTTTTTAGGCTGTAAAAATTTGTTAAGTTATTATCTATCTGACAAAATTTAATATGTTTAATAAAAGCTCCTAATAAAATATTTGTTTTAGCCATGACCCAGTTTTGAAGAAAGTGCAGTTTTAGCTACAGTAAAGGTGCAGTCCTGGAAGAGCACAAATATGCATGGCAATATTTCAAACAGAGGTCAATTATTAATGAAATGTAAGGACTTGTCTTTAGCCTACAGTTACGACAATACTGAATATTTTTTTTTCCATGTATAAAAAGTGCTTTAAAAAAAGGAGGATTTTTAAAGAGTCTTAATTGTGAAACATCCTAATTTCTGGGTCTTGCTTTTGAAATATAAATAGTATCTTCTGTAGTGTTTATGTCTGTGGGTAAAGATTTACTTACACCATCACTGCCAACAGCAAACAGTTGCTCCACAGTTTGGTATGACATAGATGTGCTGCAAGTCCATCCCAAAAGGGTCACCTTTGGCTCTTCCCTAGTGCATTATCTTGTGCCTTGAAGAAGCTGAATGGTACCCAGGAATGGACAGTTCTACAGTTCTTTCTCAGTCATGAGTTCTCTGTGCTGTCAGAGTGACTTGTCTCTCACCAGCCACACTACTGTTACCTCTAAGTCAGGTATCTCTTCATTAGCTGCTCTTCCATTTCCTCTGATGGATTTCCTGACCTGCCTCTCTCCCCTTCTGCTCTCACTGTCCTTACCCTGCCCCTCTCTGTTCATGCACCCAATCTTTTCCACTCTGCTGCTGCATCAGCTCTTTCACATTTCTCCTTGGTACTCATTCCCAGTTTCTTGTCTGTCCTCCAGGGTTCCATATCCCAGCTCTTTAGACTTATTTTTGACAAGAATGCCCCAGTCAAACAGACTAATTTCTCATTGTGCACCTGCTCTGTTTTCATGCTTACTCAGATTGTCCTGATCTTTCCACCTCATTGTTTCCCATTCCAGCTCATCCCTGTTATACCCCAATACTCCTTCTCAGTCAGCTCCAGCCTATAACTCCACCAAATTTTGTGACAGCTATTTTTCCTCATACAGACCCTGGAACTGCTCTTCTCTGCTCAGTTTCCTTCCTTATATTATCACACTCCAACTCTCTTCTCTCTTTGCATTCACATCACTGATCCTGATACGTGTGGGAAACCATATTGGTGCGTGTAGAGAGACAAAATTCATGCTCTCTAAAATTGCATAGAAAAAACCATCTTCCTTCCAGCCATTCCTCTGAATAGACAGAATAGAGAGGAGCTGGATGTGAACCATCAACAAAGATTTGCTGACTAATATTATTCCTTAGCAAGGTGAACATGAGGACAGTAAAAAGGCTGATATAACAGTGTACTTCCTTGCCAAGTCTCTAATTCCTGTTCCACAGTGTAAGGACACTGGATCTTCTCAAAGGTTAGCAGAGTTTTAACATGGATAAAACCAACTTTTTTTCCCCCTTAGTTACATTCTTGGAAACAGCTGAATAAACTTGGTTATAATTATAAAAAGCAGCCAGAAGCAGATACCAGCATAGAAAATGTCACCTTGAACAGTCAAATTTAAAAACATTTCAATTAGTAAGTGAAAACATGGGAAATATTTTTATAAGAGAAGTGTCATGCAAACCTAATTATAGATTATGTTTTTGTTCTTGATATAATATGGTTTAAATTCATTATCCATCTGTAGTGAGAGAAAAGATGCATTTTAATTCACATGCCTCATCTAGCATTGCTGAGTTCAAAAAGCATGATAGATAGCAATGGATTAGAGGTCAGTCTCATCAGGAGAAGGAGTTACTGGTTATCAGTTTGGTGAAAAAAATCCGACAAAACCCTTTCAAACCTTCTGAGAACTCTCTTTTGTGGGGAAATCCTCAAATGATGTCATTAATTCTCAATATGTGCCCTAATTTGATAAATACTCTTTTACTTCCTGAATTTTTTGCATATTGCTAGAGTTGTGTGTGATTGCAATATGACTGTCTAAAGAAATAACATAAACAGGTCCTTAAATTCCTCCAGAGTGATGGTCAGCTATATTTTGTAAATTTAAGAATAGTGTTTGCCAGCCCATATGGTTTAGAAAATTTGGATGCTCAGTGCAAGAATCAAGCCTTTGCTGAGGCATATAAATAGTGTAACATTATTTCTCTCCCTCACATGCACATTCTTTTGAACTGAATAATTTAGTCCAGCTGTTGAAGCCTATTACACTTTCCATTACAAATTATTTTAGAGAGCATAACGTTTAGGTACTTTAAAAACTGGATGAATGCACTAAAAGAGACACTGCATTTGCATAAGCTCAAACTATTGTTTGGGGGTTTTTTAGCTGTTTCAGCTAAGAAGCCTTTTTTCTTTTCTTGTCTGCTTAGCCCTTCTCTTAGCCATCCCTTGGTATCAGTTTCTTGAGCTGATTCAAAGCATTAACATGAAAACCAGACTGGACTAAAGCAATGCATAGACACCCCTTGGAGATTTTTAAACTTTTGTAATGAATTTGAGTTTCAGAATGTGCTACACATAGTCCTGTACCACAAATGTCACTTTCATGTCTTTAAAAAATATCTTTTATACAGGTACAAAATATTATGCAGTAAAAACACACAGACAAGCACAAACAGACACAAATATGCTGCATTTAATTGCTTCCTTATGTCCTTTCAGTACTTTAAGTTGGAGAGGGACCTGTCATGTGGGCAGATAGTGATAGGACAAGGGGGGGTGTTTTTAAACTAAAAGAAGGGAGATTTAGGTAAGAAATTAGGAAGAAATTCTTTACTATGAGGGTGATGAGGCCCTGGTGAAGCCGGGTGAGGCTCTGTCCAGAGAAGCTGTGGATGCCCCATCCTTGGAATTGTTCAAGACTGGGTTGGATGGGGCTTGGAGCAACCTGGTCTGGTGGAAAGTGTCCCTGCTCGAGGCAAGGAGGTTGGAACGACGTCATCTTTAGGATCCCTTCCAACCCAAATTACTCTGTGACTCTTTGATTATACAGAACACTCTACTAGAGTTCATCATGAAAATCTCTAGGACAGACAGGACATAGGAATTGACACAAATTCTATTCCAGGGGCATTTACATCAGTAGTTCAGTGATGATTTAATTAGACATCCGATTCAGTACTCCACAGAAAACAGGAATACCCGTCTGGAGAAACAACACAATACACACACACCCTTGTTCCTCCCCCCAAAAGACCCAGAAACCACAACACCCAAAGCAAAACAAAAACAAAACAACTAACCCTTCCCCCACCCCCACTTCCCCTGAAAACCCAACCCAATCCCCAAAATTAACCACAAAATGCTCGAAAAACCAACCACCCAGTGGCTGGGGGCTAATATCAAGACAGCATCTTAACACAGGAATTTATCCATTTTTGCAGTATAATGTCTTTGGATCTGAGCCTTCGTTACCTAGTGCAAATAAAATCTCAGTACTAGTAGCCGTCCAATAAAGATCTAGACAAAGCTATACAATTAGTCTGACACAGGTTTCCATCAGAAACAGTTGTCAGGCCTCAAATGATACTGGGTAAGCAAGGACTTGAGAAAATAAAGGGGAATGCAGCCAAGCCCTTGTCTATTTAATCGAGCACAAGATGAAGTGAAAGACGCAATATGAGCTGGTTGCTGCTCAATTGCTGTTGAAGTTTTGTTAAATGAGTTGACTGCTATCTTATTTACATAAGAAAATCTCCACTCATGCTTCACCGAGCCTCAGCCAGACCTTAATTGAGAATTTATGGTTGAGTTCTCCGTGGAGGTGAAGAACTGGAACTTTAATTCCAAGTACAGCAGTTCGCCTGAATCCAGTCACATTCATGACACTGATGAGCAGTGTCCATTCATGCAAAATTCCTGTAGCAAGTGAAGGCTTGAGCTGAAATCAGACAAGCAGTTGCCTATAGTTTGAAGCATCCAGCTTGAATGCACCTGGATTTCCGTGTATGTATGTATACAGCAAAATTACATTTTCCCTGGCTTTTCTCTGGCTCATATATGGATGCTTGTACTGAGAATTTTTTCAAATTAAGTCAATATGTTTTTTGGAAAATTGTCAAGTTCGCCACACTTGACAAAGAAAGAGGAGTCTAAAGTGCCACGCAGATTGCCTGTATCTGTTTTGCATTTCATGTATAAGGAGGGTTTTTTTCCAAGGAGTGGTAGAAGGACTGTTTACCTCACAGTGGAGTTTCGTATGCCTGGGAGGTTCTGTAACCTTGTTGATAGCTGAAGCATGGGTTTTTTGGGTTCAGTTCTCTGCTGTGACAGTCTTTCCTGAGTCATCTTTGGTAAATTGCTCAAGACCACCACCCCACTTCCATCCCCAAAGTTAGTAACTTTGAGGATGTGCATCAAAATGGAAGGAAATTTTTAGGTTATTAATATATGTAAAAATTTGTTCCCCAAACAACTCATTGGAGTATTTAAATTTAAATTCACTCTTTGGCATCCAACCATCTACCAGAGGGCCAAGTGATTATGGGCCCAGCAGTTGTTACGTTTCAGGCGGATTTTTGCCTCATTTTCTGGAAGATGAATTGTGCTTTCTGAGCTCCACTGGCGAGGGGCTGGATTCACTTGCCTGAACACAGGCTGTAAGGTTGATGCCTTTTCTGCTGTATGAATTTCTCCATACCAAGTTTTCAGTGGTTAAGACTCGCAAAACAGCAAACACATACATGAATACCTGATCCCAAGCGAAGCTCAAAACAGGGACATGATATAGAAGAAACCCTTGGAAACTCTGGTTGACATTCATGATTTTACTCCCTGGCAGGGTATACTCAAAACTCAATAGAAAACTAAGATGAAGAACACGTCTGCAAATATGACATAGAGACCCACTTTGGAAATCACTGAGTTAATGAGATTGAACAGCATAGCAGTGAATATAACAGAGAGAAACACAGATTCTGTATAGTTACAGTTAAGCTATTGAATTTTCTAAGTATTCAGCTTTTTTACCCTCTGAGTTTTTTAGCAAACCTACCATACGTAATTATAGATTTTAGTGTTCCTTACCAGCTGAGAATAATACTGAATCTACAAACTTTTCCAAGTAAGCCTGGTGGGTTGTTCACTAGAATTTTACTCTTATAAACGAGCCAGCAGCACGTTATAGCCCTCAGACAAGCACATCTTCCTCCATCTACTCCCCGAATCACCTCACCCCATGCAGCAGTCTGTGTTTCTTTACTAGGAACACTGTGTCCAATACTGGGGCAATCTGTTCAAAGTGTACTGGCAGGCATGTTAGAGCCCTCAGAGGCTCGAGTGCCACAGAGAAGCTCCAGGCACCTGCAGAGTAGGTGTGCTCTAGGATGGCTCCTTGCTTGTAATAATTGAAGGAAGCAGAGGGAAGAAGAACCAATGGAAGAAAGCTGCCTTTTGGGATTTCAGAAGATTGGGATTACCTTCCACTGTCAGTGACTGGAATAATGTCACATGTAGAGAGAAAATTAAATATTGGCTTTTTAGAACTATTTAATTAGGATTTTGTATTTGCATGGGGTTGATTATGTGCTCAGTGATGGGCAGGGAAGAAATGCAGAAACAAATGAATGTCGGGGTGCTTGGACCCTGCTGGCTCCTGGCCCAGCTCTCTTCCTTATTTCAATGTCCCATGTGCCGAAAAGATGAAATGAAGCTTCTTTCTGCTGTTTCAGGGCTTGTTTATTTTTTTCTTATCAAAGTTTCAGAGGCACAGACTGTGCTGTGACCTCCAGGAACATGAGGGCAGAAAGGCAATGGCTACCCGAAGCAGGTAGCTTTTATATCTATTATCAACCAGTTAAAAAGTTTTATGTATCTTATTTTGTCCCCAAAACCAGTGAATATCAACCTTATTGACATGTCTCCTCTACACTAAATTCTATCTATCAATTAACAAGTCACAGGAACTCATGTCAGAGAGGAAAGGAAGAGAAGGAGAAGAAAGAAGAAGATGAAGAAGAAACCGACACCCTAGAATCTCCCATGTTTTCCCTGTATTAATATATAGAGCAAAACCTAAAAACTACAACTACACACTCTGTAGTTCACTAGACAAAAATCTTTTCATTTCTCTGGTGCATTCAAGTTCTCCCAAAGGTGAAGAGAACCTCTCCCACTAGCTTAGGTCCCAGGCTAAGCTATTTTGAGGAGTTCTGGCAATAAAACAAACACCCAGAGGAGCAGGAAAGGTTCCCAGGCTTTTCCTGGACTCCAGCAAATGAATAAATACTTCCCACTCCGCAGCAAATTTCTGTGGAAGAAGTGTACAGGTTGGATTTTAATGCTTTCTCTGTCACTCGGGATATATTACATTATCCCTGGGAATACCTCAGTCCTGGAATACTTTGCTTGGATATCCACAGTACGCACTGGAGCACTTCTCTTGAGTGAGAAATCTACCATCCCCAAAAGGCTGTACTCCACCTTGGCACCGCAAGTTCCAGGTTAGGAAACCTTCCATATAAATTGGAAAAACCCTCATGTAGTGGGAAGTGCCTGAGGTTGTTCTTTAATTTTTTGCTCACATACCCATTCTGAGCCTTCCATGCCTGGCTGTCAGTTGTTTCCTGAGATTAATTTGAGCTGAAAGAATCCTTACACTCATGACAAGATTTCCATACTATATGTCTTGGTTCTGGCTACTGAGAGCAGCAGTGTCAGAGCTGGTTTTTGACGCTCAGAGCACCTGGCACAGCTCATGTCACCCACGTTGCCACTGCTGTAAATCTCACAGCAGCCATGCATTAGGAATAGGGAACAGAAATCCCAGTACTATCAAAACCTCTATGGCAGCCTCCACTGAATTCACTGATACCTCGGCTTGATCCAGAAACAGCTCTTCTTGCTTTTGTGGAGCACTGCATTCACAAAATAGTTAGGATTATTTGCTCAGGTTTTGTAATCAGTTCAAACATCTGCACTCACAGCACAGAATTTACTCCCAGCAGCTGAATCTTATACACAGTTTTCAGATCCAGGTCTGATTTGCTCTAGGTTTAAATGTGGCTGCTCCCTTCACCAGCCCAAAGAATTATGCATAAATATTGAGGGCATACTAAACTGAAACCTCTTGGACAGCTGCTGTGTGCCAGGGCACAGGGATCTCTTCCAGAGCCCAGTTCCTTCAGAGCTTCATCAACATCCACTGAAATTTCACATTTCAGTTACAAGATTAACAAAGACAAGCTGCCCCTGGGAATTGTTTTGCAGGATGCAGTATGTGAGAAGAAGAATAAACACACCAAAAATTCCCTGCCCTGTGCCTTTCTTTAAATTCTAAGATTTGTACTCCAGTAAGACTTAGTCCTGCAATAGCACCTTGGCATTCACACAGATATAACCTATGAATCTTACATCATACGATTAATACCCTCAGCTTTGATCTTCAAGGGGTGAAAAATGCTAATACATTATACTACATTATTTAGGGGCTTCCTAGAGTTCAATATATTATTGCAGTCCTCTCTATTCATCAGTGAATAGATTTCCTCTTTGGGAAGCTTATATTCATCTGTGCAGGAGAGAATGTGAGAAATAATCCCCATCCTGTCAGGCAATTAAAGCAGTATTATTCCTTGCAATTTTAGGTTTTAATTTACTGTATGAATACCTACACTATTGAGTAAAATATTTTTATGGAAAAATCAGTGAAGCTCCACACAATAATGTTAAAGCCTTACACCTCCTACATATTCTTCATTATGAGAATATTATGGTCTGGCACAAAACCAATATATTTCAATGTTAAAACTGAAATTTAGGAAATGAGCTATATTGTTCTTATAGACAAATTAATTACTTAAAGAGGGTTCTTTTATTGACAAAATTTATAAAAGGTAGAGTTAAAGTTAAAATACAGGGGTTTTTTCTCAGTTTCCCTGCTTTTTCTGTTTTTATTTCCAGTCAGTCATTTGTAACATTTTAAAAATTAAGTTGTGAACTGGAATTTTCCAGTCCTATTTGCAGCTCAGCAGCAATTCTTGGGAGGTGTGATGATCTGTGTAAAATTGGTTTAGATTCTTAGGACTTCAGACCAAAAACCAAGCTACGTGCTTCAGCCCATCTTCTGATCAGAAATCTTTCATGGCAATAGTTTGGAAACAGATGAATATGTTTTGTTCTAATGTGGCTTACGATTTCTTGAGTAGATTCCTTTAATGACTTCATGGTTTTATGGTTATAAGCATGAAAACGTTTTTTCATAGATGCACAGTAAAATTTTCTACATGGATTATTTTCAAAAATTGATTTTAAGCTCTGTTTCAACAATGAGCAGAAGTAAATTCAAGTGGTCTTTTCTCATTACATGGTCATACATAAAAAATAGACATTTCAGAGAGAATACACAAGTTATGAAAAATTTTACTGTCAGAGAAGGTGGTGTGTGTTTCCAGTTTAAGGTAGAGAAAAAGGCTGTAATTAGCCTCATTAAGTAAAATCATTGCCCAGTGTCTATGTCTGAATGGGAGAGCCTCATCCTTCTCTAGACAGTGAGAGAAACTCTGCTCCTAAGGCATGAGTCAGATAAACAAAAAAGAGATTAGTAAATTCTCATCGTCACTTAAGAAAGAGGGTCAAATTAAGATGCATGTGCTTGAATTGTATGTGGGTCAGATACTCCTTCCAAAGATATTTTCATTGTCTGATAATTTATTTGAAAAACAGAGTGGCAAGTGTTCAAGTCCCTGTTTCAATAAACATTTTATGTGCAAAGAGGATCAGACTGACTAACTGCCAAACAGCTGGATATGAATAATGCTTATGTGGGCTAGGGAAGGATCAGGTTCAAAGAGAACCTGCAGACAGATCAGTCTTCAGTGCTTTGAAGGATGATGATCTCTTCTTCCCTTGACCACAAAACTCTTTGGGTTTGCCTGAGAAGGGGTGGAAATCCTCCCTGATCTTTGTAAAATGAAAGAGGGAAGAATGGAATTAATATAATATAAATAAACTTAGGTGAGGAGATATGAACAAGGTTTCTCCTAATGATGTAGTAAAAGACACTGGAAAATGATGGAGAGATGTTTTTTCAAATGCTGGCTTCTCTTTGTAACATTTATGATGAAATTCTGCATTACAGTGTCGTTTCCTGCTGTGTTTACCTATTTTGAAAATGTGGCTACTTCTCTATTAGGATAAATAAAGTGTGAATTTACTGAAAATATTGTACCTACTTTCACAGGAAGATCTACAAAATCGATATAGCTGTCATTTTAACTTTGACAGCAGGGTAGACACTAGAACAGACTGTTAAACAATCAGTAGATAAGAGCAAAATGCAATACTTGAAAATGTCCAGTGTGAATCTATAAAATGAAAATCATGTCAAACCTATTGAATTTCCTTCTCCGATGAATGATCTTGCTTAGCATATGGAGGAGAAGCTGAAAATATGAAGTGTTCTGACTTTATTAAGCTTTTAAACATTCTGTACCAGCAAAGTTGGAAATTATAGCCACTGTGTGTCAATGTTGAACAGACTAAAAACTGGCACTTAGGGAGTGATTTAATTGGTGATTTCTCTACCAAAAAAGGAGGGTAGATTTTGCAGGGCACCCCCAAGATCTGCCTTGATCTTAGTCCTGGCTAATCTTTGTATTTGTGGCGTGGATGAAGGAGCCAAGCACACATACAGAAGTTCTTAGGTGAGAAGGGTTGTGTGTACTTTGGAGGAACGGATCAGAATTCATGACCATGCTGTTAACTGCAGCAAGTGTTTGAACCATGAGGATGAAATTCAATAACAACAAGTGCCATGAATAGTAATGCCTGTGGAGGGAACCTGGAGTGCACAAATACAAATGGGAGAATAACTGGAGGAACAGCAGTATGGGAGGAGAGGTCCAAGGTCATCATGGCTCACAAACTGCGTCTGAGTCGACAAGATAATGTGGTTGCACAAAAGGCAAATCTCATTCTGGGCTGTATTAACAGCATGACAACGGAAGTAATTATTTCGCTGTACTAAGCAGTGATGAGACCTCAGCTGGTGCACCATTCCCCAGTCTGAAAACAAGACAGGTGTAAATAAACTGGACAATCTCTAGAGGAGAGAAAAAAGACAAAAAGAAAACACAGTTTATGTCAAAAAGCTGGAAGAAGTCTACTTATTCAGTAAAAACAAGATCATGTGGGAACATAAGGATATATGAAATGGAATTAATTAGTTGTAAGACCATAATGGCCATTATTTCCCTTCACATCCTATGTATGTGTTGCAAGAACTTCTGGCTTAATTCAAACTAAAATATTTGATGCAAAAATTTTATTACAAAGTTGTAAGATAGAGATTGGGAAAAATTTCTAATTATCTGTGGGCATGACTTGGCAGTGAGTTTTTGAGAGATTTCAGGGACAAGATGGAAAAAGCAATTTCTTTCTAACCTGTCTTCAATTGTAATAGTAACTCCATTTCTAAAGGGGAACTTCTGCAGTTCCCAGGAGAAAAGAATGGAAATATGAGAAATGTTAATGGTAAGGTGTTTGCCTGTACCAATCAAAGATCTCCTCTCTGTTCTTGTTGTGAATTCCATGCTGATGCTGGACACAGACGAGAAAGACATGATGAGGATTGCAGCTCCCGGACCTTCTGGTAGAAGCTGCTGATCTCTCTCTCTCTCAATCATCCTTTTATTAATATCTATCTACTTATCTATCTATAAATAAAGCCTTCTGATCATCAGTCAGAAACACAGAGTGATTTGTAGACCAGGCCCTCAAAATAGGGCCACATCTTTTCTACGAATTATCAGGTTAGTAAGACCTTTGAACAGATGTTTGGTTTAACTACTGGATGTCCTGTGCTGGAAGTTTATAATAAATATTGGAGAACATCTTTGAAATATTGCATGGATTTGTATTTTTCTTCGTCATAGAGAAAGGATAAACAATTGATCACTCAACATTCTGCAATTCTTACGTATCTATAAAAATATTGCTTAAACCAAAATTATTGTAATAGGATATTTAATAAGTTTGTATGCTTCAGTTTCATGCACCTGAAAAAGAGCATGGAGAATTTTTCATAGAAAAAAGAGGGCTCATAAAAATTATATAAAGTTTGCGCTTAGAGATGTCAGAGTAGGATTGTGTTTTATTAGAAAATGTCAGTAAAAACAAACAAGCACACAAAACCTCCAAAGAATGAATTGTCTTTTTAAGTAGAAATGTCACATTCCCCAAACAATTAATTTTTTTAACAAAAAGTAAAGGCTTTTGTAGTAACAGAATCTATCTTGAAACGTTCAGTGGAGCTGAAAAAATATTTTTTGAGAGTTTTATCTGAAAAAGTTTTGAACAGTTCTATTCAGTAGTTGTGAAGACATTGGTATTTGCAGCCATGATCCTGTGGGGCAACGATTTTGCCCTGTTTCCAACCTTGCTGCCTTTGAATTAAAAGAGCTTTTTGTTCTTTCCACAATCTCTTTTTCTCTGGGTTTTTCTTTTTTTTTTTGCTTCACACTACCCCAAACAATTCTCCCGCTAAATGGCAAAGGGAAATTAAAGAAGACAAGTTCAGACAAGAAATCATGGAACACTTCCACAATGGTCTCTTTGTTAAAGCACTTGGAAATTTGTCCTTCACTTCCCAGAACATCCCATCAGCAGAAGTGATGGTGCTGGGGCAGGAACACTTCGTGGTGTGAAGTAATTCAGAAACAACAGAATAGTTGAGGGTGGCAAAGCCTGTCAGGGAAAGGATCAGAAATGTTGTACTTTGAGTTAGAGTAATGAAGCCAGGTGCCAAGAGTTAAAGTCTTACTTGTAGTGTTAGGATAATTAGCCAGCTCTTACATCTTTTGCAATCTCATTGCTGTCTCCATAATCTCAAATGAATCGGTTCCCTCATCCACAGTAAATTATTTGCAATAGAGATGATTTTTTCAATATTTTATCACAGTCCCTGCTATATTGGCTCCAGGCTCATTAAGAGATCTTTTGGTGCTACTGTCATATGAATAAATATCTTTGAATATATGAATATTTTTTAATGTTCATATAAATATATGAATAAAGCTTTATCCCATCAGAGTTACACGGGCTTGAAGTGGAGCAATGCTTGAGTGACTCAATCAGAGACTTATTGCTGGCTTGTCCTAACAGCCTTTACTTTGTGCTAGCCCTGTGAGAGGCAGCATCCTTGTTCCCATTTTTCTGTGTCTCTTTACCTTTGAAAAATGAAGGGGGATATCTTTTACAGTTTTCAGGGGTGTAGTGGGCTTCTGAATCCCAATTCTCTGAGCTCCAAAACCCTAATGGCTGACCTGGGCTTTCTCCTGATGTTTTTTGCTGGAGGCTCCAGTGAGGCTGTACTCCCTGGCCACAGTGTAGAGCACATTTTGCACAGCTTCTCCTGTTTGGACAGGCTCAAGAGCTACCATATGATCTCCTTTTTGGGATGCTCAAAGGCTTCTTCTTGCTCAGGGGCCCACACAAAATAGCCCTTCTTTTGGGTCAGACGCTGACTATAACCTGGAATATGTATTCTCCAGAATCCTGCAAGGCTTAGGAAAGCTTGTGTTTCCTTAGCTAATGGGGACGTGTTTAGTACCCTGTTTATCACATCCATATGCACCTGATATCTGAAGGGAATTTATTAAGATATTCAAATGAGACATAGTCCAAAAGGTGCACTCTTCAACATAGGGAGCTATTTTCTGAAATGGGCCGAGCCCGATGGCTGAGCTGAGCCTCTGGAGGCAGATTTTAGCAATAACTCCCATTTTTCAGCCAAAAGGTCTTGTTTATGTTTAATTATCCTTCAGCAGATTAAGGTTCTATGATTTTTGCAAGGATGATTTACAATTTGTTTTCATGGCAATGCCAATCTGCACATCGTTTATGTTTCTACCATGTTTGTATTCCCACATATCTAATAGAGGTGAAAATATTCATTATACTGGTTGAGTGATTAGGAATTTTAAAGCATAGACCTTTTCCATGAAAAATCATTCCTGAACTCTATTCATTTTGAGAGTAAACAATTCAGGTTTTAAGTCATGGCCATTACTAGCTGAGAGATTCTTGTTATTACTAATTTTAATGCATTCGTGAAAACTGCAGCTACTCAAAAATATGGCAAAAAATGATTCAAAATGTAAATCTACTGAAAAAAAAAGTTTTATCTAACTGTAGAAGAAGCATTTGGTGGCATTCATCCTGTTTAAATAGCAGCTATTAAGCTTTTAATGGTTTTATGCTTTAAAGAATGATAAAAATCCTACTAAATAGTTCTTCTGGACCGGTTTTAAAATCAGCTAATCATGTATGATTAAGATGATAACATTTATCACCATTGTAGCTAGTGACAGTAGCTCTTACTGTGTTCTGCATTTCCAATGTCTATCAAATCCTTAGAAAATACGAGATAAACAATGTATCATTACACATATTAGAAGTTCAGAAAGCTGCTCAACAATGCCATATGCCTCGTGTCTCCAACATGTCACGTATTCTCATGATTCACGTTTGATATTTTCTGAAAGCCAGAGCTTTTAGACTTGAATTCTAAGACACTGTCTCTTTTATGTCAGAAATCAAACAAGTAGAAGGGTAAAGAAAACCTTAGAAACATGTACTTCACTGTATAAAAGCAAAAGTACTAAATCTTTTTATTAGGAATGAATAATAATAGAGTATATAATTTTCATACAAATTAATGTTTTTGTGGCTTTAAGAAAGATATTTATAGCTCTGATTTTTGCAATAACATTAAAAAAGCCAACAAAAATGCTACTTATTTATTCATGTCAAGCATCCCATTGCAGTGGGATGCACTTCCCACTTCCCATCCCAGTGAAGACACACTGTCCTGCTAAGCATATCTCTTTCATCTGTTCAGTTTTGGACAGGTCTTGGGTAAATGCTGCATTGCAGTACACTACCAGGGCTCCAGATCTATAGAATGAAAGGACTGCTTTTAGTATTTCAGTCTGTGCTGCTAATTTGGGAACTGGAAAAGATATTAAAATACTTTAAAGCCAGAGAACGGTGTTTGAGGTGATTGATTTTTCTACTTATATTAAAAACCAAAAGCAGCTTCTAACAACTGCATCAAAGCTGCTAACAGCTATGGCTAATTTTCTGTCTCAAATCCATTGGGCTTTTTCTCCAGAGTTTAATTGCAGTTATCCACTTGCCTAGAGAAATCTCAGTTCATGTCTCATGGCACTAGGCAAAGTCTTTGCCTATTTGTGATTGATAAGAAGGGTCTAAACAATGGACATTTATTGTCATATATTTTTACACAAAGCAATGAAATGAATTCTTGCAGAGTTGGGTTGGGCTGGTACAAGCCTATTCCCCATATTGGGTGGCAGAACAGATAACTGCATGTCAGTTTAAATCCAGTTAGCTCTTTAGATAGTGAGCACAAGAACCACAGCAACAGACACCAGTGCAGGCAGCAAGAATGCTGTCCAAGGACTGTTGAACATGCTCATGAGGTCATTCTGTCCATACCTGCACATTGTCACAGCCAGCTTGACAAAGATATGCATTTGGGGGTTTTTACTATGTAGGGATCCTTTGCCATCCTTAGAACCTACCCAAGAATTCAGAGGAAAGCGATCCAGTTGAAAGTTTTTCTCAGCTAAGACTGACCAATCTTGTAGAGCCTTTTATTCAAGGGTGAGCAAAATTGTCATCATCAGCCAATAAATCAGCAAACATTATCTTTGCAAATGGTGTGGCTGTGCTAAACAAGTTTCCATGGCCCAGATATTGCTGCACTGCTGCCCTCCTCATTGCACACTGTGGAAGGTGGTGTGTGGACACTCAAGCCAGAGAAGAATATGTCATAAGCAGGAAGGAAATAGCCAGATATTCACAAAACTATGACCTTGCTAACGAGCTCTGATGAGTTTCAGAGGCTTAGACTCAGGGTCATACTTGCCTGACACACTGCATTCAGATCCGAGTTGGCTTCTTCTCATTTAGAGAGAAGAAAGAAGCCTCACTGGCTGAGGCTGATGCCAGGTTTGGGGCTCTGCAGTGTACTCTGCTGCTTGAATTCATGATTTCTAAGCACATTCCATCAAGCTTTAAGTTTTGCTTCTTCTGCCTGTCTGAGAGTGGAATATCAAGATTCTCCCTATTATGAACTGGAATCAAGGCTTAGTTTCCAGTTAGATATTGATACATAATACTGCAGTTCTCTGGTAAAGAAAAAAAAGCACTCAACAAGTAACCAGTACTCTTTTAAAATGACAGATTAGGCAAAAACCAGTTTCCAAAGCACAGTGTTTTTGAAATAGAACTGCAGTACTTTGGAACACAGCAGAAATTGGAAACTTCTTCCTTAGGGCCTGTTCTACTCTAACATTTCACTCCAGCTTATTTGAATACATCACCACCATGTGCACCTTGTAATGGATGAGGTTTTACTACATTCGGTACTAAATTAAAAGTTGTCCAAAGTACCAAAAAGGTGGCTCTCAAAACACAAATATACTCCAGGAACTGCTCTGAATGCCGCTGGCATAGCTACTGTACTCAAAACTGATCAGTGAACGGCAACTAAGAGGTGGTTGTAAAAAGCAGAATAAGAACTCAGGCTGTTAAGTTGCATCCTCCTGCCATGACAAGCTGTTCTTTTTCATTTAAAGCCAAATCAGACATACTACATGATCTACAGTCAAAGAAACACAGAAACCCAAACCAGTGGTATTGTTGCTATGTCCTTTGTGGTCTCTCTGAGGTCTGACTTTAGCAGGCCTTGTTTTCTGCATGACTGGGATTCAAAACAAAACATGGCAGAGCAGCTGGGCAAAGCACTGCTGGTGTCAACAAGCAGTGAGTCACATGCCAAGGGACAGCATGCTTCCTTGGGAGAAAGACGTGGTGCTCAACAGGAGTGTCAGAAAATTGCCAAGCATCCTGCCTTTCAGGGCTACCAGACAAGCAAAATATTCACCTTTGTGCATAACAATAGATATCAAAGTCAGGGTGTGAAGCGGGGGGGTATGTGGGTGTGGAATTGCTGTGGATTTCATCTTTGACAGAGCTGGGTTTGTTTTATAAATGGGTGGGAAAAGCTTCTGGAAAAATCTGTCCTGATTTGACCCCTTTCCTCTCCTATTCTTTCCCTTGCAGTTTTGTACAATAGGCCAGTTAGAATGGGAATAGAGGGAGGCTAAGTGATTGCAAAATTGGGGTTATTTTGGGGAGAGAGGAAATGAGTAGGCAGGCCTGACTGCTTTTTGTTGAGGATAGACATTCTGGAGAATCCAAAAGGTGACTGGAGAGGAGGACTGGAGCACAGGTGGAGCTAGGATAGCTAATAGTACAGGCACTAACTACTAGGAAAAAGAGGAGTGACCAGATCTAAAATGTTTGATAATAAGGTTTGTCTTTCTTTCTTGTCTGTTCTGTCTTGCGCAGATGTGGCATACACATGAAGCCAGGTTTTCTCAAAGAATTGGACTTAGTCGATCTTGCTTTGCTTGTGTGTCTGTCCCTACTGACATTTTTTTAATTGGTTAATTTCCTCTTCGGTTGAGGGGACAAAAATCATCACAAAGTTAACCATTATGATGGTATTTGAGAGATGATGGTCAGGAGTGACAGAAAGCTTTTGTAGTGTCTGGAGCCTCCAGATTGCCTTCAAGCATTATTAGACCTCAGAGAAACAGGTCTGGATGCAGTTCATTAAGCAAAGCTTGAACCAACACTTGTAATCAGCCTTATCCACCTTATTCACTTCTGCTGCTCTTGCTGTTTCCTACTGGGACAGATCTCCCATTCATTTGTGTTATCAGGATTTGTTTTTCCTCCTGTTACCTTCCCATTCTTTCCCTCCATAGAGGAGGTCTCTTTTGTTTGACAAGTGATTCTAATTAATCATTTCGTGCTGCTTTTGAATTGTGCAGCTCTGATTAATTTGGGGGACTGGCTATAGGGTTGAGCCGAAGCGATAGTGAGCTGTGAACACACAGGCTCTATTGTCTGTAACAGCACAAAAAGCTTAGGTAGAGTGGTTTGAAGTTTTAAGTATTTCTTCCTTCTCTAATGTGCTATGCTTGCTTAAAGCTTTCAAAGCAATGTTGCCGTTATGTGCAGTGAGAGGTTACCCAAAAGTTAAGAAGATGATTACTTAGGCATTGGAGCATTATAAGTGAGGCTAGTCTACCATTATTTGTCTTATTGAAGATTGGCATTATTATTATTGTTATTAATACTTATAAGATAAATTTAAGAATTTTATTGTATTCAGGGACTGAATATGCTTTCGCAGCCATAATGCTGACTCCCTAGAAATTTCCTGCTGTTCCAGTCCAGCAAAATTTGTTGTCTGTTTGGTTAGATCTGCCAGGATAGCATAATAACCTATGAACTCGTGTGAGTTATCTAACTCATCTACTGTTAAAAGTGAACTTTTAATATTAGAGATATGAGTCCTAGTAGCAGTAAGAGCTATCAGTATGTTTTTTATGCCTTGATTCAAGTCTGCATATCTAATTCTGTCTTTCTACATCAGTGTGTATCATATATATACAACTGTCTAAATATGCATGTAGAAAATAAGCATGAAATAATTACAGGTTAAGGACGGTTTCTCAAAAGGGACATGAGCTTGAATGTATCACTGTACAGCTCTGTGGCTGCTGCTGTGAAACTGGTAATGGGTAAATCCTCTCTCTCCACATTCCGCTGCTCCCAGCTGTATCAGTGAGGATAAAAGGGAAGGTTTTCCCTGGTAAACATCCATCCCTTCAAGCTCTGACTTCTCTAGGGTAGAAGCCTTAAATTTTTGAATGTAGAAATGTCTGTGTATGTGCAGTTTATTCTGGTACATAACTGAAACTTCTAGGGATTAACAGAGTACAAATACTAATGAATAATGAATCATGAAAAGCAAACAAGATAGCTTCAGAGATCATAAAATCATAGAACATGCTGAGTTGGAAGGGACCCATCAGGGTCATCGAGTCCAACTCCTTGCCCTGCATGAGACACCCCAGGAATCACACCCTGTGCCTGAGAGCATTGGGAAGCCTGTTCGTGAGCTCTGTCAGGCTCAATGCTGTGACCACTTCCCTGGGAAGCCTGTTCCAGTGCCCAGCCACCCTCTGGGTGAAGAACCTTTTCCAAACTAAACCTCCCCTGACTCAGTTTCATGCTGTTTCCTCCAGTCCTGTCGCTGGTCACAAGAGAGAAGAGATCAAAACCTGCCCCTTTGCTTCGCCTCGTGAGGACATTGAAGACCACATTGATCTGAGTCATCTCTGTGCATTCACCTGACAGAGCATTGCACACCTATGGCAGTATGTAAAATCTCCTTTACTTGTCAGAGCCCATGTAGAATTTAGCTTTAGTTGCTGTCATGAACTTAAACTTTATATGTTTTGAATGGAAACATAAAAATTATCAACTGACATATTTTTCTCTTGGCTAAATGTTGTTCACTCAGGTGAGCAGCTGAGGCAAAGGTAAAGTTGTCAGGCTGACTCAGAAACTAAGGGAATTATGACGTGTCTGTGAGGCTGATATAAACATAAAAACTTCTGGGACTTTACTGTCTTGTCAGTTTATGATACTTTCCTGACAGAAGGTCAGCAGGCTGGGAGT
Source organism: Vireo altiloquus (assembly GCA_013396875.1). NCBI lineage: Eukaryota > Metazoa > Chordata > Aves > Passeriformes > Vireonidae > Vireo > Vireo altiloquus. The sequence continues at coordinate 38,058 of VZRF01001608.1, forward strand.
GTGTTTGGAAGCCATGCTGCAGAACTGATGAAAAGTAAAAAGCATCTCTGTCTCTAAAGCCTCACTTTCTTACAACTTTTTTTAAATTATATGCAGGCTGCAAAGAAAGATCTTAAAAAAATCCAGATAGATAGATAGATAGCAAGGAACCAGAAATACAAATCCTTATTTCTTTCTTTAAAGCCATTAAGCACAAAATCACAAAATGAGAGACATTTTCTGAATATCTAAAACATTACTTATTTGCTATAAATAATCTGCTGAACCCTTTCAGTGTAAGCAGACTTGGAAATACCTGGAGTGATTTTGTTGGCTTCAAGTTTATTACAGGGTTTTCCTGCTGGATCAAGAATAGGGTAAAAAGGAGATTTACAGATTTGCTATTGCACCATGTTAATATAATTATTGTTACTCCAATAAATATATAAACAATTTTTGTACTTGACAACAAGGAAAGATTAACAACAAGAAGCAATGGTGTACAAGGAATAATAGGATAATGTAGGTTGGAAGAAACTTCTAGAGGACATCTGGTCCAATCTTTAGCTCACAACAAGACAAATTTTGATCACATTAGAATTGAAACATAAGTGGAACATGTTCCACATTGCAAAGCATGTCTGTAGTGATGGTACAGGAAAAAACAGGGTCAAGATGATGATTCCATTGCTGTGTGTGGTGCTCAAGTCCCTTTGTGTGTGTGGTCTTGAAGCCATCCTGCCTGACTCTCCCCCATGCCAACCCCAAACCTGAACCCTTGTCAGATGTAAGAACTAGAATTGATTAGGTATTACCCAATGAAACATTTTTGATGTTTAAATTCCCTTTTTAAGCTGTTTGAGGACCAGGATAGAGTTTCTAGTGGATGACTGAGTCATCTAGTCCACTTCAGTAGCACTAGGAGAGAAGGAGGACAAACTAAAATTGTCACTCCCCATGTCACTTAAGTAATAGAAATAAGTGGAAACAGCAAATGTTCAAGGAACAAAACTTGAGTAGTGATATTCTGACCTCTTGTAACTCAAATGAAATTTTGTCATTGAATCTAGGACTTTACTTCTTCCTTCGTTTCATTTGAATAAATACTCATTCCATCCTTAATAAATCTTTAAATTAAATAGCGAATTTGGCAAGAATGTATAAGGTGCAAAATATAGACTCATCTGTTCTGTATTGATGTTACTTGCTTGCCCAAGCAACAGAGCTATTTTAAAACTACATTTTTCCATCTGTGAAGAGATTATTGGGGAGCTCTAAAAATACGCAAGGACTGTCATATTTGCTGGTTCAGTGGTGTTCGGTCCTTGTTCCACTGAATGTTTGGCCAGCATTCATCTAAAGATAATTTTATTGGTGTCTTATGTTTAATGTGCATATAAGACGACAATTTCCAGGCTATATAAAAGATCTGAGTATATTGATCTTGCAGAAATACCTATGAAACATTCCTCCAAACTCATTTGGGAGATTTTTATGGGTGAATTTATGTTTTTACGAAATATCTTTAATTTTGACTAGGGTGGAATGAAACGATAAGGCTTGTAATGTCAGACTCTATTATCCTAGAGAGGACACTGGGAGCCTGTTCAGTCTCTTCCTGAGTATTCAAGCCCCTTCTCTACCCAGTGCTCTCTGCAAGGCTGGTGGTATGTTTTTGCATGGTGCTCCTGGGATTTTTTGGGTTTTTTTAATTTTTCAGACAGAGAGATGCAGACCTCTAAAGTCAAAGAGCTCTGAATTACTCTTTGGGAATGTGCCCCTCTCTTTTCTCTTTGGCAGTATGTTATGGCAGTAACTTAGAATGACTGCACTCCTAATTCAGGAATGTCCCCTAGCTGTCCAAAGGAAAGTGACCCTTTGAGACTACCCAGTGAATGGCTCCAGAAGATGATGTTGAATTTTTTTTCCTTTACAGAGGCGAAAAAATAGTAAAGACATTTCTGCTGAAGAGGAATTGTAAAATCTCTGCAATTAATGAAAAAACGGCTTTATTTTGAAAGGTCAAGCAACTGAAGTGTTGTTGTTGAAGAGTCATTATCCTGCTTTCTATAGCACTGCGAGAATAAAAGACTTTGACAGGGAAAGCAGTGTGTAGACTTTTGATAAACACTGTCAAACAGTTTAAATCCAAACAGTGCAAACTAATAAAGGTCAAGAAATATACTGGTTTAAAAAAAAAAACAACCCCAAACCTTAAACTCCTCCACAAAGATTTTTTAAAATATTGCCCTAGGCTGTATTCAGATAAAATATAGAACTGAAGTTTTGCTAAAAAAAAAACCAACCCATCAGGAAGACCAGCTCATATGGAATAAACCATTTGATTACTGCAGATGAGGGATTCGGGTTGCTGCTCCTTGGTTTGACATCCCAGCATAAACTTCTTTCCATGAAGAAAAGAAAAGCAATCAAACAAAAATGAGACCTAGGGACTTTTAAATAGTGGCTACTCCTTGTCAGAACATGAGAAGGGGCAGCCAGAAGGGAAGGGAGAAGGGTAGAAGCAGTAGGTACATTACTGGCCAGTTTGGTCTACAATAAACAGCTGAGAGTAATTTGTGCAGAATTTAAGGGGGGAATCCAGGATCAGCAAATGAGCTCAGATGAAGACCAGATGAGACATACAGGCCAGTAAGAAAGAAAAGGGGTATATGATGTCAGTATAAGGAGTAAACAATTAAGATTTGATCTTTCTATAGCAAGATCTGAGACTTTATACGATTTTTGGATCAATTCCAATTTGTTCCACTGAGAAGTGAAATTATTTTAGAAATGGGGTTTCCTTGCTGCATATTTAGATGTTCAGAGTGATTTTCTTGTTCCCTGAGGTTTCTGTTTTCAGTCTTGCTTCTGACATATAAATGCTCCAAAGCAGATGATCCAGAGCTCAGCTCTGCCATTTACAATCAGTCCTCAGGGAGAATCCCTTTGGCTCACACCCTTTAGCAGTCACTGAAGCACTGGCAACCCAACCAGTGCTTTAGGCAGTGCATTGCATCAATTTTCAACGCAAAAGGGGACATATGATTTTTTCCTTCTTGTCTGCTGCATCAGTTCCCTGCAATTGATGTCTGCTTTTAACACCGTCTGAAATAAAAATAACTAAATAGCTTCCAGTGTAAGGTAGAAAAGACCTAAATTAATTAAAAGGTAATATGGCAAATTTTAAATGACCAAACCATGCGGCACTTTGACATAAGAGTGAGCTAAATTTCCCATTCAGTGCAGCTGATTTGTACAGTTGCTGATGGAGGCAGCTTTCCCTTTCCCCTGGGTCTCAGCCAAGCTCTTGGTCACTCACTTTCCTAAAGTCAGGACATGTTTGGTTAGTCAGACTGGGGTGTTGGAAGTGTGGCTGAAAACAAATCCGCTTTTGTGGATTTATGAGTGTTTTTTAAATCAGATGGCCTTGTGGGAAGCTCTGGGAACATACAGCTGAGACTGGGGGGGAGCAGACCCACTCCTTTTTCCAGGAACACATCCATACACTGGGTTAAACTAGTCAGGAACTGCATCCCCAAAGTGAAAAGATTAGCTAGCCAGCTAACAAGAACTTTATTTTTTAAAAAGTGAGGTTCTTAAATTCTAATGAACTCCCATGGATTTTGATGAGAATTTAATCAAACTATACATCTTGAATCTCTTGCTCTAAGTTATTGTATCATTTTTCTTTCCTACAAGGCCTGGTCTGATAAATACATTTTATTAAGGAAACTTTGCTTTAATATATCAGTAAGAAAGATTAAAAAAAATGCAGTGATTAAGTTATTTACAGCTCATAAAAATAAATCCAAACCAAAGACAAGGACTTTTCTAACCTCTGGGGCACGGTGCACACATTTAGTTTTGATGTAGCAATATTTTTTCTCCTTGTGGATCTTCAAGCAGCTACTAAAAAGAATCCTGTAGTTAAAGGTAACCTTAAATTTGTCAGACTTTGTCCTTTGCGATACCTGCAATGTAACAGAGGAGTCAAAGAGAAAAAGCCAATATGTCTTTTCTTTGGACTGGTACTTTCCAGCATCTCTAGCACAGAAATAGCACACAATCTGATGGTATTATACTAACACCTTCATTCCTGAATGCTGGAATGCCATTCAGAAGTAAAGACATTAACTAATCCATTCTTTTTTGCCTTACATACTGAAGAGCCACTGTAAAGTAAAGCTGATAACATGGAAGTATATTTGCAGGAACTCTGTTTTGGCTTAATTATTAAGATTCAGGGCACATTTGTGACATAACTTGAAAATAATTCAAACTGAACAAATACCCTAAGTAGTTCAAGGATGTATGAATGTACTGGTTTGAAAAACAAACCAGTGGGAGACACCAAGTCAGAATAACAATTTAATAGGAAAATTAAAAATAAAGGCAGAAAAACACTGGTTTAAACTGACAGAGTCAGATACAACCTGACACCCTGTCAGTCAGGGCAGCAGTGGCAGTCTGGTAAGATGGTGGCTGCAGTCCTCCTGAAGTGATGGATGTGGTTCTGTTGGAGCAGTGATCCTGTAAAAGGGTCTGGTCCAGTGGTGGCTATGTAGCTTCTGTCCTCTGGGAATTCCAGTGGAAAAGGCTGCTGTGGTGTTCGAAATCTCATCTTATATTCAGGATGGAATGCTTGGTTCCTCCCTCTGGGTGGAGCATCTAACAATGGGATGGTGAGCCATGGGCAAGGCACTGATGGGCCATGAACATCTGTGAGCCATGGGCAGGCACTGATGGGCCATGAACAGGAGATAGTCCAGGAGGAGTTATCTGTGAGCCATGGGCAGGCACTGATGGGTCATTAACAGGAGATAGTCCAGAGGGAGGATGCAGGGAGCACTGCCCCACCTGGTTTCAGCAGCTTATGAAGATGGTGATAGAATCCATACTTTTGGGTACCTCTTACATTGTAACCTAAGACAGTGAATAAAATGAGAGTGGAGAGCTTTTCTTAGTTCTGTTCCCCCATGGCAGGCCTTAGACCTACTAAGTGTCCAAAAAAGAGGATGTTCTTACACCTTGGTATGGGAGATATCTACAAAATCTATACATAATTGTAGGCTATGGGCAAGGGACAGATCATCATACAAGGAAAGATTTTTTTGACCAGAAAAATACAAAGTATGTACAGTGACAAGTTTTTAATTTAGAGATTCATTGAATAATTTGTTCTGTAGTGGTTGGATAGCAACAAAAGAAATTAGATATTTTTAGAATTCCTGTTGGTCTTGAGACAAGTATGAATTATTAAGGTAGTGAGGTCATGCAAAGATATTATTCTGCTACTGGATGTATCAAATTAGAGGGTTTTTTACAACAAGAAGTAAGATTCTAAGTCCACTGCATAGACCTTAAGGTGGCCTGACGTAGAACCATGTATGTAAATCACATATCAAGCAGAGTCTATAAAAGTCTCTTTGAATGATTGGGGAAATACTAAGCACTCTTTAAAAGATTAATCAGCAGAGCTTGGCTTTTTTAGTCTTGTGAGAGGGAAATTAATTACTTCATGTAAGTACATTTTGGCATGAGAAGAAAACATTTAACAGTAGCAATAGAGTAGAAATATTTATGTTAGATGATGATTCTGGTAGAAAATCATAAAGGCAAACTTATCACAGATATATTTACACCAAAAATTAACTGACATCACAAGCATTGAAATAGCTTCCCAAATAAGACAGACAAGGTCTGAATACTGTGTTATTCCAACATGAAGCTAATTAAACGTATGGGGAAAATTTATAGGGGAGAGATGAACCTGGAATGAAAAATTGAACTCTCTGAGAGGAAGTTATGGATTTTTAATGTGTTGATATTCCCCGAAATGCAGGCAGGAGGATATGAAAGGATGCATAACTGTGATTTACATGGTAAATCCAAATTATTGCTGTTTGTCTCCCAAGGCCAAGAATATCTTTTCTGTCTTCTGAATAACTTCACTGCCATTATCTTTTCCATTCCTTCTTTAGAAAGAAGATGAGTGGCAAAGGTGGAGACGAGATGCTGAGTGAAGAGTCCTACTGCTTTTAGTGCAAATGAGAAGTGTCCTGTGATAATGGTCAGTGAGATTTGCTCACAGTAACCTCGTTACTCCGTGGATTTTCCCACCAACAGACTGTCCTGTGGGTTTTTGCATTTTATTTCTTAATAATTAATTTCTAAAATAATTTCTGTTTTATAGGGATCTCGGTTCACCCTACAAATCACCTGCTTTTGCAGGAGTATAAAACATTGAAGATAACAGCATAAGAGATATACCACAAGTCTCTCAATAATTTGCCTCCTATATCACCAATGGGTGCTTAGTGAACAAGGCATGAAATGTTTCCCTAGCTATGTTTAGGAGTTTTCTGAGGAAGGATTTTTATTCCACCATAACTCAAAATGGTTATGCCCTCCATTGTCTTTGAATCGGAAACAGCATAGATTTCTTAGGCTTTTTTCTAGTTTTGGAATACAGTGTTTTGTATCATTTAATCCTTTGTGGTCTGATGGCTTCGAAGGCAGTAGGGGTGAGAAGGACTTGGAGTAGATGTTTGAAAGGCTCATCAGACTAAAGACTGCTAGCGTGAAGGATTAGCACTGATGATCTATGAGTCATACTCATCTTTTGTTCTTGCCTCATTCAAATCAGTCAGTCTTCAGGCCTCCCACAGCTCTTTGTTTAATAAGGGTTAGCAGAAGTAGTCAATAATTAACTTAAAGAAGATCAATTAAAGCAAAATAGGGGCACAGATTACACCCATAAACATGTGGCTCAGGTGTAAAACTTGCACAGCAATTTTGTTTTTGTTTCTGGCCAAAAACAAGCTGTGTACAAGAGATTTGATTATGAACTCATCAACTCAGTACCTGATGCTGTACATAATAAGAAGTGATGAAGTGTGACGGCAGCATATCTGGTACATTATCACAGTAATTTCTAGACACACTGGCTGGAGAAATGTATTGAGTTATGAGACTGCCATATCTGAGTGAAGAAAAGAGCTGTGAGAGTGTTTAAGGGTGATTAGGGCTTTTGGAAATCACTGCCTTTGCAAAGCTGCACAATGTGCTCTTCGACAGCATGGATCTACACCAGTGTAAGCAAACTAGCACCTGTCATAACTACTAATTTTCCTTCTTTCTTGCTGAATAGAAATAAATGTGATTAGGTATGTACTTAAAGATTACTCTTTGCCCAAGATGTACTGCAGTTAATATGGCAAAAGATTTAGAACATAACAAAGTAAAAAAATGTTTTATTATCTTGAAATCACAGTCCTTTACTTCTAGCTCCATTTCCCCCCATGAACTTTAAACTTTTGAGGAAAAGTAGAAATATAAGGTTGTCCAACAATTACCTGCAAAAATATTTCACTCTTTATTATTGCATGTTGAATTTCTGTGACTGAAACAAGTCTCATGGAAGTGAAGCTTGGCCACTTGTCATTCCAAATATAGGCCAGGTATTAAAGATCAAAGAAAGCATAAAGACAGTATATTATCCAGCTGGATTTTTACCTTCTCATTTAGCCTTACATTTTGCAAGATGTCTGAAGTATCCTGTCATCTCTTCATTGTGAATCAACCAATATTTAGGTAGAGTTGCCCCAAGTTTTTTTTCTTCATATAGCTCTACACTATTGTACAATAAAGTCTTACCAAGAGAAAGTTCAGCCAGTAGAGATTTAGCAAACAGATTCTGTCTCATTTGTACCCAGAAAGTTCATGGTGCCCATCAGTTCTTAGTTCATTTGAAGCCAGCTCCAGGAGGAGCAGCATATGGCTTTTACACTGCTGACGTCAGTGAAGTTAGTCTGTGTTTACCTCCAAGCCAATAAGATCAGAACTTTTTCTTAGTATTCCAGACGTAAAAATCCCCAGGCATCATAAATAAATTTTCTTTACAAGCCCCAAGTACCTCAGAATGCTTCATCTCAATAAAATACAGGGATGAATTTCAAGAAATGACAGGTTATCACAGTCTCTAAATAACCAGTTTAGGACACAGCAGTGCTTGTGTCCTTAGTGTGAGTTTCTTTACTAAATCCAACTAAGTGGGTTACCATAAGTCCTGTTAAATGATTTAGGAACAGTATAGGGAACAGTTAATAAATCACTGAGCCCCAATTCTCTCTCTTATCTCTCCCTTTTATAATACTGCTTATGCTGCTGGACAATAGTGCAAGAAATTAGCAGAGATCATTAAATGGTTTGTATGAGTTGAAGAGTTGTCATTAAATATATTCACCCAGAAAAATTGTCAGCTGGAATACGTGCATGAATGAGACAGAGGATCACAGGCAGACAGAGCAGAATTTCAAATAGAAAAATTTGCCTATGCCAGTGCTGCAGGTTTACTGTATTTACAGCTCATGGTAATTGGTGCTCTAACTGAAAATTTTGAGGTCTATATTGACCTTTTTTACTTCAGTATCACCTATTCTGCTTTTGTTAATGGTTAACATATTTTTCTGTATTGAAAGCTGACTTGAGCCAAACAGGAGACAAGTAGTGGAAGGAAAGGAAGGAAGGAAGGAAGGAAGGAAGGAAGGAAGGAAGGAAGGAGGGAGGGAGGGAAGAAAGGAAGGATGTGAAGGAAGGAAGGAAGGAAGGAAGGAAGGAAGGAAGGTGTGAGGGAAAATAAACAGAGAAAATTTGTTTTATTTTAATAGTGTAACTGAAGTTTTACTCCAGAAAAAACCAGGAGCCTGTGATTTTGAATTCATCTTTTCTGAGGCTTCAGCAGTTATATCTCAGCCTTTAGTTATTATAAATACATCTCTAATGCCTTAATCATAAGACCGTTCAGAAACCTTATTCTTGCCTTAAAATGTTGTTCTTTACAAAGCAGGTGAACAGATTCTTTCTGACTAATTGACATTTGTAAGAAAAATAAGTCAGATACCCTGCCTCTGTGTCTCCGCATTTAGTGTGCCCTTGCTACATGGCCTTCCCACATGCAAAGTGATACCATCCAGAGGAGGTATTTGTATGTTGCTGTCAATTGCAATACCAAAACACAGAACAGGCCTTCATGAGTTTGTCTCCTATGTCTGCATGGCATAGAGCAGCTTAGTAACATTAGTTAAACATGACAGACTGAGGCACAGAAAGGCCACAAGTTTCCTTTAGAGGAACTACACACATATGAAGAAAGAAACACATCTTCCAAGCACTTCAGTCAGTGCATCATCTCCTTCTTCTCACTGGATCCCATCTTTTTATAAGCTGGTTAACAATCCCTGCCTCACTTTTGACCCCAGTTATAGGCACATGTGCCAGAAGATGAGAGATGTTGGATATTTCAGAGTAGGGACTGACAAAGCACAGGTACTCTAAAAGACATACTTGAGAGACACAATGGTTCCAGATTCTGACTGAAAATCTACCAGTACTCTTAATCTTCTATTTTGGGAAATTAAGTTATCAGCTGACATACTGCCCAACCAAAATCAGATGTTGCTTTGAGGTGCTTAAGGTGTGGCTTGGTCATTTCTTTCATAGAATCTGCAGGCATGTCTGTACTGCTGTGTTAGACCTGTCCTAGAGTTCTGCCCATGCTCTGAGATGTCTAAAATTTAGCTCATTCTTGTCTGTGAATCATTTAGCTGCATTATCATATCCATTTCATGTGGAAAACTTAGTCTCTGCCTGTCTCTGCCTGTGGCAGTAGGAATGAAATGACTGTGCCTGCAAAGGAAACCAAGGATGCAAATAGCTCTTACACAAGGAATTAGATCCCTGAATTTCCTCAATTTTTCTGTTTACAGTCTGAGTGAATATTCGAATATTCTCTGTCTTTCTGTTTACAGTTGATTCCCTGCCTTTTTTTTTTTTTTTTTTCCTAGTAGTCTGAATTAAATCTAGTTTGCTCCAAAGATTTGGTGTGTATCCCTTGTGGTTTTTTGTTAAGGTATGTTGCCTGTGGTATCACCCATTGCAGGCACAGATGAAGGCTAGTACATCAATATCAGCATGTTGAATGAAGAGGCCTACTTGTAGAATTGTCTAAATGATACACCTGCTTATTTGCATTGTAATAAGGCCCGAAGACAAAAACTCTCCAGGTCACTTTGTCTGAGTCTTTGCAGAATGTTAATATGGCTGTAATGAATTGCACCTTGTACAGGGATGCACTTGGATGCAAACCATTCAATTACTTCAGCAACCTTTAGAAGCCAAACCCCACCTGTGCCCTTCCTGAGGCTGTCAGTGGCTTTACTGAGGTTTGAATCAGAGAGATAGATACCATGGAATAACTCAGTGCTGGAATTTTAGGACTATGTTTATTCAAAAAGCTGGAATTAATACCAGTAAAACTCTGAATCCTGGGAATAATATGACACAGATAAATGCAGCACTGGGAATAATCTGTCTTAATTTTAGGTACACAGATTGTCCACAGACATGCCTGTGATAGTTGACTGGATTCCCTTTTGTGTCAACTAATGGAGAGTCACTGTTCTCATCTTGTCTTGACAGCTGAAATAGGCACAACAAATTACACTTTAGGCATGTCTATTTGTGTCCATTGAGTGTAAAGGAGTCCAGAAAACCAGCTCTAATTTAGACATATGCATTGAAAACTTTTGGAGCAAGGTGGGACAAATCTCACTTCACATCTTTTGAAATAAGACTGGCACCTAACTTTGGCATTTCTTCTGTATGTTATCCAGACCATTCACTCTCTACAATGGATGAGACTCATTTCACCTAACTTTAGACAAGCCTGGTGTAGACATCTGTGTATAAATGGATCAACCCAGGCTCCAGTTTTCGTCCATGAAAACAATTAGACACTTGCACTCCAGGCATTTTTATGTGTCAGATGAATTGGACACAAGGAGTCTTTATTTGCCTTCTCTGTCTCTTGAGGTTAGGCATCCTGGTGAACAGAAAACTATTGGACAGGTAAGTGCAGATTCCCACAACTTAAGGTTCTCAGAGAAGATGGAGCCAATGCACACTGAGTGCATGAAGAAAGGATCAAGAGGCAAGTGTCGAAAGTAGCAGCCAGTGAAATCCTGGTTATAAATAAAGAATAAAAGTCTTCAATTGTGACATTTAGTCTAGTCTGAGAGGTCCACAGAAAATACTTTGTCACTGGAGCCAAGAGCTTTTCAGCTTTTTTGTGCTGCCCTGCTGGTGAGGGGGATGAGGGTGCATGGGAAGTTGTGAGGAGAGAGCCAGGACAGGTGACCCAAACTGACCAAAGGGATATTCCAGACCATATGACATTGTGTTTATTGTATAAAGTGGGGGGAAGAAGGAGGAAGTGGGGGGACATTTGGAGTGATGGTGTTTGTCTTGCCAACTCACTGTTATATGTGATGAAGCCTGCTTTCCTGGATATCTGGCTGCCCATGGGAACAAGGGACTTAATTCCTTGTGTTCACAGCTTTTGCTTTCGCAATTGAACTGTCTTTATCTCAACCCATGAGTTTTCTGGTTTTTACCCTTCAATTCTCTCCCCAGTCCTGGAGTGGGAGAGGGAGCAAGGGGCTGTTTGCAGCTTGGTAGCTGGCTGGGGTTAAACCACAACAGCTGCACTCTCTCAATCTTCCTGAGATAAATAAAAACTGATTGCAGAGTCTCAATGCACAGGCTCCAGGAGAGGTAGTTGTGTTAAGCCTCAGTGAGTCACTGAGCACCAGTGATGCTCTACATTTCTGCTGCTTTAATTGGCCTATGGTTGATAGTAGGAAAATGAGATGCTCTAAAGTGCATTACAATCCAGTCCATCCAGTGCTTGTTAGATTTATTTTCTGTTTGCACCCTGCTGCTGTTTGCTGCTGGGTCCTGCCCTGGGCATCCCCTCTGAGTACTGAGGGTTACACAAAATGTGAGCTGAGACATAAGGTTGCCCATTGCTTTAAGGGCCACATGAACTTCCAGCCACTGAGGTTCAAAGCAGCATGAACTGCTTACAGCATCAAGAGCTGCTGTCAAGGGAAGGGATGGGTTGTGTGCAGCACAGGGCTTTATTGTTATGACTTCCAGGGACTGCTATTTATCAGTGGCCTAGCAGACAGCAACGTCTCTTTTATCTTCTGTTCCTGGATATTGCAGAGGAAGTGAAAATGGGAGTTGGATTTACCTGACTTGGCGGTGCTGGGTTAATGGTTGGACTCGGTGATCTTAAAGATTTTTTCCAACCTAAACTATTCTATGATTCCATGATGCAGAAAATCTGATTTGTTTATCAGGAGATGTGAGAAATAGGCACTGTAATTTGTGCGCTTCATCTAAACATGCTGTTGTTCAAGGGCTTTACCTAGCATATTTGCACACTGCATTTTCAATCCCTCCCTACCAAACACACATAAGCTTTTAAATTCAGATGATTTTTTTATCAAGAGTTACACCTTAAAGATGAGCTAGTTGGGAAGAAGACCAGCCTGTCTAAACAGAGAACTTTGGCTGGAACTTGAGGAAGAAAAGGAGAGTTTATAGCCTTTGGAAGGAGGGGCACGCAACTCAGGAGGTCAACAAAGATATTGTGAGGCTATACAGGGAGAAATTTAGAAGTCTGAAAGCCCAAACAGAATTTTATCTGGCTACTGGTGTAAAAGACCACAAAATATTTATCTATCTATCTATCTATCTCAGGAGCAAAAGGAGAGCTAAGGAGATTCTTCATTCTTTATTGGATGTGTTGGGAAGCATAGTGACAAAGGATGAGGAAAAGGATGAGGTGTTTAATGCCTTCTTTGTCTCAACCTTTCATAGCAAGACCAGTTGTTCTTCGGGTATCCAGACCCCTGAGCTGTAGGACAGGGGGTGAAGCCCTCATGATCTAAGGGAAAATGGTGAGTGACCTGCTACACCACTTGGGCATACAAAGTCCATGGGTCTGGTTGGGATCCACCTGAGGGTTCTGAGGGTACTGAGGGAGCTGGCAGAAGTGCTCACCAAGTCACTTTCAATCATTTACCAGCAGTCCTAGTGAACCAGGGAGGTCTCAGGTGACCGGAAGTTGGTAAATGTGGTGCCCATCTACAAGAAGGGCCAGAAGGAGGATCTGGTAACCTGTTAGCCTGTCAGCCTGACCTGTTAGCCTGACCTCAGCGCTGTGAAAGGTCATGGACCTCATCTTGAGTGCCATCACAGGGCATGTGCAGGACAGCCAGGGGATCAGACCCAGCCAGCAGGGGATTGTGAAAGGCAGGTCCTGCTTAATCAACCTGAACTTCCATGGCAAAGTAACCTGCATAGTGAATGAGGGGAAGGCTGTGGGTGTTGTCCACCTGGACTTTAGTAAACCTTTGATGCCATTTCCCACAGCATTCTCCTGGAGAAAGTGGCTGCTCATGGCTTGGATGGGAGCACTGTTTGCTGGGTAAGAACCTGGCTGGATGGCTGGGCCCAGGTAGAGCTGGGGAATGCTGCCACATCCAGTTGCCAGCCAGTCACTAGTGGGGTTCCCCAGGGCACAGTATTGGAGTGAGTCCTGTTTAACATACTCATCCATGACCTTAACAAGGGGATGGAATGAGTTTGCAAATGACCCCAAGGTGGGAAAGAGTGATGATCTACTGGAGAGTAGAAAGGCTCTGCCTAAGGATGTGGACAGGCTGGATGGATGGACACAGGCCAGTTGGGTGAGGTCCAACAAAGCCGAGTGCCGACTCCTGTGCTTGAGTTACAACAACCATGTGCAGTGCTACAGGCTAGGGGCAGAGTGGCTGGAAAACTGCCCAGTGGAAAAGGATCTGGGGGTGCTGATCAACAGTGGCTGGACAGGAACCAGTTTGTGCCCAGGAAGCCAAGAAGACCAATGGCATGTGGCTTGTAACAGAAATAGTGTGGCCAGCAGGACCAGGGCAGTAATCAGCCCTTTGTGCTGGCCCCTGGTGGGGCTGCACCTGGAATTCTGTATTCAATTTTGGGCCTTTCACTCCAAGAAACACATTGAGGTGATGGCATGAATTCAGAGAAAGAGAATGGAGCAGGACAAGGCTCTGGGCCACAAGCCTGATGAGAAGCTGAGGGAGGTCAGATTGTTTAGCATGAAAGGAAGTTTGGATGGAACTGGAATTTCACTCTGCAATTCCCTGAAAGGAGGTTGTAGCCAGCTGGAGGTTGGTCTCTTCTCCCAAGTAACAACTTGACAAGAGGAAATGGTCTTGAGGAGGAAGTTTAGATTGGATTTAGGAAAAACTTTTTCACCCAAAGTGTTGCCAAGCACTGCAACAGGCTGCCCAGGGCAGTGGTGGAGTTTTTAAAAGGTACGGTATAAATAAAAAATATGATATAAATAAAGTATTTAAAAGATGTGTAGATGTGGCAGTTGGGGATGTGGTTTAGTGGTGGACTCAGCAGTGCTGGGCTAATTTGACTTGATAATCTTAGAGAGCTTTTCCAACCAAAATTAATCATTGGTTCTATGATCTGTAATCAGCCAAGAGATTATGATATCTGTAAATCACAAAGAATGAACTGACACCTATTCTTGGAGAAAATACTGTTCAATGGGGCTATGTAGAAGAGGCTGATATGAAGACAATGACAAAAGTCTGGCATTTCTTTTTAATTTCAAAATAGCATTTTATTCATGGAGGGTAAATTTTGATAACAGCCTGTTATCAAAACCTAGCAACATTTTCCTGTCTACCTCTGACCCATCACGAGGGAAAAGTCAGGAGGTTTGTTCCTCTCACTGATTTGTCTGAAGCTCTAAAGCCTGAGGGAGGACATCTTTTTGCCCTGTTTAGCATTACATGAAATGCTTGTAAGAAACAGTGAGTAACCTATTGTTTTTCACAGATTACTTCTTCCTATATAAACCCCTCAGTAATTAACCAGCAGCATCTTCAAAGCAGCAATGTGTGAGATAAATCAGAAGGAACAGGGATGACAAAGTGATAATACCCATGTGTTTTGATGCAGAAATGACATGGTAGTTGTATCAAAACTGTTCATCATCATTTATGATCTTGCTGGCATTTATACCATTGTTCAAGCTTCACAGGAGATATCTTGTCACACATGCCTTATGTGCACTGTATCTGGTTGTTCCCACCACCCCATTCCCCTCTCCCCACTGCCAGGATTCAGCTGAGGGCATAGGGAGAGGAGAGGGCCATTTTCCCATTGCATCATAGAATGGTTTGGGTTGGAAGGGACCTTAAAGGTCATCTAGTTCCAGCTCTCCTGCCATGGGTGGGGACACCTGGTTTAGACCAGGGTGCTCCAAGTCCCATCCAACCTGGCCTTGAACACAGTGAAGGAATTTCTCTGGGCAGCCTGCTTCAGTGCCTCACCACCCTAACAGTAAAGAACTTCTTCAAAAAGATCAAACCTATATCAGTTTTATCTCAATCAACCCTATATCAGTTTAAAGCCATCACTCCTCGTCCTATTGCTACATAGACTTGTGAAAAGTCCTTCACCAGCTTTCCTGTAGGCCCCCTCCAGGAACTGGAAGGCTGGTCTAAGGTCTCCCTGGACCTTTCCCTTCTCTGGGCAAAACAACTTTCTCAGCCTGTGGTCATTGGAGAGGTGCTCCAGCCCTTTGGACATCTTTGTGCTGAGCTCCTACAGCAGTTGGTCCTTAATTTTCTCAGTCCCTGCCTTTGCCTTCTGCCACTTGGACAGTGTGGCTGGAGCACTTGCCAGTGATCACTGAGGCAAAAAATTCATTGAACACCTCGGTCTTCTCCATATCCCAAGCAACCAAGGCTCCTGTTTCCTTCTGGAGGGCCCACATTTTCCCTAGTCGTCCTTTAATCTCCAGTGTACCTTTCCTTGTTGCCCTTGACATCCCTGGCCAAATTTTACAGAATCAAAGAAGGTGATCTACAGATATTTCTGCTCACTGCACAAATGACACTGCTTCTGAAGCTGTACAGCTTTGTACAAAATGTTCATAAGAGGATGTTCCTTGAACAGCTTCCATCAGTGGTGAAGGGGGAAAACAGACATCAATTTGGTAAAATAACACTTCCTAAAGTTAACGTTTTCTGTCTCTGTTATTCTTTACTCACATTTATCTGAGATGAGAATACAGAAGTATTTGGGTCCATATAAACATATTTATTAAGTATACATACTTGACAAATTTTCTTGACTAGTTTTTATAGTTTCTAGATCAGAAAACATAGAGGCTTACTGAGTTTTTGAGTGGATATTACGTCAATTTAATATGTAACAATGTTCACAGGCTTTATCTTCCATTTTGCACATTTTCCTGAACTCCCTTATCACCAAAAAAAACATTTGTACTGACAGACCATTGAAATATCTTCCTATATCTTACTGAGTTTACATATTGGGTTATATTTCTCCTCTCCAGCTCTCAGCTGGAGGATTGGAAGTAAAATCCATTCTGTATCCATTTAGGGAAGAGGGCAGTCAAATCAATAATCTGTGGTAGCTTCTTGGCAGAAAAAACCAGATACATTCACAAAAGTATTGATTCCATTAATCCATGTTCCACTGCAAACCGCCAACAGGTCAGGTGAGTCACATTTCTCCTCTTTTTTGTATTGAAAACAAATATAGAATAGATTGCAAGGAGTAAGGACACTCTTCTCAAGGAACCACAAGAAGTTAAACCCCAGGATTTGTGTTCCCCCAAATCACAAGACTTCTTTTAAAAATTGTGATATTTAGAATTTAGATATATGGTGTCCTGTTCTTGTGTACGTGTGTGTGTGTCTTCTGTTTCAAAACCTTCTGGGTTTGCATATGTTGCTTTCAGAAACCAATAGAATAGAAAAGATAAACCAGACCTAAAAACCACACACCAAATCTACACTGGAGTTTGTATATGCCTCTTCGTTCTCTTTAGGAAATTCTGAATCTGCATACTCTGCTCTGGCTCCTGGAAAATGTTTTCTTCCAAACATATGTGCTTCTGCCTTGCCCTTCAGCTTATGTTCTCCCAGTTTGAAGATGAGGTAAAGAAATTTTCTCACAAAGATGTGCAGTGTGTTGCCTTTCGCCATCACCACTTGCTAGTTTTCATTATTGCTCTGCCTATTCTTTGCCTGGAGCAATATTATTGTTATATTCTGTTAAAAAAACCCTTGCCATCCTCCAGGAAAATAGAGTCTGAACGACAACAAAGTGCATGTGTATATGAGCATGTGGAGCTTTCTTGGCAGCTTCTGTGCCTATTGCTTTACCTCTGATCATATCAACATTATTTTCCCTTCAAGCAAACAAAGTGCTTTGAAGTGATGTCTCCCTTGACAAGCTGTCAGGAGCAGGCAATGGAGAAAAAGGGATGCATGTCATGTGTGAGGGAGCTGTGCCACAGCTTTGGCTACCAGCTGAAACTCGCAGGAACCATCACATGTATGGGTGCAGGACATGGTGGTGCAGAACATCTCAGTGGGAAACACTGAGATGCCACTTGCTGTATTAAAAAAAAAAAAAAAGCATGTTTTCACAGGGAGAAGGTGAATGGGAATCAATCAGACAAAAGGTTGAGATATAGAAAATGACAGACGGAAGACAAATGGCCAAGAGAGACAGATAGGTAGGAATAATGGAGTCATTATTTTCTCTGAAAAGTTACAGAGTCATAGAATCTCTAAGGTTGCAAAAGACCTCCAAGATGATAGAGTCCAATAATTGAACTGTTAGCCACTACTGGTGCAGCTGACAGCTCTTACTCTTTCATATGATATGTCATGATTGGAAAGCTTCCTCAGTGGGAACCCTCGATTCTCAAGGAAATCACAAACAAATGGAATTTATCCCTTTGTAATTTATTTTGAATAGAGATTACTGCATTTTTGCCATCTCGTCTGAATGTTAGACAACTATCTTGTTAGAAAAGTGGCTTATACTCCTCTCAGAAAAAGAGGCTTGAAACCCCCAACCATGCTGTAGCAGAGAGCTCCTCATGGCAAGCAATGGATCAAAGGGGTACCAGCCCCCTCCATTTCTCCTATAGCATCTGAGTTACTGCTCAGATTACTGCCCAAAAATTAATGACTCCAGGACAAATAGTAGATCCAGAAGAGACAGCCTTACTCTGCGATTTCATCTATTTTATGACAGGGAAAAAAAAAAAAGCATCAGATTTTGTGTCTGAATACCCATAGGATCAGCACGGGCTCTTTCCCTGGGCTCAGGGAGATAAATGAGCAAAGAAGAGGCTAATCCTGCCCACCTTCAGGCACTAAGCACCTTGTAGGTTTCATAGCTTTGGGGATTACTGCAAACCCAGCAGCCAAACTGGGTTTCTGAGACATTTCTGCACAGTCCCAGAGGTCTCTCTGAGTTTGGCACCAGGGATTTTGTGGTTCCAAATTTTTTACTTTTACAGCCAAAGTGACAGGTAGGCACAGAAAACTTCTGAGGCATTTGAGCCTGGGCACTCCAGTTAGTTGTCAGCAGTCTTTTCTTCATCTATTTGTAGGAGATGACAAAATCTTGGTGGCAGGAAAGGTCCCTATGATGAATGTGTCTTAACTCTCTACACAGAGAGCCATGTAAATTTAGTTGGTACAATAGAATTAGCATAATTCACAAATTAGGTCAATTTCAATTACTTATGTATAGAAAGTAGATTTTCTCCTAACAAGATAAATCTAATTTCAAAATCCTATCACATCTCTTTTTTTCCAAGAAATATCCACAAATGGGCCTTTGCTGTTATCAGATGTGTGAAGCAACATCACTGTATATTTTCACACCTAGTTGATTACTTAACCATCTGTTCTCTTCAACAACACAGGATACAAGATGGGAGGAAGAAAGGGGAAGAGAAATAAATGGAAATATCACTGTGATTGTTTTCTAACCTATTGCTTAATTTTTCATTTGAGCCGTAAACCCCAGGGCAATTTTTATTACAGTGGTATGTGTGTTAAAACAAGGCCTATCTATGTATAAACAAACGTTTTGTAACTTCCATATTTCTTTCTTTTTTTCCCCCACTTTTTTTTTTTTTTTTTAAATCAGAATAATGGAAATGTATCACAACTTTCTTCATCTCCTCTCTAGATGACTGTAAAATGGAGGTGGAGGGAGGAGAATTTTGTAGGCAGAACATTATGTGCCTTAGATAAAACCCAGTTATTGAGTAGCTCATACTTAAAAATATTCACACTTAATTTAACTTACTTCATTCTCTAGAAGGACTGTGGGTGTGTTAATCTTTTAACTTGATAAAATCATTCATCTAGATGGACAATTTAGAAATTGACTTCAAATTTTCAGTTACCTTTCTTCTAATGTGTCCTCTTTGGCTTAAATTTATTTTTCAGGCATCATTAAAAA
>VZRF01001608.1:57285-126322 GCA_013396875.1 Vireo altiloquus
ATTAAAAAAAAAAAAAGAGCCCCAGACAGATTTTATATATTGGGTTGAATTGCACATTTTAAATTATAGATCTTGCAATTATTAAAAAGCCAAACCAAATAACCTTACAATATTTTTTCATTGACGTTTTCACTCAAATACAAAACCAGACCTCCTTCATTTAGATAGCTTTGTCAAGAACAAGTATTTTGCCATCCCCAGGTAGGTTATTTTCCTTTATAATTATTGATTCAGGTGGCATATAGAATAATGAAAAGAAAAACCCAACATAAGAAATCTAGAAATATCACAAAGGACTCTGCAATCACAGAATCTCACTGAATATGCTTAACACACAGGTGATACAGCATCCTTTGAAACAAGTGCTGTGTACATATACATGTACATATATATCTTTATACATACACACCAAGAAGTTGGCCATCACCAACTTCATAAATAGCCATTAGAGACTCTCCAAACCAAAATTAGATGTTTTTCTCTCTTTGTCTTGGCCAGCCAAGGTAACAAATCTGCATGCAAGTCAGAATTGGAGAAAAAAACATGTAAACCACATGTTAATCATACAGAGGCTTTCCTTACAGGAATAAGTTTTCCTGTGTTAAAAGATTGACAAAAGCTAGGGATAGCTGAGGTTAAGGCAAACCTAAATTTACTGGTTTTTGGCCCTTACCTAACTAATCAGATGCCTGACTCTTGCAACTTGGGCACAGTAAATCACCATCAGCCAAAGGCAGCAGCAAGTTGGGATAATGTAAATGGTGTCTCTGGCTTGAGTGGCTGGGGGAGTCATAACAGCAGTGCCCTGTGAGCTACCCGGGGCTTCAGGATGCTCACAGCTCTGTGTGTGCTCAGAAACAGCAAGTTTAATGCAAGAGAAAGTGCTTTCTTGGTGCCTTTTTGTTCACAGCTGATTTCTGTCCACATAAAAAGAAAGGAGTGGGTGGGAGGTTTCTCTTTATCTGCCAGATACTGAACAAATGACATGAGGAAATCCAGGGAGGCTTTTGACTTTAGGGGCAAGATGGGTGGGAATCACAGTGGGGGAGCTGGGAAATATAAGAGGTTCCTGGAATTAAAAACTATAATGGAGTGCTGCTTACAACCCAGGAAGTCATTGCATTAACTGAAAACAATCATAAAGCCAAAGATGTATCTTGAGGGAACAGGTGGATGGGAGGGAGTTGTGCACAAACCCTCTTCCTTTCTTGTCTTTCCCCTTTAGGCACTTTGATGGTTCTCTGCCTAAAAAGTGAAATAATCTAGTTCTTGTGCAGTTAAATCCTATGTTTTGTGTTTCCTTGAAAGCTCACTGCAGAGAAAGTCTGGACAGAAACACCTCAATGTTTTGGTAAATGTTGGATCTTTCTGTAAGCCTTTGTTGGAACGAACTAACAAGGTTGACATCAGTGGGTCTGAGGAGACAAATCTGTATTGGGGGAAGGGAGCAGCTGTGCTTTCAACACTGTGGGACCAGGTCTTTGTGTAGAGGGGTCTATGATGGGGCCCTCTGCTCACACTCCACGGTAAGGGTGATGAATCAAAGAATTGTTTAAGTTGGAAAAGATCACTGAGTCCAACTGTAAATGTGACACTGCTAAGTCCTACACTAAGCTACATCTACACATCTTTCAAATGCTTCCAGCAGTGGTGACTCCAGGACTTCCCTGGGCAGCCTGTTCGAATGCCTGACTACACTTCTAGTACAAAATTCTTTCTGAATACCCAATTTAAACCTCTCCTGGTGCAAAAACCTCTCTTTTTTTTGTTACCTGGGAGGAAAGACTGACTCTCACCTCACTACACTCTCCTTTCAGGTAGCTGTAAAGAGTGATAAGGTCTCCTTTATTTCCAGCATACTGGAAATAAATGCACTTTTCTTCAGCTCAAGCTGTTAAACTATGTCTTCTGCATGTTTTGAACTGGAAGCCCAATTTTAGTTACAGCTTAGTGGGTTAGGAGAAAAATTTGGTGAGTTTACCAATCAACCCTGTCTGAAAATGCCTGCACTTCCTTTGCATTCCTCCAGGTATAAACTTGAAAAATAATGCTTCCTAGAGTAATGGCTGGGTTTTGCTTTCCAGAAAAACCCTGCCACAAGTCTGTGGTTTAAAGTCATAAGTTAGGTTTGCAGTCCATCATATTTCAGATCAATACACTACAGAGAGCTGACACAGATCCTGCACAAAGACAGATTGCACTTTCAAGGGAATTTCATGCCATTTAAAAATGGAATTAAGCAAGATGGAAATGCTAAAAATACATGAAAGATAAAGTTTAAGCCACTAAAGGAAAACCCTGTGTGTTATTCTGCTTATTAAAAGACAACAAGCTGGCACAAAATAAATATTCCCTGCTAATGAGCTAATATTTAATCAGCACAGTGCTCTGTTCTGAAAAAAAAAAAAAAAAAAGCTTCTGCTGGCCACTTTTTGTTGGTGGTCCTTTAAAAAGATAGAGAGAAAACTCAAGCAGGCTGTATTTAAATTACTCTTTATTTTTTTTTTCCTTCTATGCAGTGAAGCAGGAGCAGGCTCTAGTGCTTCTTATCATTTTATTTATGACCTTAAGCCCTCAATCTCAGAGAAAATGGAGGTCACACTGCTTCTTATACATGTTGTCATGCAGGTATGTGGGCTTTCAAATGGGGTGTTTTCTTCTAAACCTCAAGGTAACATACCTTTTTTAATGATTTCCACTTTGTTTTGTTTGGTTTTTTTTTCAGACTCCACAAATGGGACTGCTGCTGCTTGTCCGGCTCATTGAATATGGAAAGGATCTGTCTGCTGAATCCCATGGGATGTTAATGTGCTGGGGCTGGGCAGAGCTATCTATAGCTATTTGTACCTTAGGGCCCAGACTCCAGCAGATTTCTGCAGAGGGAATGTAGCAATGGAAGAGGGACAACAAAACACTCTTTGGTGAGAAGAGAGGAGATTCTTCTGAAAAACTGGATAAAGAGTGATGAAAACTGGCACAGTGGTAGGCTGAATTTTGATAAATTGCCTTCCACTTTGGCATCTAGGTTTTTCCCACCTTTTCAGGTTTATAATCAATCTTTCCAATGAACTTTTGAATAGCCAGAAAATGTTTCCTATTTACAGCTGTGACTGGTGTATGAAAGAGTATTTCAAGCTGTGCAAAATATCACCACCTGGATAAAATTTACCTGACACCCTCCCTCTGCAGTACACTTTTTTTCCCAGCAGGCAAAAATTTAATGCTGCTTCCCTTACTCTCAGTGGATTTTGCTCATCCCATAGTATTTCATCAAGGATGAAAGGGCTCTGGCATGTTATTTAACCTTTGAATAACATGCTAGAGACTAAACTAAGAATGTCTTCTAAAGCACAGTTGCCATTTACTGCATAGAGTCAGAGATACAGTGGAGTGCACAAAAATTATAGATCCTCCACATGTATTCTTGACTCAGCAACTTCATCACTCTGGAAGTGCCTTTGGGCTGGAATAGGTTCTCTGTGACAGTACAGGACATTTGCTTCCTGCTGCTTTTGTATCTCATCCTTTCTTCTGAGCAGCCTTTCTTCCTCCGAGCACAGAAAGTCTTAGTTTATGTTTCTTTAAAGCAGATCCTTCCTTATTTTTTCACTCTTCTGTGAACTACTGTAGAATGTGGTATCTTCTGGCTCCAGCCAGCTTCCTTTGAAAACCAATTATTTGATCCAGAGTACAGCTGTTGAGTTTTATGATTTCCCATTGTATCCAGACATGGAGAAAGATTACATTTTCCCTTGTCTGAAAATGCTAAATTCAACATGCCCAGAAAGGAGTCAGGTGATACAGCAATTTTCATATCAGTGTCTCCTCATTAGCATTTCAATTTCTTTGATTTTGCCTAGACAAATTAATGAAAATCTTACACCAGTCAAAGACAAAAAGAGGTTATAGGGTTAAAAGGTGACATATTTGTAATTGGAGGTAAAGTAGGTTTGCATTCCTTCCCTTCTCTAGAAGAATTTTTGCACCCTTTGCTAAAGCTGTCTCTCACTGGGACTAACCATGTTCAGGTGTCGCTGGAACCATGTTCAGGTGTAGGAAGTAAGTAGAGAGGTTCAGAGTTGTTCTGGAGGGTGGTGCTTGTTCCCTTCAGGGTTGTTAATGGTGCTTTCAGCTAGAGATTATAGATCCTTTAAGTAATAACTGAACTGAGTAGAACTTCCTGGGCACAGATGAGATTTGTTCTAGGGGCAGTATCAAGCCTGTTTATGATGGAGGGTGTGCAAGGACTGAAAGCAGTGGTAGCCATTTGAGATGCTCTGAGAGCCTCCCCAACCTCCAGCTAATGCTCTAGAAGAACATGGTCCTCCTTGGAGGTATGTTGTGTCTGCTGGCTCTCACCAAAGTTCCTGCATGTTTCCACATAAAACAGCAATAGATGGATGTTTCTGTCTGCATAACTGAAGCCTGTCTTAGGTGTCTTCTTTTATGATCTGAAATGTTCCCTAGGCCCCAATTAGATTGCATTAACTAGATGTACATCAACTATAATGGAGCTCATATAATGACAGCTGCAGATAGACACTTAAATTATGTGTCTAATCTTGCACCAAATCCAACCCCAAATCACTCATCTTTAGGAGTGAAAGCAAGAAGTCAGCTACGATCAGGGGAGGGCTGTGCAAATATTCTTTCAGTCTTTTCTCTGTGATCTGTTGCACATATTTTTCAGTTTGGTGAATTAATTGTCCTAGCTTTTACTCTAACAGAGCCTGACTTTTTTAAAATTTAAAAACCTTGCAATCTCTTTTTTGAGGAGCTCCTTATAGAAGGCTGTCTAGACTGTTGACCTCAGCATCAGATCCACTGTATATGTGAAATGTGTGTGTGCAATGGACTATGGCTCTGGTGTTCTCAGCTTCCCAGGAGCCTGACTTCCATGAGTACACCAGGCATATGGCATTTCAAAGAGAAGAGGCTGGGACTGAGGAATTTCCTGCACAGAGACCTTGTCTTGGGAACAGTGGGGTCTTTGGCTCTTCTAGCTGACACTGGTTTTGGATCCTCTGGTTCATCCCACTAGCCAGAGTTCTTTTTGACTGATCCTAGTTCTTCTTACAGTCACTGGCTCCTGCAGTAGTGAGGCTGAGTAAGAGCATAGATTTTCAGGAAATAAGTCTTCACACTGACACTTGATACTCAGATAAAAATATTCTTACAGCCTTTAGAACCTCCTATAGACCTGGATGATTTATGTCTTTTTCCCCTTTCACTTCCATCTGCTGACTGAGATTTGCTGTGTAATACTGCTTGTAATTTTTCTAGCTTATTTTCATAAGTCTGCACTTTCTTTTTTTTTTCATTCATGGGAGGTTGCTTGGTCACAAGCTCTCTATCCCTTTGACAGATGATAATCTCCAATATATTACATTGATTCATAAACTGTGTTACCTCTTAAATGCATGTTGGTTGAGGAAGACTTCTTGCTAAGCAGGGTACAACTCAGCTCAAGTGGTGGGGTTAGAATGAGACTCTTCAAATGTAATTACTGCAGAGATAAAAACCAGGGTGCCAGGTAAGATTGAAAAAAAACAGATAAAGCTACTTAAATAAAATCTACCCACTTTGGCGCTTAAGTAGGTGTAAATTCCCCTACTTGATTGGTGTTACTGTTAATACTAACACAGCCCCTGTCATGGGCTGTGTTACCCTGTTAAGGACCTGCCAGGAAAGCAGACAGACTGTCCTGGTTGGTACATTGCCTAGGGACAGACTGAATTCACCAAAGTTCACCCCACACGTGTAAGGAAGAGTAAGAGGAAGCAGGTCAGATTCCCCCCATAATGGTACTCACAGCCCTAGGCATGCTCCAGTCAGACTTCAGAGGATTAATCTCAGCACTTGTGTTGGTGTCAGAGATCAATAACTCTTGGACTTTTATTTATGATCTCTTTACTGAAAAGCTCTGTATCTCAGCTCGTGTTGTTCTGTTCTCTTGTTCCTGTGAACTTCAGTTTGGAAGTGCAGATAGGCAGCATGTCCCAGAGAGATGATGTACCTTGAAACTCGGGATATTTAGGCACTGATTCTAAGCAGTAGTACCCTATTGTTTTTTTCCTTTAAGTTTGTTTATTGCATTGGATCCATGGGGACCTGATCTACATTGCCTGTGAGCAAGAAAAAAATATGTTGGCATGTGTACAAAAATGATTACATGCAAATGCAATGCGATGTTTTGCAGCCAAATAAATTCCCTGACACAGCTGATGGGGTGACAGGCATGCCCCAGGACCAAGAGTAAATGCTATGGTGGAAGGAAAGAGAAACTCCTTTAGGAAGTGCTGCTGCTTCACCTTCTGTCTTTTAAACAATTCAGAAATTCTTTATTCAGGCACAGTGGTAAATATGAGAGATCTAAAGATTACTTTTTTAGTAAATACAATATACATCCAAAGGGACTGCATTACCTGTTTGCTAACCAGCTACAAGTTGTGTTTTGGGATTTGACACACGTGTGCCTGCCAATATCTGTACTGCTAGCATGGCATCCTCACTAGCAGATCCTTGGATCTATTCGGACTTAAAAATTGCTTTCTGAAGTAGATGTTATGGTGTTTCTGTCCTTAAATTGAGATTAGAGCAGTTAACCTACCAGTCCTTTGTTCTTAATTTGATGATACAAATATTCTAATATTTATTTAGTGTTACTCATCTAAGAATAAATCTGCTGGAGCAATTGATGGCTACTCTGTAAGTTTTTTCATACAGTTTTTATGTTTGCTGGTTTTAGCTGGAGTAATTTTCTTCGCAGTAGCTGGTATGGGGCTATGGGTTGGATTTGTGCTGGAAACACTACTGATAATTGAGGGATGTTTTTGTTACTACTGAGCAGGGGTTACACACAGGCAAGGCCTTTTCTGCTTCTCACCTCAACCCAGCAAGGAGGCTGGGACTGCACAAGGATTCGGGAAGGGACACAGACAGGACAGCTGGCCCCAGCTGACTTGAGGAACATCCAGACCATATCATGTCATGCTCAGAATACAAAGCTGGGGAGAGAAGGAGGAAGAGGAGACCATTCAGAGTGATGGTGTTTGTCTTCCCAAGTTACTGTTATGTACAATGGGCTGCTCTTTCCTGGTGATGGCTGAATACCTGCCTGCCCATGGTGAATGAATTCCTTATTTTGCTTTGCTCTACCTATTAAACTGTCTTTATCTTAACCCATGAGTTTTCTCACTCTTACCTTTCCAATTATCTCCCCCATCCCACAGGGGCAGGGGTGGAGTGAGGCAGCTGTATGGGGCTGAGTTTCCATCTCGGGTTAAACCAGGACGGTTTGCATATTATTTGTAGCTGTATGATGAAAAAAGAAGGCAGGCAGTAGCTGCTGAATATGAAATGTGCCCTAAAGCCGTCTGGGGAAAAAAAGACTAGATACTATCCAAATGTATTTGGTGTGACAGAGGAGGTTGCTAACAGAGGCTGTACCAATCCCATTCAAGGCTTTGTACTTTAGAGAGGCTGTATGATAAACTCTTTGCAAAGTCAAGAACTATTGCATGTAGGTAAAACCTTGTAAAATGAAGGCCTTGTTGCCTTTGTAAAATGATTGCTTAGGCCTGTTACTCTGGCTGGAGAAGGACCATGAGAAAAGCCTGGGAGAAGAAAAAGAATTAGTTTTTACCCATGTAATTATAGCATCAACAGAAGCAATAAAGTTAAACAATAGAAAGAGAAAAGCAGCAACATATCTATACCTGGTATTTTTCTGAATGTTTGAATGTTTGTGCTATAGGTAGCCAGTGGTAGTATATTGTAGTTAATAATAGCCAATGAATCTACTGTAGTAATTTAGTAACCAATAACTATCTAACATGAATGATAACATCCAAAAGTCTATAAAGAGAAGCTGCTTTGTTTAAGAAAGGCTTTTTGCACTTTGTCCAAGACACAGTCTGTTTGTGTAGTGGCCACCCCAAGTGACAAAGAACAGGAACAACTCCTTGGTCTCAAGGTATGCTCTGTTATTAGATGGTTCTCAGCTACTTTAATTAAGCTACCCGGAAAGGAATGCTTAAAAAACCATGTTGATGAACAGCATGTCTATTTACAAGATACTTAACAAATAGAGGAAGCACTGTTCATTTGAGTGTCAGTGCAAAGTGGGATTCTGTACAGCCCTCTATGAGCCAAGATTGTTTACTAATTTATCCAAAACCACAGGCAAAATCCAGGCTGTGTAAAGCAGGCAGAACTGAATTTCCATTGGTTATAGTGTAAAGCGACTTTTATCTCAGGTGGGTGTCCAGCTCCAAGGTTTAGATAAAAGAATTGTTCAGGTATCGTTGAAATATCCACTGGATGACAAACTGGTTGCTCTGGTAACTCACTATTTAATGTTTGAGTGGTGATAGAAATAGCAACACAGCACATCTTAGTTGTCATGCATTATCATGATAAGTGATGTAAGAGATGTCACCAAATTCAGGTTTGAGATTCCTACAAAGCACAATACATTCATACTTGTGTGTGAGAAAGAGAGAGAGAAATGGCTCAAAGCCCCTTTTTTAATAATGCAGACCCAATGTAAAGACTGTGTAGAAATATTATTCTATTCAGGTAACACTTTGAAATGTCATCAGAAGAAATATCTTTTGTACAAGACCACAAGAAATTAAAAAAAAAAAAAAAAGAAGAAAGAACCTCTACTTCCCTAAAGTGATGGAAACTGTTCTATTAGGAGTCACAGAAACACTTCTCTCCAAGACAGCTTGGCTTTCAAGAAAACAAGTTGTCCAAAAGTTACATTTGAAAACTAAAATATGAAAAGTAAAATAGATAAGTAGTAGAAATGAGAACTTGACTTCCCATTTAAATAGTTTGGTGCAGAGCTGGGAACAAAGCAAGGAAGAGAAAGAGTAATTATAATAATAAAATGTGCTCACCTCTCAGGATGAGTGCATGCCATGATAAATGATTTCAATCTATTACTTTTTAAGTTCTCAGTAAGATTTTTCTTTCCAGACAAATCATCCACCACTGAACTGAACTTCCTGGAGTTCTCAGAATCTGTGATGAAAGTCCAAAAAAAGGCTCTGAACACATGCTCAGAGAGTTCAGTCTAGTACTGGAATTATTAAAGGTTATCATGACAAAGTTTGTAGTTGGTTAATATTAAGGCATTAGAAAACATTATACAAAGTTAAAAGAGAACTTCGTAGACAAAAATACCCTAAAGGCATCCTTCATATAAATAGTTTACAAATAATATCACTCTTACTGGGGAGTTAGCATGGTTAGTGGCTGTCTCTTCTCTGTACAGTCCATTCACTGAATAGTCTTGAGAGGTAGTAACAGAGGTAAATGATAGATACCTGAAGATGCAGGTATTTCACAGTGCACCTCTCTGTGACTGAGGTGGCTGAGTATCTGAGGTGGCTTTCCATAACTCTGTACTGAGATCAGCCTGGAGTCCCATGGTGGCCAGCGTGTCTTAAAACTGCCCAGTTTACCAGGTGTGTCTTGTAAGTAGTGCCAAACACACCCTAATTAGACTCACACTGTTCTCCAAATCAGTTAACTTTAAATGTCATTGTTTTAGCTACACAAGCTCTAGTCACATAAATTATGTCAGTGTGACCTTTTATACAGTGATACAATCACAGTGACCGAAACAACTTGTGGCTATGTTCTTGCTTTCATAGTTGAGTTGCATCCATAGATTTGAGGTGACCAGCTTCTCTGTGACTGTTTCAGGAGTAAAAAAAACAGTTCTGAGACAAAAAAAAAGTGTTTAAGTTCACTCTTCTCATTTTTTGGGGGGTGTTAGATAGTGATCACAGACAAGTAAGCTTATTCTTTCAGCTGCAAGGGAAGGAATTCTTGGGTTTTCAAACTTACTGTTTCCCACTGTCTTTTGTGCCTCAAAATGTTCACACTAGTAAAAATAAAAATTATTTTATAGGTGCAGTATTTCTTGATGACTTTTTGTATGCAGAAAATCTTTCCTATGAGTCCTTTCACGTGAATGTGAATGTTAGCACAGAGGTAACTCAATTAATTAGAGCTTCTTTATTTCCTCTTTTAGCTAAAGACAACCTAGAAAGTCAGCATCATGTTTCTAACTAGCAGGAAGAAAAGGCAAAGCTTGTCAGCCAGTTGCAGCTCTAGATTTACTTGTCCTTCCTCAAGCACAAGGAAATCAAATGAAGGAAAACATAGAAAATGCAATGAGAAGAGTGGGTAGCTGACTTCTAAGTGATATTCTGAGGAAGAAAGCAGGAGGGAGAGCGAAATGAGAGGATGCAGGCAGAAATCTGAGCATACTTGAGAAGACACTAAGCCCCGTGCACAATCTGTCCCCCTCGGCAACACAGCAGACTGTCATTGACTCAGTGCGGGACAGATTCTTTTTTGTATGGAAACCTATTCCACTCTTTTAAAAAGAGGCTCCATATAAATAATTTCTAGGTCCAGGAGGTATTTTTTGACAAACTTCAATAGTACTTTTCTTGCTCTCCACATTCATTCCTAAGAGGATGGATTGCATCCCTGTTTGAACTCATAGTTCAACACACAAATGGCATTTTTTGAAATGTACACAGAATTTGCTGGTAACAGCAATTCTTTTTGTTACTCATTTCACATAGTAACTTGTATATCCATTAGTGGTAAGATGTTCCAAGGGAAAATGTTGTAATTGCACATATTTAAAGGGTACATCATTTACCTTTATTACTACTCTAGTTGCAGCTGTGGTCTCAAAAATTATCCCAGTGTGCACCATGCTGGTGCAATTAGGAGAAACTGGTCCTTTGTCTTTATAATCCTTCTCTGGATGAGAAATAAGAACACTGATAGAGTAGAGAAAGCATTGTACTGTGTTATAACCCAGTAAGTCAGCCTGGCCCCACGACAGTTCCTGGAGAAGTAAATCAGACTTAGAGAATAGTTTGGGAAGGGAAACCTAGTTAGAGTGTTTGCAGTAAATATGAGAGCTGATGCGTGGGCATTGCAGCCACAAATCGTGTTATATGCTAATACGATTTATGTGCATAACACCCAAACATAATTATCAGAGTTAACCCCTGTGTACCTGCTGTATTTAAAATTTAAATGAAGTTATGCTATTTGCACTTTCAGTAGATCTATATTACGTATGAACATTTAATAATTTAGCTTATTTTTTCTGACTGAATACACAATGCCTGACCACACTCCTTTTGTTTAAACAGTTATTGATATTCTTCTTGAACCTGATGGATCTTGAATTCAAATGAACTATCTTAACTGCAATTTCATTAAAAAATATGAGTTTTAATGGAGGTATTCCTTAGCGAGGAAATGAAGGATATCAAAGGAGACAGTTTCATACATTATACTGTATGAAACTGATGTTTAGCAACAATTTTTCAACACAATTGTAATTCCTGAGTGAATTCTTAGTAAGTGGACGTGGGGCACCCAACAAAACCAAGTAAAAGAGCATCTTCTAGTATAGAGCTCTCTTCAGGATCATGGTGTTAATTAGTGTGTCTATACTGACTTCATTCTCTGCTCCAGTAGAAACAATATTTATTTTCTGGACCTCTTTTTGCAGAACTGTTTGCACTCTTTATGGTTAACAAGTTGTCTTTTCCCTCTCTGAATAGCATTTAGGGCAGTCCTCGCCTTGATCACTCCCAGACCATTCTTCACACAGTATGTTTTGCGTGCCCTGTCAAATATGGGTATGACCCAACTTTGTTTAGGAAAAGCCTTGCTGATCTGCTGCAGAGAAAAAGCCTGGCTGATAAATTTGTGGACAAGCAGGAGACTAGAGAGTGATCCAGCTGCTGGTGTTGACGTACTCATCTTGAGCAGTCATGTCTAGGCTTTGGTGTAGCAAAGCACTCCTAGTCCATTTTTATTTAATACAATGACTACTTCTCTTAACTGGGGACTAACCCTCCTTCCTAGAAACTGCTAGGGACTTCTAAGAAAGATCTGTTAGTGCAAAAATGGAAAAATCATGCTTAAGTTTTTAAAGACTGCTGAATTCTGAAAGGTATCCATCTGCACACACCCTGGGAGCAGGAATTGTGGCACTGCATATGCCTTCTATGCAACACTCAATCCAAAAAGCTGAAACCTTCTACACTTCTAAGTGGCAGCAGACATAACTATTTTGACTAGTAAACCAAAAAATGTATTGATTTAAGAAAGCAGCATTTTCCATTTTGAAAATGTCAAAACAAATTGTTGGCAATTCTGAAACAAAAGATCCCTAAGATCTGTTTGTTTGCTCCTTCTTGTTGGAAAAAAGACTTACAAAAACTCTCTGTGAGAAAGTTTATTGTTTTGTTGAGTCATTGTTTCCTGGGAAGAAAAAAAATATTCAAAATTTTCTCAGCCATCCTGGTAATTCCTGATTTTTGCTGCTCTAATTTCCATAGGTAAAGAAGCATGCACTAGTGATTCCTGGAATTACACATGAATATTTTAGTTTGTCATCTTCAGCTCAGATCAGATTAAAATTCTATGACCTTCAACAATCACCATCTTGCTGTGAAGGGATTTATTCCTTTCAGTTTGACTCTTGTGCTCTTAACTTTTTAACAGGCCTTTCCTTTGGTGAAAGGATTTCTGTATTGGCTCCTTGTTAAGCAAGTTATATACAGATCTCTGGAGTTTATTATTATACTCCATTCAGTTTGAAAACTCCCATAGGAACTAGACCTTTATTCCACATCTCTGTCTTGATCAAAATACTGAAGTTTTATGAGGTGATAGAGACCTACTCACTCATATCTTGTATTTGTCACAGGACCCATTAGAGGAGAGCTGCTGGATTCTTGTTAAAATGGTTAAGACTGAACCTTAGCATCTCACAGAACACCAAACAGAAGAATTTAGTGGATTCATACAGCAACAGACTATTTTTCCAAGAAAGACCTAGTCCAACACACCTGACCTGGATTGCATTGGGAACCCATCATGGCCTATCCTTAGCGTGGCCATCTCCTGTAGCCACCACTGAGGTGCAACGTGGAAACACTTTTCATACAATGGCTTACTGAGCAAATTGTGCTGCATGAAAAATAGCCTGATGTATTGGTTTCACCATGAAATATAGAGAGTTCATTGGTCTCATCTTGAAAATGGTAGTTTCAGAGTGTGTGATGGTTTCAGAAAAATATTCAATCCCTTCCCCAGGCTCAGCTGGGCAGTTAGCAACAAAAGTAGTTGATGAAAGCCTGTGAAAGACCCATAAAATAATCTGGAAACCAATTAACAGTTTAATTGGCAAATAAACCTATTCTTTACCCCCAAATGTTTCTGAGGATTGTGCAAGTAATGAGGTGGAAAAGATGAGCATCAAATAAAATTCCAAAAATAGTACAGCAAAAAAAGTGCAAGACAGTAAAAGGTCAAGCTCAAGGAACATGAAATTCAACATTCAACCTTGACTTGTCTACCTGGGAGATATGTATGGGTTGAAATCTTTATCTCTGACTAACATACAGCATAAGGCCTGAAGTTTTTGTAGTGAGATTGCTCCCATTTACACAAAAAAATTTAAAAAACATTAGAAAGAATATCTGTTTTTAATTGCCAATAATAACCCCTGAAGCTCACTAGCACAAAATTTTACATGGGCATTAATAGGATCCTGATAAAGATTAGTCCTCCCCAGAAAAAGCAACAGCTGCTTTACAGAGAATGGAGGTCATAAAGCTGTAAGGTCCTTGCTTCAGGGCATAAACCAACTGCAGGCACAGGAAGTTAAGAACAAACTTCTCCCTATGAGCTGATTATTATTTAATGAACCATCATCATTTTAGTAATGAATGAATGATTGGAAAATTAATTTATTTATTTTCTTGTGTTATCATACTAACTTGAAGCAAAGAAATCTCCAGGAATCAATGGCTAACTTTTTGAATATCTAGGCACTAGTCTGCTGCCTCTCAGGGCTGGAATTTGCTCTTTTACAAGTTATATTATGCTGTAATAACATGGAGTGTGTGAGCAACTTCCAATTGTGATACAATGACAAACTCATGAAAACACA
This sequence comes from Vireo altiloquus, assembly GCA_013396875.1. NCBI lineage: Eukaryota > Metazoa > Chordata > Aves > Passeriformes > Vireonidae > Vireo > Vireo altiloquus. Next base: position 71,300 of record VZRF01001608.1, read on the forward strand.
CAAAGTTTTTAACTATTGAATATCTCTGATTTTATGCACTTGGACATGGTTCACATAAAAAACCAGAACTGGGTGGAGCAACACTATCCAGGGAACCAGCACATTCAGAGCCATTGAGGATATTCCCAGGAAAAATGCCATCCAGCTGGTCTTAAAGAAATAGTAAAAGCCACATTTTTTTCTCCAGAAATACATATAGGTGTTGAATACCAAGTAGCAATTTGAGATGCTTTTTCTGTAGGCATAGAAGGGACTGACCGATAAATCTCATTATTTCCACACTTAGGGCAGTTGAGTCTGCAGAAAGACTTAATATGGAAGAAAGCTGGATTATAAAAACTGTGGGATATGTCTAGACCAAGCCAGAAAAGCAAATTCTTCAGGGCTGCAGATTGCTTCCACTCAGCAGAATAATACTGGAATCAAGCAAAGAACAAATTGTGAAAATCAAAATAAGAGCTTCTAACTCTTCACTCTATCAGATATTGCTAATACAGAGAGAAGCAAAAGAGCAAAGATAACTCCCCAGAAGGCCATGGGGAAAGATTTGGGTCTTTTGGAGGATGAGGATTTCCAAACCACTGTAAGACTCTTTAAAAGAACTTAAAAAATAAATCATTGAGCTTTCACTGAGAGATCTATACAGAATCAGAAAAGTCTCCTACTCCTGTCTGTTGGAGTTTTACGTCTGATATTCTGTTCTCCACTAAAACAATTTCCAGTGAGGAGTGGCAAATTAGTTCTGCCTCTTGAGTGTGAGGTTTTGAGAGATATCAAGTATCACTTTCTTTTCAGAGAATTTGGGCTTACTTCTTCTGCTTTTATTTGTCAAAGTGAAAGACTTTCTTCAGACCATGTCCTCTGGCTTCTCTAGTGACTATAGCTGTAGTGAAAGAGAAAGGGAATTAGAGGAGAGAACTCAATTAACAAAAAGTGAGGTGATGATGAATACCGCCAATCTTCTCCAAAGAAGGAGAACGCCAGACTGGAGAAGAGTACTGAGGAAATATAAAGTGGATGCTGGACAACTCAGGGCTTCCAGAACTCAAAGCTCTGATCAGGTTGACTATAAATGCCAAGGTGCTCAGGGAGAAAAACACAGGATAAGCCTTTCACAGTTTCAAAATAATCATTTGCGTGTTGAGTTTTCTTCCTATTACAAATGCATGAGAGCAAATTAAATGGTGATGTACTTCACAAGGTAGAGCTACCTTTCTCCAAAATGCACTGCAGCACCACATCCTAGAAAAATACAAAGTCCAAGTTAGCAGGTCATATTAATAGATTTTAAAATGTTTTATCAGAAACAACTTGAATCTAGGAAGTTTCAAATGAATCAGGACAACTCACCCAGCAGGCTGCAAATGAATCCAAGCTCAGCTGTCAGTTCTGTCTCTCATGAGTACAGTCAGTCTTCAGAATATGAAAAACAAAAATTTCACCTCTGCAGTTCCAGGGCTGCAGTGCCTGGAGGCTCTGGAGTCTTCAGAGATTCTCTCTGTTAAAAAGTTTGAAAAATATCAGAATTGGTCACCTGGTCCAAGCTTCCAGCCCTACAGGTGTGTTTTGGATACCTGCAGGACTACCATGGAATTACTCCAAACTCAGCTTCTGAGTTATGCAGCTCTTACTTGGAGGTCCATCAGTCTTTCACGGCTGAGCTGGAAATTTCTATGTCTGTCTTCCCAGACTTAAATTACATTCTTTACTATTTTTTTACAATACTCCTTATTGAAGTTACTTTCTTTTTTCTTCCCTGTAGAAAACTTGAAATTAATGTTTTATTCTTTTATTTCTTTTAAGCCCTCAGAAACAGAACAGTTGCACCATCTAGACTTCCCTATAACATCTAAACATACACAATTAAACTTTTATTCCTCTACCATCTCTGGGTTTCTTTTTGCTCTCCCTAATTTTGTTTTGTTGTTGTTCTTCCTTCCTTCCTTTGTTCCTTCCTTCCTTCCTAACATAAATGGCTGAGACAAAGGCCTCTTAGTTTCCTCTGACTTCTCTTTTTATGCATGTCAGGGAAGGTGTTTCCATGGCACAAAGTAGTGCTATTAAATTTTCAAAACATTTTATTATGTATTTGAAACACACCAAGGTGTTTGGGACATCTACCCTCTGCAGCAGCAAGTGGAAGCCACGTGAGATATTATTAGATGTCTAAAATGGAATAAGATATTTGAGTCTGGGCAACTGAATCCTGAACCAGAGCATCTTGCTGCAAGTTCAAAGATGACTCTGACATGAATACGTGCCATAATCTTCTCAGTTTGACAATCTGCATCCAGTGGCTCATTTGTCAGACCTGAGCCCTCTGGTGTTTTATTGGTAAATGCTGAAATATTTAAATATCTATGCTTGTGGTACTGGAATAAAGCTGTTTTTGGCCTTTGTCACTTTTAGTTCACAGCAGTGATCAAAATGGCACTCTAAATTCTTCGGAGCCTTTCCTGCTACAGGCAATAAGAGATTTGCCACTAACTTCAGCAGAAGCATTTATGAGTGCCACGTTTAATTAACACGTAATTCAGAGTGTCTAATAGGATTGATGTGTATCTGAATTAAAACTGCAAATAAAATGGTGCAAAGGGATAGAAGAAGAGAACAGACTTTAAATCTCATTTCAGGACTTGAGTGCGAATGGCAGAAAATACCATGGGCTTCACAGACAGGGAAGAACTTGGCATGAGATAAAAGGCTTAAGCCAGGATTCATCCAACTTCCAGTGCTGCTCAAAGGATGAAACCATCTGAGATTTATATATTCATTGCTTGACTTGCCCACACAAGGCTTTGAATGCCACTGGAATTTGATTTTTAGAGGACATCAGAAAGACTGATGCAAAATGTTGTTGGATGAATAGTCTGCAGGAGGCTTCTGGCTGGTCCACCAGGCTTCTGAGCAGTCAGACATTTTGGGATTGAGAGTGATTCTCTTCCAGATTCACATAATCTCATTTGGAGCTTTCCCTCTGTTAGAATGCAATGTGAGACAGGCTTTCAACCCTTTCCTCTGGTGCTAATCCTCCAAGGAATATTGGCTCAGGTTTTTAAAGAACTGCTGAAAAAATGTCAAGTCAATGAGCATTGCTCCCTTCCCAGCTGGTCTGCTCAAGTGAGCCCAGTGGGGCTAGGAGAAGAAGAAATAAAAAGGAGAGAAAACAAAAACCCCTGAACCAGAAACACTATATTGCTGTTTAAATTAGGAAGATCAAGACAACAGGAGGATAGGCTATTTATGGCTCCTTAAGAAATCCTATTGTTCTTTCTGTCCCTGTGACTCTGCTGTCTGTACCAAAGCAGGTGGCTGCTGCACCCTGTAACACATCCCTCCCTCGTGCCCTAATGTCAGGGTAGGATAGTGCCACACTCCCATTTTTTAAAGAATTGAACACTGAGATGCTAACCCTGTCTTCTCCTCTTCCCAGTGTTCTGGAGAGAAGAAACAGCCTGCCCATTGCCCCTGCAGAGGTGTGCAGTGTCACAGCCAGCCAGGAGCCCCATGCTGCTCTTTCTGCTTTTTTGGGGTGGGGACTGAGAACAGTTGAAACTAGCTGAGCTCCACATTGCCTTTTGCAGAGGTAAAATCCTCAGTTTGCCAGTTCTGCCCTAGTGGGTGAGAGACAGAAGGAACTCCCTGTCACAGGACCATGACACGAACCAGCAGTCAGAGCTCCCAGATGGGACCCAAGGAAGCAAAGAGCTTCATCAGCTCAGCCTTAGTGTCTTGCCTGTATTTAGGTTCCAAGTTGCTTCAAGGCTCAAATTCACATTCCTACTTTCTTTCCCTCCTGCCAGTTTTGTCTCTGCTTTGGATGTTTGGTTTAGGAATCTCCACCCTTTCTGTAGCAAGTGTTAAGTGTTACCTGGAAAACTTCAGAATTCACAGCCCTGGGAATTGAAATTTTCAACACACTCACAAACCAAGTGATAATGGCTTCTTTATATGAGTCACAGGGTAATGTTTTGTGGAGGGTCTAAATTTCCTGTATTGTCTCCTTGATTCCTTGATTACTCAGCAGGGGCTGTCTCTGCTATCAGTCACTGGGAGGCAGAGAGGCATTAATATCTGATACTTAGACTGGGCAAGAGCAAGAATTGTCACGTGTGTTAAGAAGAGGTTACTGACTACCGACAGCCTTAGCAACCAGCTTGGATTCATACTGACATATTTTCCATCCTTTCCTCCCTCCATCCCTCCTCTCACATTCTTCCCCTCTCACTTGATTTGTTTCACTTTTTTTTTTTTTGTCTTTTAAAACTAAAGATATAAAAACCTCTCTCAAATTCTCTCTCTTGTAGAAAATATCATGAGAGCACACATTTTAGTCAAAATGTCATCAGTGCCAGTACTGGGCAAGAGATTAATTTTTGAAGTATAATATAGAGTTTGTTATTACTGCATTAAGGAGGTTATAACAGGTTGTATATAATTATTCTTGCTTAGCAATTTTATCTAATAATAGCTGCGAAAGAGTAGCAAAGATTAATTAAGGAGGCAAAGGAAAATCCAGCAGAAATGACATCTGAAGCAACAGTGTTTTATGTGAGGCACAAATTCTGGAAAAGAATGTTCTTCTCTTCATCATAAGATGGAAATAAGTATCAGGGAAGTGAAATGGAGAAGAACTGGGGTTTAAGGGGGGTGTTAGTGGCATGACTAATCAAGCAGAGAGAAGAAATTGAATAAGAGCCACACTTTCTACAGAGTCACAAAATGATAGAAATAGAACTGTCGTTACAGATGCTAATTAACAGGGCTCAGTATCTCTCAACTTTGGAGTTCAGAACAGTGGGAAGTCTGTGCAACAAGCAGCATGAATTTCACACACCCTGACTTGTCCTGAAGAAATTCTTTGTGGCTGCTAGTGGCATAACATTATCACAGACTGTTGTTATTAATATTTTTGAGAAGATGTGTTTCCATGTTATTAACTTTTCAAACTATCAAGCATATGTATATATGTAAATCCCCAATAAGTTTTCATGTGTTTTGTGCCCATCTGGACATGACATTAGTAAGGTCAGGACTTGATTATTGCGTTCATCTTTTGGTAAGATGTCTCAAAAGATGAGGATCCTAGAGACAACTCTCCTCTTTAACTCCAACTGTTTTTTTAGTAATAAAAGCCTTTCAGCCAGGAAACCCAGGTTCTTGCATCTGGCAGTTTCTTGAGTCAGGAAACTCTCGGTAGCATTCATGCTCCATTTTCAATAATCCCTGAATAGGAGGAAGTTCAGAATCTTGTAGGCATGCTGATGTTATATCATTGCTTTTAAGGGAAGTTGCTAACAATAAATTTATCTTACTGTCAGTCTGATACTGATTTCAAGACTTGAAGAGCAAGGATTTAAAAGAGTGAAATAATACCAGCTAATATGGAAAACAGACATTTTTGAACTGACTTTTATAGAGTTCTCTGAATGAGTGTATAATAGGCAAATTAATACTGAACATGTTTATTTCTGTTGGACTGCACAGAGATGAGCTATTTGATCTGTACTATTCATGATATTTATCAATGTTTAGGAATTAAATGCAGTCTTATAGCTGATAAATTTGGTGTTGACCGCAAGGTCTGGAAAGCAGGATGAAATAAGATGATAGGTGATTGATATAGAGTTATTCAAATCACCTGTTAAATAGAGTTTATGTGAATAAGATTAATTTACCCTTCTGTGGTCGTTTGGGAATTAGACATCGAAATCTGACCCCCAAGTACATTTTGTGATCAGCAGAGAGCAGTGCACACCTCCAAAGAGTGTTTTTTCTCATCCCGAGAGGATGATGATGATAACATTTTCCCCTTGATCAGAAAAGAAACATAGCTGTTAACTTGAAAGTACAGCAATTACCAGCATCAAACTGATTAAAATTCTGAGAGTTGCTAAAGGATAGGAATGTAGGCACTACTGCTCAATCCACTTAGGAGAAGACTGAGGGATGATTTTGTTCTATGCATAAAGAGAATTGATGGCTGATGGTTACATACATGTATTTTCAGATTGGAAGTAAGTCACTTATTTTTAACAGCAAATGTTATTTTATTTCTCAAATGCTTTAAGGATAGTTGCTCTAGGTCTTGTATAAGGTTTTTGCATAATTAAACAGGACTAGTCTTCATTAAAACTGTGATCATGCTTGAAGGAACAAATTCAGTGAAATTCATGACCTGCAATTCCTAAGTCCAGCCAGAAGCTTGAAGCACACATTTTTTGCTCTACCAAGGACTAACTGTACACATCCCTCTCTTTAGGCTCTAAGAGTATAAGGACAGGCATAGAAGAATGGGAGAGGGAGCATCATCAACCATGATCACTGCAGCAAAACATACCTGAATCCTTTGTTAAGATTTTATTTCACACCAGGAAAGCAGCTGTAATTTCTGTTCAGCTAGGCTAAATTGAATTAAAATAAAAAAAATTGCGCCTGTACATATTTTCTGCTTTTGTTTCAGAATACAAAGCTGCTTGCCTGTGAAAAATTATTTTCTGTTCTGACCACACCTCCAAAAATCAGGCTGTTAACCAAAATTAATATAGTATTCTTACATTTTTTCCAGAATAATTAATGAGCATATGCAAAATCAATCCAGTACCCATCCCTAGGGAAGTCCAACCCTATCTGTCTCAAGTCCTTTTACTTCACCCCATTCCACTCTTCCTTTTAATAATGCTCCAAATATCTTCTAATTGATAATTTTTCCTTATGAAGTAGTCATGTTCCATGGGGTACCAATGCTGTCACAGTGATCCAAAGCACTTTTTTGCACCTCAGTTTTCTGATTCCCAGAGAATCCATCCCCAGAAGGGTCTGAGCAGTGATAAACCTCCCACCAGCCTTCAGTGAACTCACTTTTGGTTTTGCTGCTCTGCTATGATAGGTATAAGCACCAGATCTGAGCACTTCTTATTTTCAAGCAAACTTGGAGTTTTAACACAAGCTTGATTTTCTCAGAGAGGATCTTCTAGAGCTAACCCCAGCTCCTTGCCTGGGAGCTAGAGTGCTGTTCCAGCAGAGATGCATTTCCTTTGATAGGAAAGTAATTTGCTTCAAAAACAGAAGCAAATTACTTCAGCATCTACTAATAACCTCTCTATTTAAGAACTCAAATTAAAATATTTTATTTATTAAATTTAGCGATTTGTGATCCAAAACAAAAAAAAATTACAAATAAAACTAATATTTTCTACTCCTCAGTTTAGGTATTGAAAAAATAAATTCCTAATTAATATTGAAGTGCTGCTGGTGCTTTACATTGGGAATTGTAAAGGTTATTGAGAAGAAGAAATCGCTGCAGATATATACAAATGTATGGCTTCTATTTCAAAGTCTTGGCTGGGCTAGATTAAAAGGTCTTTAGAATGAATTGTCTGTAGATTAATCAGATGGCATTTTCAGAATTGCTTTGGGGCAGATTTTTCAGATGTTTTAATATTTCCTCTGTTGGGTGCTGCCCATTTAATGGCAGATCTCCAGAAGACACTGCTTGTAAGGTAGTTCTGCCAGTGCCTCCCTTATTGCACATACCACTCTACTTCTCTGACCTACCTCTGAGCTTTGCAACCTTCAAAATGGAATCAAAATGCTGATCATAATGTATCAAAATGCGCTAATAAAGTTTGTGCTAGTCGAAAATGGAAATTATCAATGAAAGTAGCATTTATCTCTCCTGACATCCATGTTACATCTGTGCTACTTGTAGGATGGGTTTCATCTGAGCACACAGGTTATCTGAAGCACTGGAAGTCCATTTAAAAACAGTGGTGAGAAATAACCAATCCTAAATCATAGCTCGTCTGATTTGGATTAAGTGTCTGCCTTCAGATAGGCTTAGCAAAGGAAAAGAGATTCCTACAATATAGATGTCTAAAGCTAGAATATGCCAACACTACCCAAAGTGATTAGCAGTCAGAGCCTATAGCTTCCAGAGATTTAGATTCCTTTATCCATTTTATATTAAAAAGTTTTATCTGGATAATTTTGCTTCAACCTTTATGCACAGCAGTCAATAATAAAACACTAGGCCCTTGAAATACCCTCATGTCATGTCACTTAAACAATTCAAAGGTTGATTTTCTCCCTTTGCCTGGGAAATAACTAAAGAACAAAGCTTTCATGAATTCTCATTTGCAAATTATAATTGCTTCAGGAATAGAAACACTTAACACACATTTCTGACATTCAGATTTTTTTTTTTAGAAAAAGAGGAAAAACCCCCAACTAAAGAAAAAGCCACTACCAACTCCTGGAATCCATTAACAAGAGTCAGACCTTATAGTAAGAAATATAAAGGTTGTGTAGCTTAAATTATTTAGACTCTGATGCCCAAATAAAATAGTGTAAAAAGATGCCAGTAAAAATTCAGCTTTGAACCACAGCATAATTGAAATGCATGCATATGATACAATTTATAACAAGGTTTACTGACTGTAAATGCCATGCAGTTTTTATGCCTCCAAGAACTATGTGAAGCATAAGGATTTACTAACTGTGCTGAATTTTCAATGTGTGTCAGAACTATGGCTGTACAAAACACAGAATCGTTGAATAGTTTGATTTGGAAGAACCTGAAAGTTCATCTTGTTTTAGCCCCCTGCCATGTGCCTACCTTCCACCAGACCAGGTTGCTCCAAGCTTCATCCAGCCTGGCCTTGAGCACTTCCAGGGGTGGAGCATCTGCAACTTCTCTGGGCAGCCTGTTCCAGCCCCTCATTGCCCTCAGAATGAAGAATTTCTTCCTAATATCCAATCTAAACCTACCCTCTCTCAGTTTAAAACCATTTCTCCTTGTTCTGTCACCACATTATCTTGCAAAAAAATTCCCCTCCAGCTTCTTCATCCGCCCCTTTCCAACACTGAAAGGCTGCAATAATTCACCCTGGAGCCTTCTCTCCTCTGGGCTGAACTACCCAAATCTCTGAGCCTTTCCTCACAGGAGAGGTGTTCCATTCACCTAAGCATCTTTGTGGCTCCTCTCTGGACTCACTCCATCTAAACAGGGGCTCATCTAAGAGCGTCCTTCTTGATGTCAAACCAGAAACCAGAGCCTTCCTTTTTCTCTTAAATTCCTCACAAGCGCAAACCTGAAGCCAAAATTCAAGGTCACAAACAGGCTTCCCTCTTTTCTCTGTCAAAACCCACAATTCATCCACAGAGCTCAGAACTTCAAGGCAGAAGTAACATTAGAAAATTATTTAGTGTCACATGTAAAGGGTATCTCATTGGAGTGATTTGGAAGTTGCAGAGTTAATTTGAAGGTACTATTTAAGATCTTTTGTAGTCAAAGGAAAGAGAAGAATTTCTGAAAAGGCAACTCCTCCCATGGTAATGAGATTTCTGCACCTATGTTTCTAAGATAAGCAGGACAAATCATGCTTTGGAGATGACTGTCTTTCTTGATTGATTAAAAAGAAAGCCTAGACAATTGACTTAGGCTTATCATCTTTTAAAAGTCTCTAGTTAGATGAAACAAAGGAGATCCTAAGGCTGAAATGTAATGTAGTGTGTGCTCCAAAACCGTCGTTGTAGCAGGTGCTTAACTTTTGCTTACAGGGGAAAAGAAACTTCAACTTTTATCTGAACTGCACACAAAAGTATGAGCAAAGAGCTAGGATTTTCTTTTGTGAGTACTGTTATCACACTTGGCAAAATGAAAGCTTTGTAATGAGGTTTTGTTTTTGCCTCATAAAAATTTCATTGAATTTCTACTTAAATAATCCACAAGGAAGAGATTATTAAGATAAAGCATTTTCATTTATTAGCACTCTCAATATCATGAGAAGCAAAGTTTTCAATTTGTTTCCTTTATTACATATTTTTAGCTGTATGTACTAAACTAGGCTTAAATTAACTTTGAGTGAGTCCTTTCTCTTTTATCAACAGGATTTTTTAGGTGGTAATAACACCTTTAAATGTAGGTTCATGGGAAATGATGGCAGTTTAAAGTTTGATTTATATTGCCAAATTTAAATGTAGAAATATCAATCTGTGGAATAAAAGAAAATTTTTTGTTTTGACCAGTATGAAAATTGGTCTAATATATGTTTTTATGAAAGATGATAAGACAGTTTCCTGAAAAGTTTGCAAATTAAAGATGAAAAGGGAAGACATTGCTATTCAATCTGAACAGCAGATTAGTGAGTAAATTGTAGATAAAGCAGCATAAAACTCCCGGTTCAATTTCATGGGGTCAATATTTACTAATACATATAAACCCACGTTAACTTAACCTGAAGGATATATTTTTTTCAGACACAGAGGGAAAAGGAAATATATTCAAACTGAAAGAGTATTTGAAATCATAGATACTCTTTGGTATGGTCAGGGACAAACCAGCCTACATGTAGGAAGGATAATTTGGCTGTGAAATCAGATGCTGCCTTCTTTGTGAGTACCAAGGTAAGATGGAGAGTGGCTTAACTTCTTTGTGGATTTTGGTTTAATGCTAGCCTCGAGAACACCTGAAAACATATATTCTTTTAATGTGATAGAAACTATAGAAACAAAGATGAAGTGAAGTCTTTATGGAAGTCTTAATGTAGAAACTCAGATGATAATAACTTCTATTGAGTTATTTTGAACCATTTGAATTTCAGCTGTATGCTATTTTGTCAGAAAAGTCACATCTGTCTCAGACACATCGTTCTGAATCTCATTATTGCACAACTGTAACAATTGCATGTGGAAAATATTTATCTGAATCAAATAAACTGCTGAAAATTCAAAACGTAGAAAATTTAGTTCTCTTTTCAAAGATGGTTCCTTTGCTTAATTTCTTGGGAATTTAACCTGGGAATTTTAAAAGAAATAAACTTGAAAATGTTTCTTCATTTGCTTTTTGATGGTTTTCTTTTTCTCTCTCTCATTTTTATATATTTTTATATACTCTTTTGCATATACATCTGAGAAAAAAGGATTGATATAATAGTCTAGATGACCTTGAATAAATAATGTCTTCTACTTATTTTATTTAATTTTGATCCTACCATATCTATGGATAACAAAAAAGAAAAAATACCCTACCCTAGTGTAGCTTTTCCCCCATGTGACCATATCACAGACTGGGAAGCATGTGGCAGTGCTTCTAATATCATAAACAGAACCATAACTGTTTAGTCAGAGACATTTTGAATTACTACATTTCCTCCTTCAGGTCTTTGGATTCAATTCAAAACTGAAGCCAGTAGATATTGCATCATAAAATCTGTGTATTTTATCCATCAATTTAATTCAGAATTTTGCTTTAAACCATTCATGGAATAACAATACTTTTTGATAAATATAAAATAACAGTTGCTTAAGAAAATGACATTTGATTAAACAGTATTTTCTTTGTATAACTTTAATTATCCAATTAATAGTTATTCAGAATCAAAATGGATGCAATTGAGAAAATCTCAGAAAATGAATAATACCTTGAATGCATCCTCTAATCACTTTAATAACAAAAGCTCACAGCATTTTTCTAATTTTGGTAAGAAAATTACTTGGTTATTGTTCCTACTTAAATTAATAAGATTTTTGCTATTATGTGCATTTTCACATTACTGGGTCATAAATCTTGGAAAAGAAACATTCTGAACTGGAAATACAGAGACAATAAGGAGGACAGGGGAAGATCTATGAGTGTTATCTATCTGGATTTCTGGAAGGCTTTTGACACAAGCTCCCTAAAACATCCATCTCCAAATTGGAGAGATGTGTAATTGATGGATAGCCAGTTCAGTGGATAAGGAATTGGCTGGATGGCTGTGTCCAGTGAGCAGTGGACAACAACTCAACCAGGGGTCCATATTTGACCCAGCACAATTTCCTATCCCAGAATCACCAGTTGGGGTTGGATGGGACCTTAAAGGTCAGGCATGGACCTGCTGAAGTGAGTCCCGAGGAGGATGATGAAGATGATCATAGGGATGGAGCACCTCTCTTATGAGGAAAGGCTGAGAGAATTAAGGCTGTTCAACCTGGAGAAGAGAAGGCTCTGGGGAATTTTGTTGCAGCTTTTCAATGCTTAAAGGCAGCATATAAGAAAGATCAGGAGCAGAGCCTGTTGTGATAGGACAATGATTTCAAACTAAAGGAGGGTAGATTTAGATTAGATATAGGGGAAAATATTTTCACTAAGAAGGTGGTGAAACACCTTTGGCACAGTTTTCCCGTCTTGTATATATCCCTCTTTATTTAATAATCCTGAAGTAAGTTTCTTCCTATCACTGGGAACAACAACAAAAACAACAACAACATTACTTAAAACTTGTGTAAGCCCATATAAAAACTATTTTTGTACCTGATTATGTCTTGGATATGGTTTGATGCACCCTTGACGGCCACTGATTTCAGTGGGAGTTGAAATTTCTCATCGCTCTGTATGGCAGAGCTCCTGTCTTGGAAGGCCAAGCAGAGGAGAAACTTCAGTGTTCAATTGTGCACTTCAATGTGCTCTTCATGGAGCACATGCCAGCAACATTAGGATTTTCACAGTATTCCTTCAAGACATTGAGGTGCCACATCATGTTGCTGTGCTGAAGGTCAGCACAGGGGATATAGCTTCAATTTTCTCTCATCTGGAGCTCCCAAACCAATGTTCTCTGTGGGTTTGTGTCTCTAATCTCCCCAGGCTGAGGATACTTGACCAACTTTTAATCTCTCCCCAAGCTCTCCCTTGGGGTTCAGACTAGGCATTCACTGAACAACCTGCCCCAGGCTGCTCACCTGGCTACATCAGACAACAAGGACTACCAATCTAGTTGGGGCCAGGGAAGGAAGAAAAACTTGATCTAGACCTTCCTTCTGTGGAAATAAAAGTGGTTTTGTTACTTCCAGAGTAAAAGTCTACATGGTGTTTTATTCGACAAATGTTTCAACCAGTAAAAATACACCTTAATGAGGTTTATGCACTTTAATTTAAGCTCTCATGAAATTACTTCTATGTTTCTTTTTTCTTTTTTTTTTCCTTTGCTTTTTTCTTTCATTTTTTTCCTTATATTCTGTTACAGCCTTTCTTAAAACTAATGACCCAGGCACTCTCCTCCTGAGCTAAAATAAACGAAAGGGAAGAAATAAGAAAATCTCTGCATCTCCCTTAGAGCCAGTGCATCCTGCAGATATCTCCCAGTGGTTGTCATTAGCTCTAATGGAAAACAGCTGAGCCCCAGCACAGCCACACTGGTCTTCACCAAGCAGGTACTTGTGCCTGAAAGGGAATGTATTTGCAAATATTCCTTCTGTATTACAAGTGTCAGATATTTGACCATGTAGACTAATTTGGTGCCATAGGGATAAGCTAAGCTCAAACTTCACTCCAGAAGGAAAACTTATCACTGCATGAGGAATTTCTTCTTTCCCTTAAAGAACACATGCATAACGTGTGCAAGCCTGATGGATGGATTTATTTATGTCTGATATCTCATGTATAAACTAGTTATCAAGGAACTATTAATACACAGGAAAGATACAAAGATAGCTCTAGGATGAAGCATACTCCATCCTTAAAAAGGCACTTAGCACAGGTAGGATGATTCATTATCTATGGTGCCTTCCTCTCTCCATTGATGGTGTGAAAACTAAGGACATGACTCATCTGGTCTCAATTAAATGTCATAATGGAAGAGAGAGGAAATGTTCCCCTAAAATACCTCTTTCCCCAGTGATGACTATAAAAGAAAAGAGAATTATGTTCTCAGGAACGGATATTCACTTTTAGTTAGATGAACCTCATCCTATTTATCTAAATATGTGATTCTTTGGTTTCTTGAGCAGGGCCAGGAGTTGAACTCGATGATCCTGGTGGCTTCTTTGCCACTCACAATATTCTGTGATTCTATGAAATTTTATGGGACTAAAGTGATATAAAATCAATTAATTTGAGATTATTGTTCACCAAGAATGCATTAAATTTGAGTTGTAACAAGGTTTTTTCACTTTGTTTCTGGAATATTTTTGGTCTTTTTATGCACACTGTATATCATATTAGTTCCTTATTCTTTACTTGGTTTTGAGTTAAAATCCCTACGCAAAAGATCAATACAGTCGGGTTGGATGAGACCAGAAATCCTGTCTGGAGCGATGGCCAAGAGAATATCCATTCTAAAAGACCATGAGAACCTGAAAACAGTTTTTTCAGCTGTTACAGCCAAATAGTTGTAGCCCAGGAACTTCAGGATTTGGGTTTTATTTCCAAATAAATTTCAGGCCTTGCTGGAGGTCAAGGTTTAACTTTGAGCTGGATCTCCATTAAAAGGCAATTTTCTCTGACGAAGATATAAATAGGTATGTGCTCTTTTCCCAGGAGTGTCAGAAAGTCACTGGATTCACAGGTTACACCATGGGCTCCCTGTGTGCCAGAAGGGAGCCCATGGCAGGGAAAACAGCAATGCCTCATCTGTGCTAACCTGATGGGTTTGGTATCTGAATTGGATCAGGTCAGCATGCTGGAGGATCAGACAGACCTAAACTTTGTGCAATATTTTATCTCCAGCACATAGTGCTTTAAAGCTCAGAAAGTCATTAAACTCCAAGATGACACAGGGAATGCCTAGTGGGATTAACCTTCAAAAACTAATTACCAAGGAGATCAACAGAAGGCAGCCTGCATCACCACTGTTGTGACAGCCTATGGTGTGTGGCGTCAGAAAATGCTGAATAAAATATCTGATTCACTGCAGATCCTTTTCCTATGTAGGTAGAGTTTTCCAAATGATTACCAATGACAGATCAATGGAAATCAGGTTTCTAATTACAGATAGGGGTCTGGGTACAATTGCTTTGATGATTATTTTTATCTTTTTTCCTGTATAGGAAAGGTTTTGAATGAAGTATTACGCTAGCAACTAGGAAGGATCCCATGTTAAAGAAAAGGAGTGGGCCTGCCTCACCTCATTGAGACACCCACTGAGCAAATCACCCTGAAGTTTCAGTGATGATTTATGAAGAGACAAAAACGTGATGAGTATCTGATTTGTCTGAATCATCTAAGGCCAATAGCACCTTCAAAATGCGTGCCTTTTTTTCCTCTACTCTATCTCTCTTGAATATTAAAATATCTTATGATGGCTGCCTGGAATATACAGTATGGGTTTTAAATGTGGTGGGATGGATTCCAACTGCATACCAAACACATGGCACAAATAAATGGTGAGCTCATGCAAGGGGTAGTTCTCCATCAGCTGCCAATCCCCAAAAAATACAGACTATTATTACCTGGAAATCTGTTAATTGCTCCTCAGATTTCATGTCCCTTGGAAGAACCTGATCTCAGGTGCAGTGACAAAAAGCCAGGCAGCAGATTATATTACACACACATATATAGACATGCAGGTTGTGTGCATGTGTGTACACATAGGTATACCAGGTCAGTGTTAAAGATATCATATTACACATTATTTTATATATAATAATATATTTTTGCATTTATTGTATATATATGTGCACGTGTGTGTGTAGAGAGAGATGTCATATCACCATTAACCTTACTTCAGTTTCTGGACACAAAACTTTTAGCCATACACAAGTGAAAAAGTCCTAAAGAAACAAAGAAGACTGGTTTTCCCAATTTTCTGCAAATGCTGTTAGGTTAACAATCTCTTGAATATCAATGATACTAAAATTTGAACAAAGCATTGGAAAGCAGAAATCCCAAAGTTCATACCAGCAAAAGTAAAGAATGCCAGTAAGCTCAGAACTCTGCACAGTCCTGCAAGCTAGACACATTTGCAGAAGCTACTATCTAGTTGATGCTGTGATCAGAATTCTGGGAACACATGTTAGTTATATAAATATTTTTAAATCAATCTGACGATAGCACTAGTTCAGACCATGCCCTGACTTTAAGAGATCCTCAGGGAAGACTGAAAACAAATTAGTGCATTTAATTACCTTTCTGAAGTTCCCAAATAAAATAAATGTCTATTGAATTTCACCCCTCAGTTTAGGTCTAAATTCAGAAATGCTATTACATTTTAATTAAAGTGAACTCATTTTTCCATTTGACGATTATTCTATCTTGATTTTTTTTTTTTTTTAATTTTTTATTATTCTTGCAATTGAATAAAGATGCTAATTGGGGATTAGTTTGTAATAACAGCTGACAAGCCCCGAGGATCCATTGTGCTCTCCAGGAGTCTATGGATGCAGAGCAATCCATAAGGCAGCATGGAGGAACCCATCTGTTACCAGGGGTGATTCTCTTCATCCCCAGCCAGAGACTGCACACTGATGGGAGATTCTTCTGCCTTAGATCCTGCACACTTCTGCCTTTCAGATGGTGCTTGTTTGCCTGGGCCCAGGCAGAATAAGGGGAATTTAGCTTTTGCACGATATGTTTACATGACTGACAGGGATAGCTCATGTCTCGAGCTGTCTGGAGATGAATCATCTTTGGAACAGGAGCACAGTATTTGATCGAACATTGAGAGCCTTCAAAATGTTAATAAGGACATTGCACAGTATCTGGATAAGAGCAAAGGGATTTGTCTCTTTGAGGTTATTTAGCTTGACATTTCCAACATTGGAAAGATGATGTTCAGTGGTGTCAGTTTATTCATTTGCAAAAAATCCCCTTAGATAATTCAATATTGGGTAAAGACTGTGAAAGGGAATCTTACATCCTCTCACAATATGAAGGTACCAAAACTTAAACCACTGAAAATCAGGCAAGTCAGAATGGAGATATTTGAGTAACTCTTCTGACCCTAAAACTGTAAAAATCTTTATGTGTCATATTAATTCATAATTTTGTTTGGTATTGTATTAAAGGGACACAGGTTTTTCTCCTGGTCTGCATAAAAATAGGGGTTCTATTTGCCAGTGTTTACTTACATACTCTAGCTGGTGAGAAAAGCATAGTCTCAGAAGATCTTTCACTTAAATTACATGATCTTCTTACCAAACCCTTCCCTGAAGAGATGAAGCAATATAGTATCTCTAGGAAGTCTTAGAGAATATATGAATTTTGGTTAAATTTACAAAAAGCAAACCTCCATTAACAGAATGATATTTATCGTTTGAGCTTAGTGACAGACCAGTGCATTGTAAGTTTACCTGTGAATTGAGAATACAAACTCTCTGCTTGCCAGCTGCCTGCCTGTGGGTGATTATCTTGAGTCCTGTGAAAATATTGTATCCTCAGTGCGACAAAGTTCTTTGAAGTTTAACTGAGCACAGATGTTTTCCTTAGGCTTTACTTGAAAGCAGTGACAACCAAACTCTTTCTCCAGTGTGACCTGTGTTTTAAAAGAGATTTCTTCAAATAGGGTAGGACTGAACCCTAAACTTGTTTTCTCTTCCAAAACTCTATCCCTAAAAGTTTTAAAAGGAGATTAATATAAGACATTAATATAAGACATAAGCATATATCAGATAATGTATCAAGAGGAAGAAATCAAGAAATACATAAATATTTCATTCTTTAATATATTTTGTACTCTGAGCATTTGAAAAAAGGTATCTTTCAGCAACAATGAAACTGAGTTAATTTGAATTTTATTGAGTTTTTAATGGGGAATTTGTTATGCTGACTTTTAAGCAAGATGCAGTGTCCATGGTATAATGTAATGAGTTAATGGAACCCTTAACCCTGGAAAATTTGAAGACAGTATATTTGTCAAGATTTCTCTTTTTTTGGAAAATTAAAGTGATCTGTCAAAATCTTGGTTGATAACCACTAAAAAGGTAATGAACTAGATTTAAATACTTGTATGTACAAGTCAGGCAGACCCTTATTCTCAAATTGTCCCTTTGGTTTCTGCTTCACTGGGACAATATTTGAAACACAGTGCAGAGACAGTTTAAGGAAAGTAAATATGCAGAGGAAATCTTGGAACTGATTCTGTAAGAGAGGAGTCAATGGCATAACCTGGGCTTAGCTGTGTAGTATAGAAGTAATTTTTGAAAAAGACCTAAGCGTACCTATTTTCTGCCCTTGGAGAGTGCCATTGCAGTAAGCAATAGCTACATGAAACAAAAGAGGACATATCTGTTTTCATGTGGACTAAATAAGCTCCTCACATGGTTTGGGAACTCACGTGAGAGGCACTAGAGTCAGATAGGAACTGATAACTGGTAGGAAGTCCTGCTGGAAAGGACCTTCCAGGTGCCACAGCACAGCACAGCAGAGCACAGATCTGCCTTCTGGTGGTACCAGCTACACCCACACCACTGATTCCTGTCTCATCTGGGGTTACAAATCCCTAAAGATGGAGATATCTTCTCAGGCAACCACTTCTGATGTTTAACTGAGTGTTCCTATCCCAGCTAAGCCAAGCTTGCTGAGACCAGAAATTTAAGACTGTGTAACACAGAAGTGCATGAGAGCCTGTAAGCTTCTGTGATGCTCACAGTTCCAAGTGCAGCAAAGATGTTTCCCCTCGCTGTTGTTGGTCCTCTCTGAGACTCAGTGCCTGCTGTGGCACTGGTGGGGAAGGCTGGTGAGTCATTCCAGCCACCTATAATCCAGCAGGGCTGTGAGTCTATTTCTGCACACAGCAGATGGGAGAATGCAAAAAAGCTAAATTTGGCAGGCATTAGTGGAAGTCTCAGCACGGCCCTCAGTCAATTAGGTAGCCCAGCCTTATGAACAGTAGTGACTAAGGGCCATTAATTTATGAGAAAAAAAGACAGTCCACTTCTTAACCCCAGCGGCACAACAACTCTGTATGGGTTTCAAAATTGGTTTGTCTGAAGTAAGTAATCAAGAAAAGCAAGAAGTGATTGACTGAGGGGTTTAAAATAGAACAGGCTGGCCAACAACAATAGCTTAGCTCTCCAGAGCACCTTGTGCCCACACTGTACCTAAAACAAGCTTTGCATAATAGAGGAGACCTCACTTCCAGATGATTACAGTTGTAGGGACCCAGGAGGGAAAAGAGCAAGCAAAGAGAGAAGGCTTTTCATCATCATTTATAAGGACTTTAGGGGTCTATTTAAAATGGTGAAATGCTGTTTACCTTCATTTTACAGCACTTTGAGGTACAGACCTTTGCAGAATACACTATTTGACTGTTTGGGATTATTGCTGGTTAGGGTCTTTCCTTTTAGCAGCCTGCCTCATTTCAAAACCCTTCATGTTTGCCCATTACCATACTAACTGCATTTTTTTTTTTAAATTTTAACTTTGCCTTATTAATGTAGCAAAAAGCTGTGAATGGAAACATATTTAAAATAAAAAATAATTTTACAAGTAAATCTGAAAAGTACAATGCTGGTTTCTCTATTTAAATGGTAAATTGAAAATTAATACTTATACAGACTTAATTAACTCATCTAATGATGGAATAAAAGGTAATTAAGTGGACTTGTCAAATGAGAGTTAGAGCTAAATACAGCAACTCTTGATCCTGCAGAGTAAATCTTGACTTGTGTGATTAGTTGCTCTGCTTTACTTTACCAGAAATTACTGCTTGATCCTGGAATTTGGACTGAATCTGTGCATCTCTGCAGCTCTATGATAGATGTAGACATGCATATGTGAGTATCTATTGAATAAGGCAGGATCCAAAATTAAAGTCATATATTCTATTCAGTGTCCAAATGAAAATCTCTGATTATTTGAATATGATATTACTTGCCTCTAGCATGAACAATGACACATTGAATTTCAACATGGAAATTCTATTCTTTTGCATTTTATGTTGTTTTCTCATTCTATTTTTGCTTCAGATATATCAGCTGTACAAAAGAGGGCTGCTGGATGCCCTGTCTGGATTGGATGCTGTACCTTTAGAGACCATTGTCAGTTATAAGGAGTTTGGAAACACATACTGCATTCCAGTTTGGGTCACTGCCCTCACAGAGATCTCTGTGCGATTGTACTGTGTAAATCCATTTGGATTTCACACAGGTAAAGTCAGCTCATCTAGGGTTAAGGAATATAAAGGAATCCCACAAGTTTTCAACCTGCTTCTCCTGCTATCTTGAAGAACCCATACTGCACTGTCCAGGGAGAAATGCTGATGAGGTTATATAGGCTCCAAAGTTCATTTGGCTCCAAGAAATTTTTCAATTTAGACATCCACCCTAAACTAATCCTTTAGGAGCCCTCAATAACCAGTGAAGAGGAAAGCACATATAAATTATTTTCATTTACCTCTCTTTATCTCTCATCTTAGGGCAACATGAAACATTTCTCTCCTGAGGCCATGCAGAGCCCTTAGGCTGAACCTTAGCATTATCTTCCTGTGAATTTCCAATGGTTTGATGGTTAAAATCAGGTACATGTATTACCCTAGGTAGGAACACTATTCAGTACCCTCATAAAGATGAAACAGAATATTCAGACTGTACAAAATTTTTGGATTAATATTTAAAATGACACCTTATGATCTCTCCTGGTGGGGAACAGGAAACTGGAGAAAACACACTGCAAATAGGGAAAAGGTTGAAGAGGTCAATCTTCTTCTCTATGTAAATCATACAGTCCACATCCAGTGCATGAATTTTTCCTCCCATTTCCCTGAAATGCAGCAATCAATTATCCTGTAAGAGAATTATGATTTAAAATGAATCTCCTATCAAATATTTTTTTTTTCCAGGAAGGGCAATTTTGCTGAAGATTTATTTACTGGTATTCACACACTTGAGTTCAAATGTCTGTCTTGACAACAGAAGGAAAGATACAAGTTTGCTGACACTTTAATTCTCTTCCAGTGCCTCTGTTGACTTCAAGGGGTCTATGTTCATAGAAATATGTGGAAAACTTATAGGAAAATTACTCCCTCTGAGTATTTCACTTGAACTGCCATTCTCCATTAGAAAATGTGGCTTGTGTATTCAGAGATGTGCACATCAGTACATTTTGCTGACCTCTAAAAGTTATTGTTAGGCATAAAAACAGCATTGTCTCCATTTTCTTAAATTTCTCTGTAAGAAAAAGGGACACTCTATACATGGTGTGTGTGCCTCTTATAAATTTAATTTATTTTTGTGTGTATTCATAATAGATATATAAAATAATTTTACACTTATTTTTTCTAAACTTCTCCTATTTTTACTTTTTCCTCTTAAAAGCTTTTAATTTTTTTTCAATTTTGATGAAGATGATAGGGATAACAGGGCTTTGAAAGGGAAGTGTTTTTTCCAAATGAAATTTCTTAATGAAAATTTTAGGTTTCAGACAGAGGGTGGACCAAATAACCCCCAGATGTTCCTGCCATCTTGACTTTCTTTGTGACTCCATGATTTAAGATCTCAAAAATAGAACACCAAGTTTAACCAAAAGGATTTGCTTAAGCTAGTATAAGGAAGATTTACCCAAGCTTAAAAAAATTAGATCTCACTCACATTGGGTTCATATAAGCACCTCTACTTCTGAAGAAGAAAGGGAAGGAAAAAAAATCAGTGTGCAACCCAGAAGCTCCAGTATAATTTTTTGCTTCCCTTTTCACTTCTTCTATGACCTTAAATACCTTCCTCTGTGTTTCAGAATTCTGTAAATAAAATAGTAAAAATTGTCACTTTTTCCAGTGTTGATGTGAGGGGAAAACCATAAAAGCTTCTTATAAACCACAATTATGCAAACCATGTTTTTTTTGCCAGAGATAAAAGCTAAGATACATTAGTATATCTCTCTATATAAATACATACCTTTACTTCCTGTGCTGTAAAATATTGCATGTGGTTGAAAGCTGGAAAGGGACTGCATCCCAACAGAGCACAAAAAGGCATTAATAGAACTTACAAACAAAATGTTCCAAGCTGGAGAATATGACATTATTTTCTGAAAATTATGCCTGTGAGAACCTGAGAGACAACAGGTTTGTGGCAGCAGGAGATGCCTCCAACTGGCTCCACTTTGTGTCTAAATTGCAACGAGGTTCTAACCTGGCATGCTGAAATGAACAGCTCTCAAAGAATACAATATATTTTTGACACAGCTCTGCCTCCCATCATTTTAAAGCTCAATCTGAAAGTCTGAGGCAGACAGATTCTGCACACCAGAAAAAGGCCTGACTCAGACTGGGAAGAAATAACTTTGCTCTAAGAAATCAGATCGGCTAAAAAAATTGCATTTCCGTGGTTTCTTAGCACCTCTGGTTTGAAGGCACAAGTTACCTAAAAGATTTATTGGTGTGATAAATACAGATCTTTACTACCCAGCCAATAATTTGAAACTTGCAGACTCAACTGGAAGAGAACGGGAAAGGCCATAAAACAGCAAACCAGATAAGGTTCCATGTGTATTCAGAATCATAGATGCAAAAATAGCCTTTAAAAAGTTATGTCAGTCTATTTCCAACTGAGGTCTTGCTACCTGCGTGAGGATCTCCCTACATAGGCATAAAAGTTTCTGTTTCAAATTAATTTTCCATTTTAAAAAGTGCTGAGATCACAACTCTCACTTCTGTTGGTAGGAGGTGTTGGTGTTATGTCTCTTTGAAAATTAGGCCACTTATTTTAGGTACATAAATATATTGGCCCAAGCTTCTCTGTGCCCCCATGTAGATGCAAAGCAGCCACATACCTGTCTTAGGTGGTCAATTAGGATGAGAAACTGGCTTGAAGCAAAAGCAGTACTTGTGAAATTAACCTGATATAATTTTTTTTTCTTCTGATGTGCTATAAAGTGCTTGATAGGTGTGCTAGATTTATTGCCGAAACGTCTAGAGTCGGGGAAATGATCCAAAAATCTTAAAGCTCTGGACTGAGATAAGTAGCCTGTCATAACAGATTTAGCAAGTGATCATGCAAACCATAGGAAAAATACTCAGTGGCATAGAAAGAATGTCCTATTTACAGAAATGCTGTGTTACTTGCTTTTGGTGGAAATCAGAAGGTTCAATGCCTTTGGGGTCTATTAAGCAAAGCCTTTAAGTACAGCTGCATTGCCAGCTCTCACTGCTTTACCAATATTGTAAGGATATTTCTTGCTTTGCAGAAGCACCTGGGTTAGTTTGAGTACTGGGAAATTTTTGTGTTGCAGGAAAGTGCAAACTTCTCACCAGCACTATGTTGCCTTTTCCTGGTCTTAAAATTAAAACCAAAACATGGTTTATGGGGAAAAGGGGTTTTTACCTTAGTATTTATTTCAAGATCCTTGGGTGCAGCGCTTTGTCCAGCTGGAATGCCCTGAAAATGCATGCACCCCATCACACCGAAATACACACGCTTATAGGCCTAGCAAAATTAACATATTTATCAAAGATTCGCCAATGAGAGGCTCGAGTAAACTTTTTGTTCTGAAGAATCTTCCCCCCTCGATGGGTCTATCTTAGTTTACAAAAATATGTTTTGGAGAGGACCTTGATGTCTGGGGCTCCCAGACTGTTTGGTGTCCTGGTTTAATGGCGCCGTGGGGCTGAGCTGAGTTGTCAAACTTGGAAAGTTACAAGTATGTAGGCTAAAAGCAGTAAGAATACATAAAATTATGTAAAAGAGTATGTAAGAGGAGCACAAAAGCAAAAGCGAAAAATCATTCTGGCATCACTATCACAGAAGGAGACTTGAAAGAGTGGCCTGAGTCAAATATAATTGATCCAGAAGACGTGTGCATGTATTTGTACACATGCATTATATATATATTTGTGTGTGTGTGTGTGTGTATATATATATATTTACACACACATAAATGCTAACGTGACGCAGTGCGGGGGTCAGTGAGCCGAGCGCCGTGTCCATCCCGGAGAGTGTCCATCTCTGGCCATCCTGGGGCATCCCCTCGGGCTGCTCGCCAGCACATGGACACACTGGAGCAGGTAGGAGCACACCAACACACGCCAGGATGGCTCAGGAGTTCAGTGTTAATGGAGACAAAGAGACAGGAGGGGGTCCTTGTGTGGAAATCTGCAGGGTTTATTCCATGAGGGATCCCAGAACAAAGGAACCAAAGAGCAATGGAGGGTCCAGGGGTTTTATCCGGGGGTGGGAACCAACGGGAAGAGGGAGAAGGGGTTGGGGTACACACTCCAATGGAGGAGTGGATGAAAGGGGACACCAGGGAAGAGGGAACATTCCAGAATGGTACATGTGGGTGGGGGAGGGTAGGGGGCATGTTAAAGGATTAACCCAACAGCATGAATTAACATAAACTGCACTGCCTCACAGGGAAAACCTTCTTGTTACAGACTGGGGGAGGTTGTCTTAGACCTCCGAAGGGTCCCACCAGCAGCTTGCTGGTTAAAGGGACACAGCCTCAGGGGACCCAGGCTGGGCCACTGCAACACTAATGGTGTCAAGAGAATCATGATTCAGGATAGGACCATGATTAAGATGTTTGTTTAAACAGGATTGTTTCATTGGATCCACACTGAAGAGCCATAACTGGCAGATACACCTGCTAGACACTTCACACTTGAACTTAAACACTTGAACTTTCCCTTATAAGGCTGCAAAACCAAGGCGGTTTAAAAAAAAATTTTTTTTTTTTTTTTTGTTTTTGCAGGGGTAGGAAGAGATTTGTGGGGTGAACTTTTCTGCCTTCTAATGAGCACAAAGGCATTTTTAAGGAGGTAGAAGTGGGGGTGTTCTTATAGAAAACATGTTTCCTGTCATTTCTCTTGAAAGCGAGACCAGGGCTCAGTGGAAAAGTTTGCATCTCATTTGGCCACAATATTGATATCCATAGTAGGATCTCTGTTTCACTAGAAATAGACATGAATGAATGAAGTGGCATTTTGTACTTAAGAAGATGTAATTTTTTTTTGGCCTGAAATGCAGTAAATCTGGGTACAGAAGCTATAATTACTGCTCCTGCTCTTACACAGTTATAATTATTGAGGGACTTTGCCATATGTCTTTGTAGCTGCAGATATAAGACAACCTGGGCATAAAAAATACAATATATAAGATCATTTAAAGCATTTAAAGGCTTCTCATCAGAGGTGTTTCTGGTATTTTGTTGTAGACCAAAAGCAGAGTTCAGTGCCATTTCAGCTATTAATATATTGTATATTGTTCCCATGGAAACTTTTCAACACAGTTATCATTGTGGGATCATCAAGCCAATTGTTTAAATAATGCTTTTATAATAGGAAGCTATCAAGTAATAATGAAGCAATGAAAAGATTCTTGTTGTAAGGCAGACTGTCTAAGGAAAGTAGAAATCAAAAGGCAGGCTGCTACTTGCACTAAAACACTTGGATAATGTGTGTTTTGCAATATGTTATAATGTAGGTTTATGATGACAATTCAGCTGCTTCTTTGAAAGGTTATGCAGACAGGTATAAAAACAGGATCACTTAAACATGCTTTTTTCTCATTAAGAGGTTTTGTTCTTAAAGAAGGTGAAGATCATTCCAGTATTCTTATAGTGGATGTATAATATAATAGATACTAAACAGCTAGAGCAAGGCTGTACATAGAGTTCCTAAACTGGCACAGAAATCCAGGGTGTTACAAGACAGGCTCTTACATAACAAAAGAATCCCTACATTTCCTAGGTAAAACCAGAATCAACATCCCAGGCATCCCAGGCCCTCTTTGAAGGACAGCATTTGCGAATCAGAGTGTTTTACAGATATTCTTCCTTTCTCTGATGTCAACAAATGCCTCTGGTCCACCAGGCCATGTGATGGCTTCATCAGTGGCAGCTGAATTATCCACAGGTCACAGAGTCCTTCCAATTCTTCTCATCTTTCTCCACAAATTCAGTGTCAGAGACACTCTGAACTCATGGTTAGACCTTTGTATGTTCTCCTTTTCTTTGTCAAGAACTTGCTTTGCGTGTTCAGAGTGGTTTTGGGATTTTTTTCAGGCTTAAAGTCAATGAAAGTGAAGGAAGAAACATGATTTTAAGAGAAAAACTAAATCTAAGATAAAGTAGAGCTACAAACCAGCAATGGTACTGACTGTAATTCAAGTCAAGTTTGGGAACTTTAGGAAGGAATGAATTTCCAGCAGTGCTAGATTTTCTTAATAAGAAATCAGTTCTGCTGTGTCTACTAATGAGATGTCACTGAATCATTTATATTTGTAAACTATATGGTCTGGACTAAATTTTATTAAATGGTAAGAAACTTAGTGAAAATGTATTTCTAATTTTAAATTTGATTATGTTCCATATTCTTGTAAAATGTTGCACTAATATGTGATATAGATTTTTTAATTGCATTATATGTGTGTTTCATTTTATTAAATTTTTAATAGCTTTCCTATTCAAGACATTGGAGACTAGTTTTGGGTTTCTAAATGATGATTTTAGAATGTAATATAATATTAAAGAGTGTCAGGATAGCACATAAATTAGTTAAAAATCCAGATGGGCAACTTCAACAAACTCTTAAGGGTTTTTCATTAATATACAGTTTTATAAAGTATCTTCTGTCAGTCACAGCAAAAGACCAGAAAATTTTCACTTGATGGAGAATGTACTTTAAAAAATTATTATCAGCATGCACTCATTCAGTATTCTAGCCTCTATTTTCAGCATAAAATAAGCCTAAATAATTGCTAGATTGAATTCACTGAGTTCAGTGTAGAACTTTCCTAATTTTTTTTCTGGTTTGGGTTTTTGGGGGAAGATTTCTGTTAGTATTGTTTTGGGATATATTTTCCTAATTCTCTTAAACCAGAGATAGTTCATTTCCTAGGATCACCATTTGCTCTTAAATATGAAGGCACAGAATGACCAAATGAGCCAGTTTTGTAGTAGAGGTGGATATACCCTGTCTTGGTATGGTGTGCATTAATAGTTACTACTGTGTCTGTGTAGTTTCATTCTGAGCATCATCTCTGAAAATTCCCACTCACACTTCATATGAGCCTGGATCCTGTGTCCTTTCCTTCTCTTGGATTGAAATGGGTTAAAAACAAGACTGACCCTTTCTCTGCAGATTAATTTAATGCTTTTTTTCATTCATCTTCCAACACTCTTAAACTTGAATTCAATTAGGAAATTGCAAATTAATAGCTACAAAATTAATATTGACAATTCACAGGAAGGAAGAAGTTGAACTGCGTTCATCACTTCTGTTTCTGACCATAACACAATATCAGCTGGAGCTCACAAATCTGGGCAAGGATAGAAAATTATCCAGCCACGATCAGATCTGACCCTTTCTCTCTAATGAGTGCATGGAAAGCACTTTTAGTACATATGATTCATACATCAGTGCTTTCTCATTTTTCAGCCCTATTGGACACTCCTTGGATGCACCTGTAATGTACTTTTGACATTTACACTGGCATGAGATGATTAATTTCACAGAGATGGCTGATTTGGTATGATAATCAGTGGCCTTACTAAAAGGCTTTTAAGCAACTACCTTGGATAAATGTTGTTATTTTGTAGAGATAAGAGGCCTCTGTGCCTGCATCAGAGGTTGTGGTTTAACCTCATGGGTTGAACGCCAGAAAACAATTTCCAAAATTAATTCTGTTCCCTGCAACAAACGATTTTCCCCTAACAAATTGCAGGAAGAATGAAAACACCAAACAGGGTATCACAGCAACTCGATTAGCTACGAACAATTCTTTTGTAAACCTTCATTTTTAATTGCTTTTGTGTCCCTCTCCCTTCATCATTCCCCAGCTAAAGAAGTATAAATGAGAGTTTAGACTCTTTCATGCTTCTCTGTTTAAAGACAGTCAATAATATGCCCTCCCTGTTCCTTACCAGCTCTTGAATGCAAATTCTTTTTCACTAAGACTGACTCAGAGTTACCTCTGGAGATATGGACTTTGTGATTGCCAGAAGATAATTGCTATGATAAGTAAGAAGCTTGTTTATTTATTTTGATTGTTCTGTTCTGATCAACAGAAAAAAAATAATAATACTAGAAAAAAATCTGTTGATCTGGGGGTTTACTGAATGTTATTTGAGATAATGCAACCAAAACAAAATCAGCAGCCTGGTTTAATTAGCACTCCAATCCAACAGAATCAACGATGGGAATTTTTAAACAAGTATTCATTTGCCAAAAATTCTCACAATTCTCTTGAAAAAATGAGGCTGTTATGGCCTCTAACGAATGGCCTGTATATGACACCCTACTATGATACTCAGGAAAAAGCTGGATCTTAAATATTATAAGCATATTCAAAAAGAGCACAAAGTCTTTGAATGTTAATGATTGAACCATTTAAAGAGGAGATCTTTCTGGGGGGGAAAGAAAGGCTTTAAACAAAAATTTGGATTGTGGAAGAGATTTTCTGGCCAAGTACAGGAAGACAGCAATATCACAAAATGTGTTAAGGGAGACCTTTGCAAGGAGACAATCCAAGAGCTAAAACTTCTGAGCAGAAATATGAAATGGATCTGAACACAGAAAACTCACTGCTGCTTGTGAATATTCTGCCTGGTTAGGTCTGGCAGTGTGCTGAGCTACAGGATGGGTACGTGGGCAGGCCCTTAGAAGCACAGTCCAGGCTGTCATGGTCTCTCTCTCCCAATGTACCAAGAAAAGGAAGGACTTGACAGAGTGAGAAATTCCTCTGATGATGTCACCCCACCCACTCTCTCTTATAGCAACTGGTGTGGCCAGCAAAAAACAGCTCATGAGCACTAATGAAACTGGTGTTACCTTAGGGGTCGTATCAAAACATAAATCTGTGCTTGCTTTTTGTGTCTGGGCTCTAAACTCCTTTTGTGATACTGAAATCAATGCTACATCCAGGCCGTGGCTTTTTACATGTGTTATAGTCAAATGAAATTAGGGAGCATTAGATGATCACCAGGTCCAAACTGATTCCTGTTGCTAAACAATTCCCTATTAGTGGTGATTTTTACAGACCTGCTCCTCAACTGCAATCTGTACTAAGAAGAAAGGCTTTTTAATCCTTCATAATGTTCCTTGGAGTAATGCCTTTTTCACAATAGTGGGCTCTGTCCCTGTCAGTCACTTTAGTGCCTGGAATAACAATGAATGATGAAGTATCTTCTCATCTCAAGAGCAGGCACTTACCTGCATAAATCTCTCATGTAGAGATAAGCAACAGCTATCAACCCAAATGGGCTTTCCTTCTGAAAGGTCAGCTTTTGAAAGGATTTCCTTAGTCCCCTGGAGCCTCAGCAAAAGATAACATTTCAGAACTTGCCTTTTGCTTTCTACTCTATTTAATTAAAGTGTGCTGTTCACTTTGATGAAAATATGTTCCTCTCATGATTAAAAAGCTCTTTTTATTAGATCATTTTGCATAGACAAGTGGTCTGTGATTATAATAATAAATTACAATATTTTTGAAACAACTTTCTCATCTGTTAATAAAATGTAATTCAGTTCTACATGGGAATTGACAGGTACACAGAAAACGTCACCCACCAGTTGAATGTATTCCTGTCACTGGTCCCTAGAACTCCTTCCAGGTGGATTACAATCTTGATCTTATGCTATAGAGAAAGACAATGGGGAAAGCCAGTTTGAATCAGTGCTAAGAGACCCTATGTATCGCTGCTAATCTTGTAATCTGAAATGCAGGAAAGTGCAATACAAAGAGCTGAACTGGCTTGACAGGAGTCTTCTCTACTTTAAAAGCTCAATAGTAACATAAATAGAGCATTAATCCTGAAAGAATAAATCTTTCAGTATGATTTCTAATTACCCCAGGTCCCTGGTTTAGTTTTCTCATTTGTGTGGATCTGAAATAACAATGAGCAGAATGAGCTTTGGTGTCTTCCTATTCATTTGTGGTAGACATATTCCAAGGCACCAAGAGCATCTTTGGTCTGCTTAAATGATACATGAGAAGCTTGTAGAAAAACTGGAAATAAAACATATCTTTCTCTAGTTTGATTGGACTCTCTCTTCTTCTTTATTACTTAGGAAGAAATGAGAATATTTATACAATAAAAATATAAGGATGTTTAATCTGCAGTAGACTAGAGACATTGATGCTTTAACATCTGGGTTGTTTGTATCACGATGGTCTTTGGGGATGGAAATATTTACTTTCTTGCCAAAATTAGGATCAAATATCATTTCACAGCAAAGAGAAATTGCACCTTTTTTTTCCTTCTGTAGTATAAGAGAAATAGTCACAAGAAAAAATATCACTTGTGTGACTAAAGATTATAATATTTGGCCTCAAAACCTATTGTTTGCTTTTTGCGCTAATTTTCACATTCTAAAAGTTTGTATAAATGCTCATTGATATTTCTGAAAATAGCCACAATTTTTTTTTTCCTTTTCTTTTTTTTTTCTCTGGCCAATAAAAAGATTATGGTGAGGAGCTCATTTGCTATGTTAAACCCAGGCTCTCAACCCAATTTCCTCAGCTCATCTGGCAATTAATGCCTTCCCTAAACTTGTTTGATCCTGGTGTTTTTGAAGCAAAGGCCACAGTACATATGAGTGACAGGCTTTTATCCCCGTGAGGCTTAGCTGAAGTCACCACACTGTGACCTGTGCTGGATAAGAGTTAGGTCCTTTAGAGGCAGCAGATAATGAAACACAGGGCTGCTGCATCAGCTGACTTCTCTGTTCATCAGCCCCAGCTAAAGGTCAGATGACATTTCTCAGGTGACAGAAAAGAAATACACTCAATACATCATTTTCCCCAATCACTTAAAATGTGAAAATAAACCAGGTAAATATTTTGGAGTGAATCATTATTTAACTGCTGCTGTTACAATTTTTTTTTTTTTTATATTTAGTCATAATTGCTGAATCTGCACCTAATGCATATGTATTTTTGATATCTAATCGCTACAGGATAATATATCAAAGTGCTCCTTGAGCAAGAGCATATTCATAAAACCTCTTCTAGGACTGATGGCACAGAAAAAGCAGATGGGATTCCAGCAAAATCCTCAGGTCACAAGTAAAAGTGACACGCATCAAAAAGACTCTTTCATGAGAGAAAAGCATGCTAAGGGAGTTTTAAATTACAGGCACATCCAAGGAAAGGATTATTTAGAAATCTCAATCTCTCTGAATTGGTCGTGGAAACTCAGTCTTAAACATGATACCGAGCTACTTGAGTGCATCCCATGCCAAAAGCCGTGAAAACTGAGAAAGCTCAGCACTTGAGCAGCTCTGCTCTGTGTGCAGCAGCAGGGGAGCAGAGGCTTCAGAGTAACTGAGGTGCTCTCCTGAGACTGAGGGGAGTCAAGTTTTCATCCTGGATCTGCCACTAATCTGCTTTGGGCAACCTACACCCACCTCCTGTGGTTATTTAAATGACAAGTTCCCCAGCAGAGATTGTCACAGCAGACAGGATCTGCACACACTTCCCAGGACACTGAAGCTCCTCGGGGAGCCAGGCACAATTCCCTGCCCTGGACCTGGCAGGGAGGGCCCTGGGGAGGTGCAGGTTCAGCCTCTGAGCGGGGTCTGTGCTCTGCTGCTCACAGCTGATCCTCCTTTTACATGCACAGTATCTTTATATTATGTGAAGGTGGCTGCCTGCACACACAGCTGACATTTCCTTCCCTTCACTTATTTCAACACATGCAGGGAGGCACATTTTTTCCTTTTAAATTAAGAAAATATGTATTTCTTGCATTGAGAGGAATATGCTGGCAGCTGAATGTAGTAGAACAGATATAATGGAACAGATTAGTGATCTTAAAATGGCACATTTTAAAAAATCTAGTTGGATTTTTACATGCAATTAACAAAATATTGGTCTTCTAAGACATTTCTATACGATGCTGTATGCCATGCAGATCTAATATTATCTTATATTTCCAAACAGGTAGTACTATTCTTTAAAACTCTTCATAAATATAAAATTTGTTAATTTTTCTTCTTTATTTTTCATGTACAAAACCACTGTTTGTATGTTAACTTTAGTAACTTCTTTTGTATGGAAGTCCTCTGACTTCAGCACATGGACATCTCTTCTCTATTCCTTTCCTTTGCTGCTTGTCACAGCAGAGAAGTAAAATATTGTCTCTGATCATGGGAGCAAAAATAAATGTTGATTAGGATATTGATTTAAGGTCAAGAAAATTCCAAATTTCCATCTAATGTATTAAAAATGTGAAGTTTGGAAAAAAGCATTACAGCATGCAAAATGTTCTGTTACAAAAATATCACCTACATAAATACTCAAGTTAGAGGAATCTTTTAGCTGTTAAACACCAAAGAAATAGAATAACTTCCCTTTCAGAAGAATATGTGGTTTCCATCAAAATTGCACTGGATCAGAGATTTAATTTCTCTTAAAATATCATACATTAGAGAGACAAAGTATATCTTCCATACTTGCAACATAGTATGCCTGTTAACAAAATGTTATTTAAAATAACCCACGTGCTCTTCTTTGTTTTCTCATTCTTTTCACTAAGGAACTTATTAAAAAGCTTTCCATAGTGCAAGCTATTTAAAAAATTTGTATGATTCAATAATATTATGAGATGGGAAAACACTTTTGTTTCAATAGTTTCCCAAGAAAAAAGAAGAATAATAATTAAGGGCTTATGGAATTCTATTTCAGGAAATTGCTGTTAAGAGCGCAGTATCAGTGAGAAAGAAACCTAACCAGCGATGTTCCCTTTGTTCCATCTCTGCCTCCTTGAACAGTAAGATTCCTCATTTTACTGACACAGAGACGTCTGACACCCTGTCCAAAATAAAAGAAAGCATTGACAACTAAAGAAAAACTGGAAATTATCTATTATGCCTTATTGGAACACAATGCTTCTGAGTACCCAGGAAACCTGTAAATAGCCAGGGATGTAGAAGTGTTGTGACATTAGCTTGTCAAATATTTCAGTGTTAAAGCTCTTGTTAGAGCTCATCAACAGCAGAGTCTCCCCTCTGTGGAGCTGTTTGTAATTTTCTGAGTAACTTATTTATCTGTGAAGCATTTTCAGATCCTGAACATTTTATCACCATGTAATATAAAGATCTGGAGTGCAGAGAAAAAGCCATATTTCTGCAGGGATGGCACCCAGGGGCTTGAAGAGCAGTGCTGGAGGCAGGCTGTTTGCAAATAAACCCACAGGGGCCAACTGCAACCTTCGATCTTCTCACTTAAATAATTCTGGTTTCCTACAAAACTGCTTTTTGCTGCACCATTTCTGGATGATGAGGAAGCTTTTAGGCATACAGATACTCCAAAAATTATATTTGTAACTATCTTAATTTCTAAAATATCACCATCATCTAACACACCTTGAGGTACAATTGCATATATCTTAACACAGTGAAAAAATAACTCAATGGACATATAGCATTTTGTGGGCACCCTGTGGGCACTGAAGTTTATTTGCAAAACATATGTGATTGACATATAATAGATAAGATCTAAAAGATAATTAAATTCTTTAGCATGACCAGAAATAAAACCAGGCTAAGAGCCGAATAGTTTTCACAGCAAATCAACATGTTGTTGGAAGATAATTTCCCTCTTTTCCAAAAGTACCTTATATTTTGTACTTTAAGGAAAAGATCAAATCCTATAGAAAATGATGACCTGGAAAGGAGTCAAAGCTCATGCTTAATAAACTACACAACATTCCTTGGGAGATGGAAGGAATCAATACAAGGGCAAGAGTGTATGAGGAGTGGCCGAAAAAGCACATCTTGAACTTTTCCCTTTGCTTTTAGCTGCCAATGGAATTCATTGCTGACTTTAAAAAATCTATAACAATATCTTACAATATGCACCTCCAGTCCATAGATCAACAGTGAGTAGTGGTTTTGTGGTAACCAGAAATATGCTAATTATACAATTTTTTTTTTTTTAAATGAAGACTCCTCAGAAGCCAGCTGTTCACCACAGTGGATTCTATAAAAATGTGAATGTTGTCAGTCTAGAACCACCTTGAAGGGAAAAGAGACTCCTATAAAGAGGCTGACCTCGGTGTTCTGAGAGGGATAGGAAGAAGTGGAATGTATATAAAAGACTGCTAAAAGTTGTAAATGTTTGTCAGACGACAGCTTCAGGTGGAGCATTTTAATTTGATAGTGGATGTGTTTGTTTTGTTGGCTGGTGGACTAGCGGAGGTGAGAGATCTGAAACTGTATCTGGCAGACACTGAAAGCAAACTTCTCATTTCAAAGAGACTTAGTCTCTGGAGTCTGTCTAACTCCTGTATTTCTAGAAGCCTCCATTTTCTCTTTATAACTGAGAGCCATTCAACATAAAATTACACAATGGTTGCCTTTATTTCTCTAGCTAATTGGTAGACTAACACTTTGAAAAATGTCATGCACTGTCTGCCACACCTCATTTGCATTGCTATTCCTTCTTTACCTAAACACCTGTCTGATTCCTTTCATTTAGATAGCTGTTATTTTGTCTTAAACCATAAAATATTTGTGTGAGAACAATTCACAGAGGCGTGAATTAAAGAAGTTTCTAATGGCACGAGTTCTGAGGAGCACTGCTCTCTCACAGCTCTGAGGATTACATGAGTTTGAGCAGTCCTCTGACCTTCAAATCTTCTCAGGCAACCAGCAGTCATTAACTCCAGCAGGAGGGTAAGCCCTGAATATTTTGGAATGAGGGCTTGACAGACTTACCTGAGTTCAAAGAGATGTTCAACAGCAAAGCAAAGACTTGACCGCAAATTTTGGAAGGATTGTTGAATAGGAAAATCATCTCTTTCCCTCTATCTAGTGGTGTGGAAAAGGCAGAGGATAAGTCTGGGTGGTTGGTGTGTGAGGTTATCTGCTGTCAAGGACCATTGTACTGCTGCACTGTTGTGCATAGGCTGTTCTGAGATCAGGTTTTAGGTTAAGTGAGATATTGTCCCAATCGTGTCACTGCCAGAGAACCCTCAAGGATGGCTTAATGATGGTGCTGGCATGTTCAGAGAGAGTTAATCAATGAGAAAAACACCGAGGCTCCCTTGTCCTCCTGGTTCATGAGCCCTGACAATAACAATAGTCAGTTTATCTAATTTTGGACATCTATATGATAAACACCTGTATCAGAGTTAATTATTCAGAGTATTTTTATAGGCAAGGGAAGGAAAAAGCACCTCTAAAGAATGACACAGCTAATGGTTTTAGACACCTGCCTTGAAGCGAGAGGCAATCAGTTTTTCTCCACTAGCTGTGAAGGATCCAGACAACGAGCTTATGTTTTGTTCCACTAGATTTCCTCTGGTGAATATTTGCCTAGGTGACTACTTCAGATAGAATGCCCAACCTTCAGACTGCAAAGTGCCTGAATTTCACCCTCTGTGTGGCATTCCTTCCTGGAGTGACGTTGCATGGTTGCAACTTCAGGCTCATCCTGAGAGGGGCTTCAATATTTGGGATACACAGGTAGAACCAAGATACTTGATCTGAAGATAGTCCTACTGCTGTCCATCTTTTATATTGAAGATAAAGTACCTTGGATATCAGAATGGACCTTGGGACATCATTACAATGGACTGTGCACAGCTCATTTGCACAGAAACCAGACAAGGGTGTTAAAGTTTTAATCTACTTTCAAGTTTTCTCGTGTTTTAGGATTATTTATATGCCCTGCATGAGCACTTGCTGGCTGGTGGAGAACAGGCTGTCTACCAGGACATCACGTACAAATTCTCATGATGAGAGTAATGGAGAGGCCACCACATGCAGCAGACACTGATTAGATTAATGAATTTCTGGAATTTTCAGAATCTGTGATGGGTCTTTTTTAAAGGCCACAGAGAGCAGCCTGTGAGACCAAGACCTGTCAAGAACTGAATGTTCTCTACAGTTTAAGCGACTTTGCATCTCTATGGGTCAAGTTTTTTATTATTATTTATTTGCTTATTAATTTAGATTATCAAAACCATGCTACTGGCAAGTAAATTTGTTGCTTGAAGATTATTTGAACTTAAAAGAGCCTTCTCTTTGCTTTGCTTTTGTGTCAGCTGTTTGCATTTGCTGACACAAATTCTCTGTCCTAGGAGTTCCCTTGTGAGAAGGGCAAATGTGTTTCCCCATTTATAAACTTGGTTGGACAGATGAGACTAGGCCAGCAAGTGAGGCAAGAGATGACAAAACAGAGAAGGTTCAAAACCCATCCCAAAGCCAAGAGGAATATTAGGCTTCTTTTGCAATACTAAGGGCTTCTGCTCTGAGAGGATGCTTGTGCCTTACAATTTTCTCTTTCCGAGAGTCCCTGAAGCCCATTAGTCAGATTTCCAGCTAAAACTGAGTGTTTTAATCCAAGTGCTAACATTTCTAGCAGCTATATTGTTTTTTTCTTCAGATGGCTTTGTTAGAGATTGCTCTATTGAACTCCAGCAGCTGTGCTTAAAGACAAATGAGCTACACAAAAAAAATTATTCTGGCTCAGAATGACAGTTCCCTGTGAGCTACCTAACTTATTAGTCTAAAAGCAGAAGAGAATTTTTCACCAAAGACGAAAAGGAACCTAAAATACACATTTGAACAATCCAAGGCGAGACAACATTCACAGTTCTTGAAGAGGAGAAGGGTGCTGACATTAATTAAAAGTTGAAAAAATTGGCTTCCCAGCATCACTTCTGTTTTAGCTGTTAAAACTTTACTTAAAGAGGTACATAACAACAAGTAGATGTTAAAAAAATCTGTAGATGTGGTTCTATGTGGGATTTTGAGCCAAAGTCTCTACCAAAAATAGTCCAAAATGGTGTTTGACAGCTGAGGTCTGAAAAAAGAACAGTATAATAGCCATACATTGCCCCAGAGCTTTCACAGTCAATAGATTCAAAAGAAAAAAGTTCATTAAAATTATACCATACTCATGTATTCAACTCAAGAGTTTCTGAGTTTTGACAGGTATTTGGTTCTGATGAAGGAGGCTGAGATGTTCATTGCCGCTGAAATTCATATTTAGAATTAATTTCTGTAAAGCTTAGATTGACACCACCAGGGTCTTAGTCTTTCTTTAAAGCTAGTGTAGGTCAAATGCTAATGAAAGAAACACCCAAACCTTGAACTTCTCTGGGCCTGACCACAAGAAGACACAGAGATTTCACAGTGGGAGCTGAGACAAAGACTAATTTTCTATATATTTTTTTCCCATGTTGGGATCAACATTCTTCAGTTCTCAAGAATTTTCTCAAAATGGAGCAACTTTTCTACCTGGCCATTTCAGCAGGTCATTGTTCCTATTCACAGTGTTGAGTGTGATCAATGAAGCATCAGAAATGTTTTGTGTCCCTACTAAACAGGACAATTTATCATATTTTCTGCTTCTGTTCTCTGCTTTTTCCACAATAGGCTTTTATTTTGGGGCATTATAGTGCCAGCAGGAATGTGTAAAAAGAAAAGACTTGTTCTGGCTGTGTATTAATCCTTGGCACAAAGAGGATCTCTCCTCAGAGGGATTCTATGTGTAATTTTTTAATTATTTTTTTTCCCCGAGCTTCTCATCTGAAAACTGTCATCGCCTGGCTGTTCTGCCTTGCCTAGAGCCAAGGTGAAACTGAACCCTGTGCCAGCTACCTACTCCCAGAGCAGATGAGCAGCAAGGGAGCGAGCATTTTCCAGGTGCTGTTTTTCAGGGAATGATTCCCTCAGAGAGCCCTGGGATGCTCGTCTGTCCTGTGTTTGCTGACCTGTGCCTGAGGACAGGTGCCAGAACCGATTCATCTCTAAAATGGATTAACTTTCATGGCTTCTTCATATCACCAGCGCAGGACAGATTGAATGAACAGCGCTGAGAAAGATCAAACACGTAAAAGAGGCTTCGAAATGGAGCATTTACCCTTCGTTTTACCCTTCCCGTGAAATGGGGCTGAGGTGGCTTTAGGATTCAGAGTCCTGCGCAGGAAGGAAACTCAGGGTTGGGTATGCTGTGTGTAACCTCATTAAGGGGATCAAAACACAGCCAGACAGTGAAGTGCTGAGCGCTGAAAAGCCCAAGTCAAACCAAACAGGCACCATTAAAAGACAAATGCTAGTGTGCCTCGTCCACCCTAGTATGTAAAGGTAAGTATTTTTTTGAAAAACAGAGTATCAGATGAGATCTTCAGTAAATGTTTTTCAGGATACTTATATTAATAGTGGCTGGCTTGTACCTGCTTGTACCTGTGTGTTTTGCTGCACCAGTACACCCACTGCTGTTCTCCCCCCAGTCCAAGGACATTTGCTCTTTTCTCAGGTGATTTCCATTAGTGCCTCAGTTCAGCTCAGCCGTGCACTTCTTCAGTGTATCTCCTTATCATCACCACGCAGACACAGATTCAGATTGCAGATGGGGCTACTGACACACAAACTGCAGTCCTTCAGGAAATCATTACACCAGAATAATATGTCAGCGCTTAATTTGTCCTAATTGCTATCAGACATCCAACCTGCAGCACCAGAGCTGCTGGCCTGAGGCAGGTGTACAGTGTAGATGCCAAGTGCTAAGCATCACTTTGCCTTCATACCGGGCTCACAGCTTGCTAATGCAGACCCAGCTGGTTTTTTCTGAAACTAAAATTTCTTCAAAATCTTATTTCAGCAGCTTTCTCCTCTTCTCCGTGGTGGTGTCTTGCCCAGCATGCGTGGTACACTCATTTTGCACTTTATACCCCTGCTCTTCTGTAAGCACCTGCCATCAAGAGTAGCCAAAATCAAAACAAGATAAAAGTAATAAAGGATGCCTCTAAACTGTGCAATAAAATAAATAAACAGCAAGTGGGAAAGATCAG
The DNA here is from genome assembly GCA_013396875.1 of Vireo altiloquus. Taxonomy (NCBI): domain Eukaryota; kingdom Metazoa; phylum Chordata; class Aves; order Passeriformes; family Vireonidae; genus Vireo; species Vireo altiloquus. Next base: position 109,731 of record VZRF01001608.1, read on the forward strand.
CAGCAATGCATAGGGGCGTGTGACAAAGCCAAGAGACACAGGGACAGAGCTTCCAGGGACTTGGAAGCTGCTAAGAGAGCAGTTTTACGCTCCAGCCCCAAAGCAAGTACTGTAAAATTCCATTTGAATTTTTTTTTTTTTTTTTAGCTGGAAGCTCAAACACTGCCACATGCTGATAGTGATAAATCCAAAGAGGCACAACCTTTGCAAAGCAATTTTTATCAACACTAAGAGGATGCTGCCTCAGCAGCCTGGAAAAGCAGAAAACGTTGAGCTTCCTCTAACACATATGGTAATTTTTGCTAAATTTTTGAACGAAAAGTGCTGTATTGGGGAGCTTTATAGATAGTTGTGTTCACTTCTAATTAATGTGATGTTAAAAAGGAAAAAAAAAAAAAAAGTTGATAAAATTGTTCATGCCCTTGGGCAGAGTGTTACACTTCTAAAAGGCCTTCCACATGAGTTTTGTGCAGTGAGGGCTCTGCCATGCAAAATCACTTCATCAGCTGAGGGAACAATATTGGAGAGGTCAGGTTGCTATAATGCAATGAAACCAATAATATTTTAAACTTCATTGCTGTCCGTTAAACTCTGATCTCCATCATTAGGTGCCAAAAAAGCAGTTTTTCTGACACAATCATCAACTCCTGGAGAAGCCAATGGAAACCACAACTTCACTGGTCTCTCAAATGAGATGCCTTTGTATCTGCATCTGGTGGTGGATTTGGATTCCAGGCCCAGAGGTTTGACCCCCCAGTTCTGCAAACTACAGCAACTATTTATACTTTGAAGAAAAACATAGAAAATCAAGAAACTATTCATATGGTCAGACACACACACACAAAAATATTGAAAAAAATCCAAACCAGATGAGATGTTGGCTATAAGGTGGTTGGATTCAATCTCGGGATTAGCAGTGCTTTAAAACTACACTTACATCAACTGGAGAACAACTTAGAGTTCTGCTTCTATGTTTATCTCACAGGATTCAGGCTACAGAAGTAGGGGTTTAATTCTATGTGTGGTTGAGATGCAGAGGTTCCTCTGCTCCTTTCTCTATGAGTTTCCATCTCACAAGAGCACATTTGTTTATACTGACAGAGCAGTTCCTGCAGAGGATGTGAAGCTGCAGGTACTGCTGGGACTGCTGCTCCTCTCACCCACCACCCTTCCACATTAAACACTTTCCAGGTTGTTGAATATTTACCCTGCTATTCCCTTATATCAAAAAAACTTGTCAATTGCCCCTCATCCTTCACAAGACCATCTTCCCTAGGATAAGGATGCAATTTCCTGGCCTCACTGCTCAAATATCAACTCTTTGACATGTTTGAGACCCAAGTTTTCTTGCTTTCTCCTTGACTCCTTGGTGTCCTTTTTATATCTTCCCGCACTAGGAAGTGAAGTAGATCCTGCCTACTGTCAAACTTCTCCCACTTCCCATATCTTTAAATCAGGACATGAACTCATGCCCTCCATTTTATGCTTCTCTCTTATGATCGAACCTTGCACAAGCAGACTGAGACCTCAGTCCTATCACCCCTGACATCTTTCCTATTCCTGACGTCCATCCCAGGTTATGAGTTCCCTAACATTGCTGTCTGCAACCCCAGTCACGAATTCAAGTCCCCAGATGGCAAAGCTGCTGCAGAGCGAGCACCAATTAGTTGCAACTTCACTGTTCATTAAATATTATTGCTTTGGGGTTTTTTTCGCAGATGGAGACACTGAGGTCAAGGATAAATTATCTGTTAATGTCTAGAACACTTGGAATGTGGCTCACAGGTCAAATTCAGTCCCTTCAAACAACTAATTGGGTTGTCTGGGTCATATGAAGGACACTTGAGAAAGAAGGTGACAGAGTTGGAAGATGGAAGAATTATTCCAGGAAACTGGTGTCCAGTGTTCTTTTTACCAGAACCTTCTGCCCTACATCTCTTTGTTGTCTTAATAAAAATGCATTTCCAACTGGGCCAGAATGTTGACCTCCCTCACAAGAAATTAGTGGCCCTCACCCTGTGCCAATCCTTATGTCTGGTCCCTAACATGTGCTTACACATTTGCTAATGCCATGGGCCAGAAAGCCACAGTGCCTGCACCTTGAACAAAAACATCTTGTTACTGTTGGTTGAGGACATCACTATGAAGGCTGAGAATATATTTAGGAATATCTTGACCTAATATTTCCCCCAGAGGGTGTGTTTTCCTTCTGTATTGTCTTTCTTTTAATTGTCAGCCTCCTTCTTTAAGGTATTAAAAGAGTGTAATATGAAAATGTTTGTGATATTTTTCTTGAGTTAACAGAGATATGAGGAGAGCATGATTATGGTTACTACCTCAGGAGAGAAAATTGGTTTTTAAGGAGAAAACTTACCTGCAAAATTAAGAAATTCTCAATTGAAGGTAATGCTGATGCTTATAATGTTTCTGCCACAGTATCACCATGGACACACTATCATCTTGCAGGGATGCTGGAGATGTAAGCAGCTGACATTCCAGCAGAGTCAGCTCCACATGTCACTGTAGGTCACAGAAACTAACGGCTAGCAAAAAAAGTAGAGCTCAATGAGAAGGAAAAGATGTTTTTATTCAAGTGTGCTTCAGGAAAGAAGGAATATCTATGAGCACAATAAGTTTGGAAATTACTGAAATAGTGAATAAGAGGGATGAATGTGCAAAGATCCTGTTCCCCCAGCTGCAGGCTGTTTTTCCTTTTTCCAGCATGGACAGTGGTGTCTAAGCTAATGTGTTGAGCTCTTGACTCCAAACTAGAATAGTGCTCTACTTTTCATGAGGTTTAGTTACTGATATGATTTAACACTCTATCTCTGTACTTTGTGATAAAATTGATGAATTTAACATCCCAATTTATTAAATCCTGAAATACACGAGGGTGCTACTGCTGTGAGAGTGGAGCTTGGTGGAAACCCCAGAGCAGCCACCAGTAATGTGTTCTAAACTGCCTTGGAGCCACTGTCTTTGGGTAACTCCAGCTGAATCCCAGAAAATTCTCAGGAGGGGCCTGTGTTTCTCTTTTGTGGTCTACCCATTAAAGGCTAGGTAAGGTTTCACCAATTCTATTCAGCTGCAATCCCTCTACCCTCAATGCACATGTGCACAAAGTGACCCAGGGGTTGTGATGTCCCTACTAGTCATGGAAGGAAGAGTAATTTGAAGACCTTAGGAGAATTCCGACAGTTAGGCAAAGGGAACCTTTAGCCTTTACAAAAATTTAAAAATATAGCTAAGAAAGCAAGTGGACAAATAAAAAGAACATAAGCTTTCAGGAAATTTCTAGTGAAAAATTGAAATGCAAACCAGATCTGGGAATTTGGAGCTCTAACAACAACAAAGCTACTGAAGAAGTTTTAATTCTGGAACAATCTCTGGGAAAACAAAGCATTAATGTGCAACCTGGGCAGGGGGAAACTTATTAAAGTTACATCTGCCAGGACTGAGAGCTAATGTTTTATTTGTGTCTACAGACATAAACTTGGATGAATTTTTTAGTTCTGCAAACTCTCAAGATGCTTAAAAACATGGTTACACGCATGACCTAGACAAAAAAAAGTTTAGGAAGAGGTAGAGAACATCTAAGCAGTGTTTTATGCTCTTCTTAGTAGCCAAGATAGTTTCTCTTCCTTTGCCTCACTGAACATCACCCTCAACTCTAGATACCTGAAAGTGCTTTCTATCAAGTCCAGGTTCTTGCACCCTTTTCACAGGCAATGAATAAGAACTGGTACTGCCAACACATATTTTTTTTTTAAGCTTATGCTAAAGCTGTGTTGGAATTAAAGTCCTCTCCAATCTCAACCCTTTGTGACTGTGGGATATATCATGTGACTCTGAAGGCATGTGCAAGTGACAGGTGAGAGTACAGATACCTAAATTCTAGGTGTCCTAAGGTATTTGAATCCCTTTAAAAATAACATTTCTTTGAGGAATAGGTTATGAATTTTCCATTATTAGTGCCAGATTGCTTTAGGTATCAGCAAATTGTTTTACGCCTGCATATTGAAATGCCACCCAGCTTTCTTTGCACTGTCTTTTTCAAACATTCAGTGTTTCAAAGGGTTAAAATAAGGACTGATGGGGTTCTGATTCAATTCAAGCCATCAAAGACCCTTGATGCAATATTTCACTTTTACCCCCACTGAGCCTGGCTGTATTTGGTGACCTTTCTGCATGGATGTTTTGTCTCAGCACTATGCAAGAGGAATGTTTATGAGGACAGGGATTGCCAGTAAGGAGGTCCAGCCCTGTGACCAGGGAGAAGGGAAGCAAAGATCAGGACATCCAAGGGGTGCAGGGGAGTGGGAGGGTCGTTCCAGCACTGTCAGAAAGCAGGACCAGTGGACTGAGGTGGGGAGAACTTGTCAGTGCTAACTTTGTCCTGGTCCCAGAGGCTCATCTGACAGGGCTGGCAGTCCATGATGGCTCATTGTTTTCATCTGTGGCTTGTTTATGCTTCTCTTTCAGCTCTCATCCCTTGCAATACACTGTCATTCCAACTGTCCCTGTATTAATTCATCCTCATTTTTCCTCCTTGTTTGAGAACAAATCAAAGAAAGCAGAACCATGAACTCAAAAAGGTGTAAAGTTTCTCCTCTGGCTGGCAACACATCTGATAGGAGTTGTAATCTGTTTTTTAGTATTAAAAGACTGCTGTCATCTCCTGCAATTTGTGAGCCCCATCTGAGCAATGAACAGCTTGGACTTTCCTGAACTTACATTTGTTATTTTTAGAAAGATCTTTGTAATGGCTGAGAGTAAATGCTGACACTGACTTGTGTTTCTATTTACTTACTTGATTCTTATTTATGATGGCTTGGCCACGTAGTGAAGCTTCTCTGAGTACTGAAATAAAGAATCATTAGAATCAAGCAAGGAAGCAAAGTGAAATAAAGGTGATATGAATGCTGTTTTCTTGCTTTTTCATTTTAATTGATTTTTCTTTACTGGCTGAGAGAATCTATCAAAAGAACAACGCAAAAAAGAAAAGAGAAAAGTTGACTTTGGAAGCAGATTTCTTGCAAACTGTTAAGAGCTATATGATCTACAATATCATTGTTTCCATCAATTGCAGTGGCAATTTTTTGCCATGGATTTCAGCAGGGAATGGCAAGCATGAGAAATCAGACCAATAATACAAATGTCAGCAGTCATAATTAGTGCTTGCCAATTCTCATAATTTCATCAAAGTGCAGAAATCACTCATATGCTTAAAGCTCCTGGAATCCCATCATTATGAACAATTTATTTTCAATAAATTATACTCTGCATGACTGCGGAAGAAATCTTGTATCTATGAATCCCAAATGGTAAAGGAATAAGCACACACATCTGTAATATGCTAATTTTACACTGATGTCATAAGTTGGTTATGCATTTTGTGCTGAAATAATTAACAATCACTTTTGGCACACCAGGGGCCAGATCTTCAGGTGATAGGAATTGATCAAATACCATGGATTGCAGAACAGCAGCTGCATTTGCCAAGCAGCTGGAATTACTAAGTTAATTTACAAAAGTTAAAAATATCCATTGTCATTATAAATTGTGACATTATTGTATATTTTAGCAGGATAGATATTCTTGTGATTCTCTTGTGGTTTTGCTCTTCATCGCATCTGTTTGATTTCTAATTTTCTATCATTTAAACAAATATTCTCTTTATACATTTTTTGCTGCCTTCATCTTGTACAGGCAGATTTGTTCCCTTTATTAAGATATGCTTCTGCCTTTTTCCCCACTGAAAACTCAATGCTCCTTGAGTTGTTCTCTTCCAACTCAGGGTGTTCTAAGAATGGGTATTATTCATTCTTGGAAGATGGTTCAAAAACCCACAAGCCATGAAGTTATCACACCTCAGGAACCTGCAGTCTTTAGGCTGAGGGATCTGGGAAGCTTTTCCTGACCTACTCTGGCAGTGTCAGATATTTTGTGCCTTGCCTGCCTGCTGTAACCTGTCCTGCCACTTGCAGGAGGAGCAGAGAAATGTGTTCCCATGCCTCGGGCAGGTCAGTTTGCTGCCCAGCTTATCAGCTTCAGCAATTAGTGAACCACATTTATGCTCCTGTTCTGTGTTGTAAATGTTGCTGCTTTAGGTGGGGCTGTGTCTTTGTGGACATGGTACTGACTCAAGCAAGACAGGGGAGCCTTCACTCTTTGTCAATAGTGTCAGCACACATGTGTGTCTGCTGGTGGGACTTAACCTGACCAATCAACCAGTCTGGATTGATTAATTAATGAGGATTTGAGGAGGGAGAATGAAAACCCCTTCATGATCTGAGCTGGTTCTTAGTCCTTCACTTAAACCAAGCGTTAAAATGATGTCTTTTGGAGATGAAGGAATGTGTCAGTTGACAGCTATATCTGTGTCTTGGTTTATAAGTGGTTTTTAACTCACGCTAACTTTAATTTCTAAAATTGTGCAAAGACACTTGCAGATTATTTCCTTTTGGTAAGGCTTCTTTCCCCCATTTGATTTTGCATTAAAAATTTCTTTTGGCTTTTTTTTTTTTTTTTTTTTTTAACTTAATTTTAATCCATTATTTTCTTTCTTCAGTTCTGTGGTTTTACTTTCTCGGACTTCTCCCTCAGTGTGTGCACTACACGTGTTGTGTGGATTGTGATTCACTAATGTGACACTGGAACAAACAAGTGAAACTTGGGTTCACTAGATATAGCCTTTCCCTAAGATTGCCATAGGTAATAAGCTTTGTCTCAATTTTGGAAGAGGCCAGATGGATGTTTCCTGCATAAATCTGCCATTACCCCTAACTGGGGCTAAGTCTCCTATGCAGAAGGAGTAAAAGTAGCATTACATTTGTGGTGAATCACAGATTATATTTGATCTTTCTTTTCCCATTTCACCCACAGTGAATTCACCACATTCCACCCTGTTGGGCTGGATTTTAGGGTCCTCTTTGCACATATGAAAACTACTAAATGATCAAGTCTCACTTGGTTTTATGTACTTCAGTTCTTGGCTGCCTATGGACCCTGACATGGAAAGCGACTGGCTTTTCCTTTTAACAACTGTTAGTGCTAAAATGGATTTCAGACTCCTGAAGAGCACAACGTGAGCAGTGGCTTTCCCTGCATGGCTTGGAGACCTGTCAGATGCCTCCAGTCGTACTTGTCTCTTGTGTAGTGAAGCACAGATTGTGACACTGTGTTTGTTTTTATTCCCGCTTGAACAAAACTTTGGATGCAGAAGAGGTGATGGCAGAAAGGATATTTCTTGGCATACAAAGGCTTGTTAAAACTTTTTCATATGCAGATGCAACATATGAAGCTTACACTTCCAGAATGATGGTGAAGTTTTTTTCAGCAGCTCTGGGTTCTGCCTGGTTTTCTTTAAAGCACTACAGAAAATATTGTTTATGGTAAAGAAAAAATTTATTGTCATAGGCTTGCAAATTTAATGGGTTTATACATGTATGCACCCTCACGTGGGTGTCAGTCTCTTTTCCCAGGCAGCAAGTGACAGGATGAGAGGAAATGGCTTTGAGTTGTACCAGGAGAGGTTTAGGTTGGATGTTGGGAAAATTTTTTTCATTGAAAGAGTTGTAAAGCATTGGAACAGCTTTCCAGGGAAGTGGTAGAGTCACCATCCCTGGAAGTATTCAAAAAATATGTGAGTTTGGCACTGGAGGACATGGTTTGATAATGAACATGGGGGTGACGGGTTGATGCTTGGACTTGATTACCTTAAAGGTCTTTTCCAATCCTAAAAATTCTATGATTCTGAGATTTTAAAAGCTTTCTATAATGTCAGAACAATGAATAGTGCCAAGATACTGAAAAAATAATCCAGCTGGAGTAGTATACAAAGCTGTAGGTTTTCAAATTACATAGTGCAACAATACAGTGCAAAAATCATATTATAATTTTAATACATTCTTCTGGAGTTTTCTTTATGTCCAGAGCCCAGGAATGACACCAGATTTATTTTTTTCCTGTTTGTGCACGATGATTCTCATTACCATCACTTAGAAATCTATAAAAATGAAAAGACTGCTGCTCCATAGACAGTCATAGAGCTTGGGAAGTGACAAACAAAGCAGCATTTGCTGAAGAGCAGACTGTCAAGCAGAAGTGACAGACAAGGCCAATTACCATATGCAAATAAGACAGCATTCATTATATAATTAAAAAAAAACCCCTATATTTGTCAAAAGTACTGCTATTCAGAACCGTTTTTCTGGCAGGATGAACCCTGTGGAGTTTCACATTTTATGAGCCTCTGCATCACGTTTTTTTTAGAATGGTAAAACATATTTTTGCTCAACTCAATTTCTCCTATGGTTTCGCATATTACTTTTTCCTGTTTCTCCACAGCAAAATGTTGTGTGCCTTTAAAATGGATAGTTTCTTGCCATTTTGAATCCAGGCTGGTCTATCTACTCTGTTATTATTTCCCAGAAAACTGCAGCTTCTTCAGGGAAGACACAGGTAGCTCTGCAATGAAATGGTTAGTCTCACTTTTTTTCTACTCTTCTTGGGAGGAGTCTTTGTCTGGAGGAACCCCAAAGCAATACCCCAGCTGACTTAAATGTGGCCATGGCTTTGTTCCCTGCCTCCAAAGTACTGACCTAGGTGTCACATATGATCACAGCATGTTTCTGGTGAGAATGCCAAAAAACATATTGAAATATACTTGGAGTTTGGGAGCATCTGCTCCAGTGATGTCCATCTACAGGGTGGTTGTTCTACATTACCCTTCCCTACAGTCACATGGATCCAAGTGAATTGGAAGGGAAGAATAAGAATATGCAGTCCCCACAGCTTGCCTACATGTGGAAGTTATTAGGAATTAAATGAGAAGAATTTGAAATTTGGTAGCTATTTCACACTGTAACTGATATAGAAGGTAATATTCTGCACTTCTGAGGGATATTGAGTTATCTTCACAGAAGCATCGGGTACTATTTCAAAATTTCTTTCCACACATCTGGATGAGGTTGGTGTTTTATTCCTGCCATCTCCCTTGGGATGGCCTAGCAACAAGCCAGGTTGGAAAACTGCCTTGTAGAAAGCTTCCCTAAACAAACAACAGTTCCCTTCCATCTAGGGCTATTATCTTAAGTTGTTCTTAGAGAGTAAGAGCACCAGGACACATCCAAATAAAGAGAGCAGGGAGGGAAATGGTTGGCCAAACACAGCAGTGAGGTGGTACAGCTGATTTTTGTGAGACTGCCTTCAGCTGAGACTGGCTGTGGAAGCCAGAGGCAATGTGCAAGAAGGGCAGTTTTGGGTAGGGGAATGAAGATGTTTTCCATGTCATCTATTCTGTCCCTGCAGCTTTAGGGGTGCAATCTGGAGAGCCACTGACAGTGGCAGCTCCTCCACAGGAGCATGCAAGCCTTGGGATTGTGGTCTGAGTGACCTCTTAGAGAAGCTCACTGCTATCCACTGACTTCAGAAGATGAGACTAATGTAGATGTTCAGAAAAGCTGGAGTTTTAGTGCTCTTTCCTTCAATACAGAGTAGCAATAGCTCCCATTTAAAAGTTTCTTATGCCAGTTTGGCTAACGTAATTAGCTAATTATCACGGTAATTGCCATTCACTGCGGCAGTCAAGAGTAAGTCTCTGTTGTTCTAAACCCTGTGGAGCTGATTAAGATGATCACTGACCCAGACAGCCCATGGACTTAAGAAAGTCAGTGAGTGGTTTCCGCAGAGAGAATAAAGGCAGATTTCTGGGAATAAGATCCACTGTGAGAAAAGTGCTAACATATTCACCTCTTGCTCACAATCTCCAGCATTCTTCCAGGCTTTCAGTCTCCAGAGCAGAATTATGAAAGTTATACATTCTTGTTTGCAAAGCTGCTGTCAGTGCTTTACTAGCAGTGCCCCAGTTGGGCATATTTCACAGTGTGCAATGGCTGTGTTTAGTGAAAGCAATCTCCCTGACAGTCTGCATGATGGAAGCCCTAATCTGTGCAGTGTCAGGCACTCTGCATCACCACGAGGGAATCTCTAGTGACTTGGTTTTAATGAGAGGGAAGCAGTGGCACTGTTATTATTTTTTATGACTTATCCTGCTCCACAGATGTTTAAGGCACTTTAAAAAAATAAAGCAGGTATCCCTGCTGATAACTATGCAGAGCAGCAAGGCACAGTTGGCATCCTCATGATTCCTGCTGCAGAGGGTCTAAAGAAAGAAGGCTGGGAAACAGTGAGGAGAGCACCACCTCCTAGTGCTGTCAGAGATCTTGGTAAATGGAGAATAGTCAGCATCGTGGACCCCTTAGGAGACAGAAGAGTTAAAAAAACCATGTAGATGTTGTTTAGTGGTGGACTTGGCAGTGCACACAAAGATCCCAGATGTCTTTTCCAACCTTAAAGATTCTATGATTCTATGAAAATTCTGCTTACTATTTCCATTACAGAGTGTTTTAATGTCTCCTTCTCCAATCTCCGATTAGGGCTCCATGCACAAATGGTATGAAGAATTAACTTTCAGGCTTGCTTTTCCCACTGACACAAACCTAAATTATTCCCCCAAAACACAGAATGCAGGAAAGCAAAGGATGTGTTTACCTTGTCTCTCTTTCATGCAGAGAATATTTCCATGCAGACACTATTCTAACAGCTTAAAGTAAAATAAAGTATTACTGTTACTTGTAAAAATCACCTCTTGACTTCTGGGTATTGCTCTATTTTCCTCTTTTGTAACTCGGTATTCTCTGAAAACCCTGATCTGCATCACAGGCAGTGACAGAGGGATATGAAGTATATGCAGGGGACATAAGTCTTTCACCTCCTGCTAAATTTTTGATCTTAAAAATAATAATAATAATAATAAAAAAATATCCAGTCTACATTCCAAAACTGTGGATTTCTCCAGTTACAGGTAATTTTTTTTCACTTTTCTCTCTGTTTAATCATCTGCTTCTGGTGCCAGCTTCTGTTGTTTTCAGCTACCAATGCGTATTGAGGCTGAACTGTCATGTCCCAAAGTAAAATTGACTCTGAAACAGCAGCTCAGGAGCTGCCTGCACATGCTTCATTTTTCATGTCCTTCATGATCAAAGCCTGTTCCTTCCATCTGACTAATGTACTAACCTTGGTATGAATAAATGTGCACCTTCAGTCACTGCTAACAAAAGCTGCCCAAAATTACTCAGGCAGGGGTTCATGCAGTGAAAGTGAAATAAACCTGACAAGAGATCATCATTATCAGCACTGACAGTGGTTTGGCATACCTCATGTGAGATGTCTGACCATGAATTCGCCTGTGGGATCAGTGTTTCTTTCAGGAAGGGCTTTGGATGGGAGAAAGCCATAACCTCAAAATGGGGTTGTCAAGTCCTAAACTTAATGCCTCATTTGCTTCAATGAGGAGGAAAGTTTGATGGTGTTCATGGTGCACTGCAAAATATATACATTTATTCAATAATTTTTTAACTGAATGTTCTGCTTAATCTTTAAAAAAATCACTCCAGATTGGCTTGTCTCCACTCAGTTTCCAAGAACATCTTGATTTCTTCACATTACTGTAAATTTTACAAAGCTAACACCCCTCTCTATCCTGATTTTAGCTCCTTATCATATATATTGCTATGGCTCTGTCTCTACTTCATTGCTTTTTATGTGATGTTACAAAACAGCTTGCAAAACATCTGGCCATAAATGGCTTATATTTTGAGGCTATAATTTTGCATGAGGAACTTTCAGAGACATTAGTAAGTTTTGGATAAAAGTCATTGTCAGAATATAGTACTTCTCACTGTTATAAGAAGATCAGAGAAATTTCCTCATGAAACCAAAGATCCTGAAAAAGTCAGGGATTTTTTTTTTACCTTGCTAGCACAAATGATGTTATAACAGAAAGTATTGGTTCTGAATTTGCCACAGATGTAACTTTGCATAAATTTGTTTTGGTTTTGGATGAAAGAAGGATGCAATTTTCAACAGCACATACTCACATCAAATGGTTCAAGGGAGTAAAGTTTTACTGAGCTTGGTGAAGTTATGCTGATCTATTGCTATAGCCTAACAGTTCTGGGCACTGTAATAAAACTGAATATAGTTAAATCATAATGTAGGTGGTGAAAACAGTGTCACTGCTTCATAAAACTCATGAAAAAATGTGATGGATAAGTACGCCCTGATGCTACCACAGGAACACTGGTTTCTGGGGTCAGGAAAAAGCATGAGCATTACTGTTATGACAATATTAAAGAGAAATGTGTGGAGAAGCTATTGGAATTAAAATGATGGAATAAAAAGTTTGCACTCATGCCATATATTTATTTAATAAATGGAACAGAACTCTTTATATAAATCTCTGGGAATTTACAGACTTGCTTGTGCTAAAAGAAAGATTATTTGGACACAACCAGCTTTCTGGGTTTTTTCATATCCAGAAGTGTTCCCTCTTCCAGTATATGAGACAAGAAAACTTTTATCTAATGTATTTGAATCTCAGTGGTATGAAAAGAAATTTCAATAGTTCTAGACCTTGTACCTCAAATATGGGTACTATGACAAGTTATATATTAAATTATGTACCTTTCCTCACAATTAACAACATGGGCTGTTATGATTGGTTTTTAAAACCAAAGTATTCAGACATAGAGGATCAAAGTCACCGGGCTCATGGCTTTGAGAGGATTCATGACAGCAATGATAAAAAAGGTTAATGAGCAGCACAGACATGGCACATCAAGCACAATAAGTCACCATCTAATCCAAAGTATAGTGAAACAGTTCAAGTGTAGAATTAAGTACAGTTACAATATAAGAAAGGAAAATCTTCTGCTGAGTCTCTCCCTTTTACTTCTCTTTCAAAGTTACTATAGGAAATGCTAAATGCAAGATGAGACAGGAAATCTTCACATAGAAATGGCAGAAAATAAGAAAAGAAAGAATCTTTTCAGCTCAATGACATATTTTTAAACATTTTTTTCCTCTTCCCTTTTCTTCTGACCAGCCTGAGGCTGGTGCTTTGATCTATATTTCAGTCACCAAGGTCCCTTATCAGAGAAAACACAAGAAAAGAACAGTGAAAGATACAGATAGAATGACAAACAGATGCACCTTGAGTCACTACAGAGTGACTTTTCTGCTCTTCAGAACTAATTCTATCTGGAATCCATATCTGCAAGTGGAATGGACCAGAGCTGTGCCCTGAGGGCCTAAACCGACTCCCACTGGTTGCAAAAAGTGCTTTTTGATATGTAGACTGATCAGTCTAAGATTCCAGAGGATAAAACAATAACACAGTGTTCTGGCATTCCTTGGATGCTCCTTTTTTGTGCTCCAATCCCTTCCTGCACAGAGGGCAGCTCCTCTGTCCCTCCATATGCCTCTTTTCATGTGTATGTACACCTCTCTGCCTTCTAGGAATAACTTTTACATGCACAGTGTAAGGCATATAGATCAAAACTAGCCCAGTAGTTTGTCTCTGGCAGACCAGGGACAGATGTGTGGGACAAAGGAAGGGCCAAAAGCTCATCACTGCTCATGTTTTACAAGCCATAAAGAGAGGTTGTAGCTCTCTTAGGTCACCCTCAGTGTATTCTCCTTTCAGACATATAAGGCACCTTTTACCACAGTGGTAATTTTCAGCACCAGTAGCTTTCACATATGTGTAAGGAATTACTCCAGTTTGCTTGCTTTGAGCTGAGTTTGTCAGACTACTCTCATGGCTTTAAGCTCATGTATTAGAAGTTGATGCCTCTTCACATCCTCCTTGTCGCCCCTGCTCTGCACCACCTCTTCCCCTGGTCCACCTCACTGTTTCTTGCACAGATGGCACCCACACCTTTGGTCAGCTGTCCTGCCCTTTTCCATGCCTTTCCCACTTCTGGATGAAACAGAAAGACCAGAAATGCACAAAGCGTTGAAGGTGCAAACATATCATAGATTTATACATCGGCATAATAATATTCCCAATTTTTTCTCTATTCATTTCCTGATATTTCCTAAGGTTTGATTTGCTTTTTGACTTCTAGTGAGTATTGAGTTGATGTTTTTATAGAGCTAGCTATGATATTCCCTGTATCTCTCTTTTGAATGATAATAGTCAGCCCAGAGCCCATAATTTTGTAACTAAAGTTTATTGCTTTTACCTGTGTAAATTACTTTTCATTTATCCTTATTGAATTTAATTTTCCATTTTATCTCTCAGTCACTTAGCCTTGTAAAGTCTTTTTGCAAATCTTTGCAGTCAGCTCTCAGTTTTACTGAGCCAAGCAAGTTCATGCCATCAACAAAGTTTGTGTCCTCATTCTCTTCACCTTAGAGACTTATGCACTTTCCTGGTGTTTTCAAGCAGCTGATTCGGGGCCATAGTACCAAGCAAAGTGAGACAAACTAGTCTTCCTCATCCTTGCTACTAGAATTATTTGTACTTTATGCTTCCAAAATTTTGCATAGCTGGCTATGGGCCATCTTCCCATTATTTTTATCTACTTTTCCACTTCTTTTTTTCATATTTGTCCTCCTTATGGAGAAATTGCATTATTCATCTCTTTGAACATGCATAGCATTTTGAGATGGAGTTTGGAATAGATCTGCTTCATAGAGAAAACAAAGCTTTCTCCAGAACAATGTTCAGCTCGAGGGCAGCTAGAAAACTTGTGTAATGTCAAGCTAAGAAAAGAGAAATGGTATTGTGTGTTTAGCTGTCATGTTGGATAATGGTGATTAAGGCACATTAATTTTTGTAGCCACTAATACATATGACCAGCAGCACACCAACCCTGCTAAGACCTAATGGTCTTACACACTTCCACCTGAGTTAAGAGTAAGTGACTTCAGAGGAAAGTACAGAATGCAGCTCTTGCTCTTGCTTCAGGACCCATAGTAAAAATACCTTCATTTCCTTCACAAAAGATTTAATTTGGTCACAGTTATTCTCAAGTATAATTTCTTTGGAAATTTGATCTTGCTCATTTTTCTTGTTTTTTTTTTTTTNATATTCTTCTAACCTAGGATCTCAAAGAAAGGACTTAAAATGCTGTCTAGTGAACACACATAATACCCTCCCAAAGGAAATCTGGACAGATAGTTCAGTGGTACCTTTGATGGGGTGATTTGGTGACTAGCACACCACTGCCCTTACAAGTTCATGGAGATGATTTTACAGTCCTTCGTAGTCATCCCAGGTCTTAACTAAATCCACCTGATTCGCATGTCCCACTACTGGTTAATTTACTGAGCTGTTTCCCTTTCAAACTGTCTACAAATATGCCATCATGTCCTCTAAACCTTATTTAAACTTCCTGAAGCACAGTAGCAACAAACTTCCCACCACAGTCAGCAGCAGCTTTCAATGGAGCTGCTCATGAGTACGGACTCTGTGGTTTGGCACCGACAAAAACCACTGGTGTGTAGGCTACTGCACCTCTAACCTCTTTTACAGTGAGAATAGAATCTTATTCCTTCTCCTTTTTCCCTATCTCCTGGTGAGGTCTTAATCCATGTGAAGTTTTAACTCTCACTCCATGGTTACCAAGTTTCCCCAACAGTCTCTTGTAAGGATCTTTACCAAAGGTCTTTTGAAAGCCTGAATAAATTTTATCCACCATTTCTGCCTCATTCACTATTTTGTTAATTCTGAATGGGTGTTGGCAGCTTAGAGACCTATTATTTAGCCTTGAGAAGCCTGAGGCTTTAGTCCTAGCAGGTTGTATACATTGAATTAATATATAACTCTGTATTTTATAATTTTCTTGACTATTTTTCCTGCTGATGAGGTATGTTCTGTGTATCTATAAAAGACAATTGCCTCTGGCACTTCATGGAAGATTAAGGCAGTCTTGGCTACAACCCAACTGGCTGTGGTAGCAGGGTTTTATTTCAGATTTTTTACAATAAACTGTGTATCTTTAAACAGCAATTCATCTGCTTCATTATTTAGACCCTCATAACTCCTAGACAGCTAAGACACAGCAGTGATGATTAATTACTATGTAATGTGTTATGTTCCACTACCTTTTTTCCATTTTTGTTTTGTGTTTTCAGAGAGTGTCTCACCCTTGCTTCATGTTGATAATACCACTTATTTAAGTTATTTTTGTAAATAAGAGCTTAAGCTCAGTAGCATAGGTCAGCATATTTTTTGCTTATCACTTCTCAACATTGAGGAGAAGAATGTTTGTGACTGACACCATGTGAAAAGCAGAGGGAAAAAGTGAAACAAAAGAATACTTCATGCTACTGTTGAGGGAAAATCACTCTCTTTGAGTCTAAGCTAAATAGTACTCACTGGTAAGTGAGCATAAATTGGATCTACTTTGAGTCAGACATTGAAGAAAATTGGTGTAATTTCCCTTAGACAAATGAAAAAGTCGTTTACACCAACTGCAGCTCTGGCTCGTTTATTTCAATGAAGTTATTCTGCATTTATGTCAGTGTAACCCAGAACAACATTTAGTTCACTGTTAAGGGAGTAACTCTGCTCCTAATCCTGTGAAGGCTGGTAGCAAAAATAGTCTGTGGGATATTGGCATGAATGAAACACGAAAAGGAGGAGAGGAGAGGAGAGGTTCGGAGAGGTTCGGAGAGGTTCGGAGAGGTTCGGAGAGGTTCGGAGAGGTTCGGAGAGGAGAGGAGAGGAGAGGAGAGGA